>SSNU01000024.1:0-186395 GCA_012064415.1 Gyrodactylus bullatarudis
AAGAACTCAATCTAGAGGAGATAGAAAACGCGAAAATTAAAAAAAAACTTTTCTCTAATCTCACGGTGCATAAAAAAATACAACCAGGCTGATTTTTTGATATATTGTTCAGTTTTTCACGCTAACTGTCATAGTGCCCTCCATTTTTTTCTCAAATTTTATTACGGCCACCAGCGGCTATTGAATTATTTTTCGAGATAATTTTTTTGAAATACTATATCTTGAATAATATTCTACTTTAATAATCTCGGGCATGAAAGAGAGCTAAATGTTTGAATTAACAAATTAACTTTGTTTGAACACTGAATTCTGAACTAGAGTACAAGAAAATTCGCATTAAGTACTCTAAATTAGGTTTTTTCTCAATAAATATTTAAAATAATTTTTTCCTTCAATAAAATTTACATCAATTTATTCATCTTTTTGTGCTGGTTAAGAATATGTAACTTCAACGTCTCTATCAAAAGTTAAGGGTTCTTAAAGTTTGGAATATACCAGGAGAAAGTGATGCAAAAAGCCTAACAAATTACATACGGGGACCTCTACCTATTGGTCAATCGTTTTCTCCTGGTATATTCCAAACTTTAAGAACCCTTAACTAATAAGGAAGTGAACAGTTACGCTGGTAAAAAAAACTTATGACTTATATCTGAGTTACATCTTCAGAACTTCAAATTTTAACTATCTTGTTAAATTAAAATTACAGACTTGAGAATTCGTTAAAAATTAAGAAATATTCGGAAGATATGCCACCAAGCCGTGAGTAAATTTTTTTTTAATTTGACTTAAATATGAAGTTTACTTTCCGTGTAAGCTTATCAGCTCAAAAGTTCACATATGAATGAATTTATAGAAGTTCCAATTTTGATTAATTTTTTTTAGGATAAAGAAGGAAAATTACAGTTCGTTTTCAAAGAAGTCAGAGTGAGTTCGAACAAATAATCTTTAATAATTTTGGTAAAATCATAATCCAAAAACTTCATAAGATATTTGTGAGCGATGTTCTTGGTTCATGTGCGAATCTAGGGGGAAAATTTAATAAAAATTCCTTCCAAATTTATAAAATGAATTTGAAAGGATATTCGGAAGTATTTGATATTCCTAATTTTTATTGACTCTCAAAATTTACTTTCATATTTTTAATTACTGATGTTGACTCATTTATTTAGAAACCCAGAGTGCAGGTGAGAAAATATAATTATTATTTCGTACTATGTTAAGTTTAATGTGTACACTCTGTTTGGTGTATACATTGACCGTCAATTCGATTTTCATGGAAAGAAGGAAGAGATGCCAAAATTTTCACAAATAAGGGCCTTTATTTCGGGCATACTCATCAGTGTGATACATGCCATATATATAGGGTTTTAACAAAAATAGGAAGGGTTAATTCCAAAGATCACCCCAAAGGATAAAATTTTCCAAAAAAAAAATAATCAAAAAAAGGATCGAAAATTTTCAAAAGAAAATACTTTTTATAAATAACAAGCAATATATTGAACACTAAATTTCATAGCATTTTTTTCAGCTTTTGATTTTTTACGGCTTTTACGTTTTTTATTTATTCTGTAGCCTTCAAGTTCTGACTCTTGCAGATTTTCGACGTCACACAGCATGATAATCTCTGAGTAAGCTGCTTTCAAGGAGATTACTTTGAATTCATTTGGAACATATTTTTCAGGGGGAACTTCTAACTTATTAGCGACGGCACACAGATGTTTACAAGGATATCCATTAATCATTGCAAAACTACAAGAGCATTGGAGTTTTTTGAAATTAACGACTCTTCGTATTTCACTATTGCAATCTTGAGAAACATAAAATACATCATCTTTAGGAGTAGCGAAAATTTGTAAAAATCTAGATTCGCGTAAGTTTTTTTCCAGCAAAGGTTCTATGTAAGGAGAAAGTTCCCTTTCAATTTTTGAATACAAATTAAGACTGAAATAGAAAAACAAAAAATGCAGACTCCAACTGATTCTGAAATTTATATAGGTTGCAAAGAGAATTTGGATCATTCAGGCTACACCATTCAATAAGACTCTCGAATCTTGAATAGCTGTTCAATAAACTATTTTCTTATGTTTCTGAATTGATTTTCAATGATCTCTAGACGTTTTTGTAGCAACTGTCGATACTGGTGTACACGTATGACCTTGAAAAGAAGTTAAATAGAATCCTCCATCTTTTCTTGCACTAAAACGTATGAAAGCTTCACAGTCTTTGCATTTCCAAATGTAAGCTTTCTCCGTATTTTTCTTCACTTTAAATGACTTCTGAGTAGCGATTGAGTGGTCCATGACAAAACTTTTCACTTGTTCTTTGGTTTCGTAACAGAGACCGACCGTTAGTGAAGACATGTTTCGAATAATAACGAATATCTCAATGATAATCTCATCAAATTATAAGTTTTTCTCTTACCCCTCCATCACTCTATGAATGAGTCAAAAATTACTATACCCCAAATATATTAATTTATGGTTCGTAAAAAATATTAAAACTAATTTTATTAGCTAATTGGTTATAATTAATAGTATTAAGGGAGATAATTGTGATGAAAAAATAGAGAGGAAAACTTTAAATTAAGAATAATTACTGTTATTTATAATTGATTTTAAAAATTATAAAAGTAAAATTTTCATTGGGGTCATTCTTTGCTTTGGGGTGGTTTTTGGAAATTTTTGGGGAGATTTTTCGAATAGTTTCTCCTTTAGGGTGATTTTTGGCCATTTTTGAGGAGATTTTTGGAAAATTTTTCCTTTGGAGTGATTTTTGGAATTAACTCAAATAGGAAATAAAGATTATTGGTTCTAGTTTTTCATTTTTTGATTGCCTCAAACCTAGATAACAGGTAATCTTTATTTCCTATTTTTTTTAAAATCTTATATATATGGCATGTATCACACTGATGAGTATGCCCGAAATAAAGGCCCTTATTTGTGAAAATTTTGGCATCTCTTCCTTCTTTCCTCGAAATGAACTCAGCATCGGTAACTCAGCTCAAAACAGATGTCTCTGTACATCTCTCAACTCATTTGGGTCATCTTTAATAACCAAAACTATGAATGTCAAATTTTAAAATAAAATGAACAAAACACTTAAGCATGCAGATAAGTATACCTAACCTAAGAGTGATTCTGGTAAGTCTGACAAGATAAAATAATTAAAAAGTAAAATCCCCTCTTGTATGTGTAATACGCAGTGTATGACAAGAATAAACCATTTACGCATATATTTGGAATGGATAATATACTTGGTATAATATACTGAGTAAGCGAGTGTATCAAGAGTTGTATTTTCAAACATATGAAAATTCTTATCTCGTAAGGAAATTTATTGACCAAATCTAAAAAAATGTTACCTTAGTAAATAATATGAAATCAACATGACTTGTTTTTTGAAACTAGCGATTACTTGAAATTAAATTTTAATAAACTAAATTCCTTAGTACTATTCCAATTAGTACCAACCGAATAGATAAATAGATGTACGTGTAATACACAGTGTATGACATGAATGAACCATTCACGCATATATCTGGAATATGTAATACACTTGATATATGATTTCAGAGAAAAACCAGTGAAAATAGGAAAAATTTAATTCATAAGTGATAAATATTTGATGCATAGTTATAGAACGTGTAAATTTGTTAGGCCAAATGATAATATTCGCATATATAAATTATACTTTCTATAAATAGACTTAGACCATCTGATATTACACCGAATAGATCTTAGACTTTTTGTAAAAATGACCAAGAACAATTGTAATAAACGACTTATACCTTTAGACTTTTTGTAATTAATTCTATTCCCATTTTTACCAAGTTTTCGCTGGCTACCCACTTTCACTAGTGATTTCTGTCCACTCACTGATTTCCCATTTTCACTGTAACATATACACTGAACGGAGTCTACATATTGAACATATAAATTAGAAAAAGCATATAAAAAAGTGTATTTGAGAATTAAATACAATTATTTCTCAAAAAGTTCTTTTGGAATTCTTCTCGTTCATTTATGGAAAAAAATTATTTTCGGGTCAATTTTGGAATTTACCCAAAGAAATAATTTTCATCTTATTATTAGTGGTTCTAATTCTATTCACAATACAAGATCATATGATTAATAATTTACTGAAATATGTAAGATGTTATATAATATTTAGCAACCCAAACCAAATGTAAGAAAATTTTCCGCTTAACAATGATCATATTTAGTTGGTTCGTGGATAGATATCAAACTACTCCTGCAAACAAACTACATTCTAAATTAATATATTCATAAAAATTATTGAATGTGTTAACTGATAATTCCCAGTTTAAAAATAAATAAAGATTATTCATGGCTTCTTTTCCTGGTTTTGTGTAGTTAATAAATATAGGATTTATATGTTTTTTTGAAGTTATTCCAAAATGATCCGAGGGAGCATAGAGTAAGTTTGAAGTTAATTATATGATTCTAAATGAGATGATTCTTAAAAATGAACATTAGATGGACCAGAGAGAAATCTTCTTTTCGGAAATCAAAAATGTAAGTCTTATTTCTTAGATAAGTCATTTCTAGGACAGACGAATGTGATAATTTTGTGAAATAACACACAGGCAGTCATTTCATACAATATACGATAGAGTCATCTATTCCAGATCATACTTTAACTAGGTTTCCTTACAATAGAGAAAACAAATGTTGTTAGGGGCCTTGGTTACATATTACCGTTGATATTCAAGTAAAATTTGCCCTATACAATATGATATTTCTAGGATATTTATGAATTTATGCATAATCACAATATATTTTTTTTGGGTTGATAGATACATAGATACTATCTATTATTTTTTATCTGCCTTTCATTATATTGAATATTATTATTTTTGAAAATTAATTTTACGTACAGGTATACCCCAGAGATGAATGTGGGAAATTAACCCCCTTCCTCTCTACACCCAAAATAAATATAAATTTTTGTATCATTACTTTAAAGTAGACTCAGCAAGAGTTTTGAATTTCAAAAATTAGTTTTTCTTGATTTTTACACCATTGTAAAGATTGTTTTCTTTAGATCAGAACCATATAATCTACTGTATATCTTATACTCAATCATTTTCTCAAACATATCCTAGGTGTGAAAAGGGCTTGCTCTACCTCCAAAGCAAAAAAATGAATCATCATCATTTCTAAGGGTGCTATATTCAATGCCAGATGGGAGAAGTCATCGGATAAATTTGAACTTTGGTGTCATTCAATTATTTTTGTATCAAGAGAAATCAAAAAATAGATCCTTACTAATAAAAATATTAATTTATAAAAGTAATTCAATTAAACAGTTCTGTTTTGTTGGAATCTGGTTTATGCTCCATATTATACACCTAATTAATATGAAGATGGGAATTTATGATCTAGATTCCAAAAAATCTTGATCAAACTCGATTTCTTGATGAAAAGATTTATAATTTTGTAAAAATCATAAATTACCATCTTCATATTAATTAACTGTAGAAGCTTTAAAACAATTCTTTATGACATCTGAATTAACTTCCTCAAAAGCTTTTTGGATCATATCATACCCATCAGCAACATCAGGTGCAACATATCTTTTCTGAAGTCTTTGTTAAACCTTATCGAGCGAGTTGAGCAACTAAGATTTTGTTTTCTTGTTTCATGATTTCACAGGATCTCAATTTAAATCAGAAAAGATGAAATCGATTGGCTCATTTGAGAATAAATCCTGCAATATACCGTATATTGGACCCTAAATTTGGATCATAAATAATTCATGTTTTAGAAATTTAATTTTTTTGGAATGACATCTAAGTTCAAATTTATCCGATGACTTCTCCCATCTGGCATTGAATATAGCACCCTTAGAAATGATGATGATTCATTTTTTTGCTTTGGAGGTAGAGCAAGCCCTTTTCACACCTAGGATATGTTTGAGTAAATGATTTAAAAATTATTTTCCATAAATTTATGAGAAACTTTAACTCGATCTAGATAGATTAATTTGAGTATAAGATATACAGTAGATTATATGGTTCTGATCTAAAGAAAACAATCTTTACAATAATTTTCCACATCCATCTCTGGGGTATACCTGTATAATAAAAATTTAGGACTCATAGGAAATCTATGATCAAAACCTAAAAACTGCAATCGATCAGAAGCCGATGATTATTGTGTGAGAGGATAAATACAAGAAAAATTCTCTACCTAATAATGATCAGGATATTAACATTTTTCTGTTACATTCTAAAATCTATTTAGGAATCTAGAGTAAACGTAAGATAGTATTTAATTATTTTGTTAAATTTGTAAATACGTTATATCAAATACTTAGTAATTTAAAATCAATATTTTTTTGTTTCATCTTGTTAACCTATGGCGCGCTCCTTAAGCTTTCACGTGAAGAACTTATTAATTATACTTTGTCTCTTCAAAAAATTATCACCAATTCCTCTATCGACAATCTTAAGCCATCTCCTGTCTTCTCCAAAAGCCTTCATATCGGGATGTTGCCAGTGGAGGCAAGCCGCCTAATAACTTAAATCTTCCAAAAGAAATCAAAAAAAAATCTAATCACATAATAATTCACAGTGATAGCATTGATGAAACCACTTCCTCTAAAAAGTATTAATCAAAAATGCTCCAGGATACTTCAATTCAGTTTAAAAATCTCACAAGAATCCTAAAGGCAACTTCATTACAAGAATTACTGGAAATTTTCTTCTCACTGCCCCAAAACTCAATCAAATCCACAAAGTACTCTCTCCTCTTGGTATAGTTGTTTCTAGACATCGACCTCAGCTTGTACAAAATAAAGCTCAACATCCTCCAGCTGAACACTCCAATGTCACAATTTCTCACACTACCTCAGTACCTGCTCCTACTATCATTCCAGGACCTTCTTCTAAGATCACAGATGTCTTTTCACCTCCTGCATTACCTCCCACTACCATTTTGGATAATCAATCTCAGACGATCAGAGTTTTGACTTTAAAGTTTTTAATGATTTAATTCTTCACTCATCTAGACTGTCTAAAAACAGCACCAATCTACAACTCCTAAGCTCCCAAGCGCTCGTTGAGTCCTCTATTCTAGCGGATATCAAAACGAATCCTAAACAGGCTTGGAAAAAAATTAGATTCCTTTCTAATTCCTCAACCAAAACCTCAACAGCAATAATCTCACCTGATGCTATAAACAATTTCTTCACTCAAGTGTATCAGGTAAATGAGTGCCCAGCTTGTTTTCAACCAAATGTTTCAATTTCGCCCCCTGAGATCTCTGCTGAAAAACACATTCTCATCTCAAACACATTAAAATTATTCAACCTGACCCCAATCAACATGGATTTGTATCTGGTCGAAGTACATGCTCCAATCTCATCAGTTTTCTCGACTCTACTCATGATCTCATATACAAAAAAATTCCATGTGTAGTAGTCTATGTGGACATAGAAAAAGCTTTTGACAGTCTTCCATTCTCTGTCATTCATAGAACACTAAGTCACCATAATATTAATCCGTTTATAATCAACCTTGTGATGTCATTCTTATCAAATAGGCATCAACAAGTTGTACTCAATGGAAAAAAATCAACTCTCTCTCCCTCGGGTGTCCCAAAAGGTTCCATTATTGGCCCTTTCATATTTAATTTAATATTCTCATACATTAAACCAGCTGACCCATCTGTAAAGTATTTCAAGTACGCTGATGACATCAAGCTTCAAATCCTCAAAATTATACGCTGTAAAACCTATTTTCTCAGGAAATTCATCAATGACCCGTCTCTTCGTCTCAACCTATACAAATCTCTCATTTTACCTCATCTTGACTATGGATCAGGTATTCTCTGTGATCTTCTGGTTGGCACTTGTAAGAAATTAGAGAGGATTCAATACACATACCTCAAAAGCTGTCTTGGACCTCTTCCCTACAAGGAACTCCTGAACAGAGCCAATCTCCATACCCTTTGGCTAAGAAGAACGGCCTCTTCTGCTGTCCTCTACTCTAAATTTGTGCCCAATTCCACTAGTCAATACAATTTGAGAGCATCACATGGATATTCTATTTTACTCAATGTTCTTCTCCAGCTCAGAACCAGATTCCAAATAGATTTTAATATTTTCAAGTCCAAAAACATTTCAAAAATTTGTCAAAAATTCTATGTTCTCTAATACCTGTATCTAATATAGTAAAATTTCAGCATCAAGTCTTTGTATCCAACGTGAGTTTTATCAACTAAGGAAGTCAATATTCGCGAATCTTATACGTTACTTACTTATTCATCCATTATGGCCAATGCTTTGGAAAAATCCAAGAATTCCCTATACATGCTTTATTCTACTTATAATTCAGTGATTTACCGATAAATTAAGAACTATATAACAGATGGATGATGTGAGTTGAATTCAAGTCGGTTTATTTCATTTTATCTTAATTTATCTGAAATTTGGTATTGATGTCAAACAATAAATTGGTATTATTAGAATTCTGAAAATTCAATCGAAGTAAGATACATAAGTAAATACTTTTTTAGAACACTTACTGTTCAAATAAATAGATAATAATTCTCGAATAAAAATATAAGTAAAAATGTACTTATACCCAAAAGCAATTAGTTATTCGACCAATAGAATTTGAGGTAATTATGAATCAATCAGAGTTAATTATTCTTTACAGTAGTCTTCATATTTAATCCCATATTTGTAAGGTTCTGATGTCTGATGTAAAAAAATAAATCATATTTAAATTTATTTTTGAGAAATCTCTGATTCAAACTAAAACATTTTTGAATATTTTAACTCAATATAATTTATGAATTCTATAGATTAAGAGCAGTTTTTTCCGTTTCTAAACCAACCAAGAGAAGAAGGAGTCTTGATTCCTATTCTCAAACCCCTGAACCGTGAGGTATGATTGATTAATCACTAAATTGTAGTAAAATTAATAGAGGGGTAATTACATAATCTTCAGTAATTGAAAAATACAATTTTGCTCAATTTTCTTTCGAGAGATAGAGTTAATATCCATGTTATTAACTTTCTTTGTAATTCAGCTTAATAATCTTAAATTATTTTTAACAAGGATAGTGAAAGTGTAATCAATAAATTCATTTAATAAAAATACAGTGATCGGAAATATTTAATTCACAAAAAATCTGAAGCCGTCTATCAAAATAGAATAAAATTTTTACACATGTCACTGTACAATTCGTGAACCAGGAAATATGAAAATTTCATGAATAAAACTTGACCTACCAAATATCATTGATAGAATTTTGTACTTGAATTAGAATATATTGTGATTGGTTTAGAGTGGGTCTCCTTCTGCATCTTTAATGTCTGCAGAGATTCCATTCGAGAAAGGCGTAACAGATACTTTATAGAAAATATTTCATAGGACTAGTGAAGATTCTGTTCAATAGAATCAATCTCAGGCTTATCTTATATTTTTCCGGGTATCCTCATTGGTGCGCCTGCCATGTATACTATACACTGTAAAGGTTTCTATGAAGAAAATATAATATATTTTGGTCCAGCCATACTCGTTGCAAATTTTTCAGCTATTTTTGGTCGAATCCTAAAAGAAAAAATTATATTATCTCAAAAAAAATTGTTTCAATGATTCTTTTTGGAATCAGAATCTGTTATAAGAGTGTTATCTTTATAGAATTTTTAATAAAGATTTTTATCTAATGAGGTTCTTGATTTGAATTTTAACTCTTCAATTGACACAAGAAATATTTTATGTGAGTCGTGGGTAAGAAAATTGAGAATATTAAAAAAAGTGATGATCATTATACGATCGAAATAATTTTTCTAATTCAACGATGGCCCCTGTTTTAAAATCTAATTATGGCTGTTAATAGGCAATGAGATAAGCCTGAAAAGAAGAAACATAAAAATTAATTTCTAATCATCTAGTCTAGAATCTTTTACTTGTCTCATATGATAGACTCTTTTATCTATTAGAAATCCCCTATTCAAGATCAGGAAGAGACACTCACGCTAAATCATTCACGAAATGTTCTAATCTTAGTACAACCTGTGAATAAAAATTCTAATCATGAGATTTAATAGGACGCTTGACATTCACAAAATAAACTTGAAAATTTTTATATTTTCTCATTCATGAACTGTAAGTTAACTCATAAGGAATTTTAGAAATAAATAACATGGAATTATTCAGAGTCTAGAAAATAGAACTGGTTCTGTAAGCGAACATTAATTTAGGGAAAATTAATTTTTATTTAAATTTAGGGAAATTTACACTTGCAGTATCATTTTTTTCGTTTTTTACAGTTACAGTATAATAGACCGATGTTTTTTTACACCTACAGTATCATTATTATTTTATTTTCATCTTCAGTATCAAAAGATGAAATAATTTCAGAAACAGTATAATATAACAATATATCTTTTCACTTTCAGTATCATTATTTTTTTTATTTTCTAACTCAGTATCATTTTTGTTTATCTAAACTCAATTTTTTTTACAATATTAAAATAACTTACAAACCAAAATAATAATACAAGTAATCACTATATATATTACTATTTATTTTTGAGGCTATTTGTTTGCTTTTTCTTGTTGATTGTTGTTAAATAATTTTGATATGGAAGGTATTCCGTGTGGGTAAGAACTCGACAAATGAGCTATTTAAAAACGTTAACCTTGGCGACTTCTCCTGCTCATGTGGATTCAAGAAACATAATGGATTTATTTGTGTTCATATCATTGCTGTCTTTTATGAATTTAAGTATGGAGGAATATATTCCGAAATACTACAAGCTGCAAGACCTGCAGAATATGTATGCCAATCTTTTCAACTTTTGTGATTTGGATTTATTAGAACCAAAAAATCTTGTACCGAAAAGTAATTCTCGAAAGAGAGGAAGACCGAAGAAAAAAGAGAATACGTTCATTAGCAGAAAAAATTTTGAAACAAATTAGATTTTTTATATGGAAATACTTGAAATATGATCTCTAAAGCAAACAAATAGCCTCAAAAATAAATAGTAATATATATAGTGATTACTTGTATTATTATTTTGGTTTGTAAGTTATTTTAATATTGTAAAAAAAATTGAGTTTAGATAAACAAAAATGATACTGAATTTCATCTTTTGATACTGAAGATGAAAATAAAATAATAATGATACTGTAGGTGTAAAAAAACATCGGTCTATTATACTGTAACTGTAAAAAACGAAAAAAATGATACTGCAAGTGTAAATTTCCCTTGAGTTCTATTTTACAGACTAAAGGTGAAGATGCAGATATTTTTGATGATCAAATTACATACTTGATAACTCAAAGTGAGGAGCCTGCTGTCAGAAGTGTACGTTTGTTTTACACTCATGCCAATGAGACGTCAAGAATAATATTATAAATTTTAAGTTGTTAATGAATCATTATTTAAAGCTACCGGCATACGAAGATAACACCTTCTCTTTTGATGTGTTGGAAGTGAGCATCAAATCTAATATTGCTTGAATCAATAATTTTTCTCATATTATTTGAATTAATACCTGTATTATAATTCTAGCACATGTGTCATAATGATTTCTAATAAAATTGGTTAGGAAAACGTATTTAAAAAATTAAGAAAAAATTCCAAAGTATTAGAGGAATATTACCTTTACACTATGTACCACAGAGCTTAAAGTGACTTTATATACTATTACATTATACAGTATATAGTAAGAGAAATATATTATATATACATAAGAAATTGAACCCATTCTGAGGCTCGTATGATAAATAACCTTAGAAGTCGAAACATAAGGTTATGGCTGAAATATACGAGATTTATTTATTTTTATCTGACATGTAAAGGCTGATGAGCATGCCTTAAATAAAGCGATTATTCCTTAAATTTTTAAGCATCATTTTTAATTTATTTAAATACTCACTACAACATGGAGTACAAATGTGTATTTATAAATATATAAATAAGCTCTTAGCTCATACATAATTTTAGGATGACGAGACATTTCAATATGAGATGCAAACAGATACTTTCGATGAAGAAGAAAACTTCAAATCTATTCATGGTTTGGATTATGATAGGGTAAGTTATTTGATAATTCCTATAAAGTTTGTATCGATAACACAGTACAGCATAAAATAACTTTATCTTCATTACTAGGTGGCACTTTTGATATTTTGTTTAGTTTTCATGATGATTCTCATGGTTCTATTAGAGTTTTTTCTTATTAAGGTTTTATGCTAAGAAAACAATTGAAGAGTTTATTTGAATGATTGAATTGAATTTTTTAAAATTAAATTTGAAAACATGGAAATTTTTGAATTGAATGCGCTTATTTGGCTCATTAAAAAAGAATAGTAGTTTTACATTTTATACTAACTGGTTACATTCAAGTTCAAATTTCTTTCTGCAGCATAGAAGTTAAAGTATTATTTTAATTTCAGACGATTGCTAAAATATCAGAATATTGTGATATCATGTTAACTGCTTTCACCCGATCAACTATAAAGTAAGTTATTCATGAAACATATATATAATACTTAATCCTAGAAATGTGAATTAAACATGAAAAAGAATAAGTCTTAACTCTCAAAATTTGATAGTACATAGTAATTATAATTATGATTTATTAACACGTTGATTTCTTTTTTCACTGTACACAGTGTAAAGCACCTTTGCGTGTAAAAATTTTAATGGAATTCTTAAAATAGCAAAAAGAAAAATCTGTAAGTTATCATCACAATGATGCTAAAGTCAAATAAAATCAATTTTCTTCTTTTGTTAAATTCCTTTCAAAGAGTTTTCCGTCTTATTCGCCATCTAATTTCATTCATAAAAATACCATACGGAAGGTGTCGGTATATTATTTACGTTTCTACTAATTTTGTTTTATTGACAGTTATTTCCTAGATTCAT
The DNA here is from genome assembly GCA_012064415.1 of Gyrodactylus bullatarudis. Taxonomy (NCBI): domain Eukaryota; kingdom Metazoa; phylum Platyhelminthes; class Monogenea; order Gyrodactylidea; family Gyrodactylidae; genus Gyrodactylus; species Gyrodactylus bullatarudis. Next base: position 12,912 of record SSNU01000024.1, read on the forward strand.
TTCCTATTTTTCAAGGATTCCTTTGATACTACTAGATCCTTTGATAGTAACAATAAATTCATCCGGGTGCCTCGTTTTATACTTTAATAACTTTATGAATGCTAGGTCACGTGCACTTGGCATGTTAGAATTATTGAATTATTCTCGGTTGATTGATGTTGCATGCTAAAATTTGATTGGTCGAGAACTTATTCGTGTACACAGGGTAATAGGGAGAGAGTACGAATCACTGCTATCGACCAATCAAAATTTAGGTAGTATTAGTGTTATTATAAGCTGATATATACGCAAACAATATAACAGCCAATCAAAATCGAGATAAATTTTCTTTGTTATCAAAATTTCTGATTAAATTAAACCGATGTTGATAAAGAAATTATTTTATGACAGAAAAAAGTAACACGTAATATGCCTTAACAACTTTGGACCCCGAGATCCAAATTAAAAGTAAAACACGTTTTTGAGGTTTTTAGAATTCTGGCTTTTGCCTGATAAAATATGCTTTTTAAGACATTTTGCGGCCCTAATAATCAGTGATTATTAATCACTTTGTGTTAACCTAAGAATTCAAATTTATTAAATAACTAATTTTATTATTTCATCATAAAACCTTATGAACCTGAAGTCTCTCATTTTTTATGCGAATAAAGTAATGGTAGTTATAGTAAATTGAATGCTAATATTTTTTAAGCAATTGAATCCATTGCTCTAACTTACGAATTCGAACTAGGGAAAATTTCCTATATTATAATAAATCTTTTTAGGACATGCTTGAAAGAGTGGAATTTTATGAAAATAAACTGAAAGATATAAGAGTGAGTTATTCTATTATTGCTAGTTTCGTAGCCATGTATTTATTCGTATGATTTCAAAGATAAAATAAATTTTAGTTGAAATTCGAATCTAAGAAAAATGTATTCCTTTTAATCAAAATTTAATTTAATAAATTTTTAACTTTTTCTCCACAGATTTTATACAATATTGAGGACAAATATCAACGACTTCTTGGCACTGGACACTATGCAAGAGTTCATTTAGTTTTATGTGTAAGTTACTTCTCTACTAATGAATCCTCACTGAGATCTTTTTCATGTTTGAATTCTCCTGGGTGTCTTACAAATAGGACCCTTGGGCATTTGATTGGGTGAAATTCTCGTATGTAAATGTGGATCACAAACCAACCTTTTATTAACCTGCTCAATTTATTCTTTATGCATTATATTATTTTAAACAATAATTTTCTTGCATTTGTTCCAAACCACAAAATTTCACTGCTGAATTATTTCTTTGGTTATAAGGCCTTAAGAATGCATGTAAAATTACGTTAGAAGTCCAAAAAAGCCTCCCCTTACTGCGCTGTGACACTGAGCTATTTATCCAAGGGAAAGTCATTACGAAGGAACCGTGATTACAACCTTTAAATTTTCTACTGATGACATGTTGTATGTTGAGGCATTTGAATGAATATCGTCTATTTTTTAATTTTTTACATAAAGACGTGATTGTTATCACGCTAAAAGAGGAAAAACCGATTCTCTCATCAATGAATATCCCTCGGAAAAATACAGGTGAGAACCGTATTTGTGAAGTATAAAACTACACCTATATTCATTTGTGTACATTTGTGTATTTTCACAGGTTTTCAATAAATGAATGACTTGTCATTGTATATTGAAGTAGGTCTATTAGGATCCTGGTATAAATTTTTGTCTAAAAATCTCAAAAAGTTGAGATCAATCGAGAGAGGATTAAATTCTCATCATTATATTGGGGAGGGGGTAGTTATTTCACAAGCTTGAAATCAGATTAAACTTGGCCTAAATAATTTTTCTTGAAGTAGATCTTCATTAACAATAACTACCCAGGAGATTTCATTGAGAATGTGTTGAAAAGAGAAGAGATAATAGTGGTTGAGAGAGAAATTGAAAATAGAATTTTGGTCCTTTTGCTGCCCTTAAAAGGTGATGTATTGGCTAACAAATTGTTCTCAAATAAAATGAAGATAGATCGAATCGGAATTTTTTAGACAATTAACCTTAGCAAAGTGTGGTAACTGGTAATTACTATATCCATATGAACTCTAACTTGATGGAGATTGTCTTTTCACACCTGCTTATCCGAATTCTAACATCTAGGTGTGAGAAGACAATCTTTATCAAGTTAGAATTCATATGGATATATCGGAAATTATACCAATAATTACTAGTGACCAAACTTATCCAGTAAGTTTATTGTCTAAAAACATTGTAAACTTCAGACAACCTGTGTGTAGTTGGTGTCAAAACAATGGGAATGTTGAGTAATAGGAGATGAATGTGGTTATAGTCTAGTGGTTAGAAGCGTTGGCTCACAGGCTATGGTGTACTGTCGAGTGCTAATAAGGACAAAAAGCGTCTACATCTGCCACCGTGAATATTATAAGACTCACTTGTGTCTCCGAAATTCTAACATCTAGGAGACAATCTTTATCAAGTTAGATATCATATGAATATAGTAATAACCAGTGATCACACTTTGTTAATCTAGATACGCTCGTTTTCTCTAATATTCGTTTGAATTTAGAAACCAACGATGATATTCTTGATGAAGTTCAACACTATTATTGTTTAGATATATAATCATATTATTCAGAATTGGAAATGAATTTACATTTAGAGACAAAACGGTCATGTAAGTTCTATTATCACTTGGGTTCAAATTTTTTTGATAGAATTTATATGAAAAAATATCTCGAAAGAGAATATTTGAAGTGAGTATTCAGTGTACCGGAATTTTCATAATTTTCCATACGAGCAAGTATTATAATGATTTCCAAAATTCTATTCTAGCGATACATGCCAGTGAGTTGGATTAAAGTTTGATTGAAAATTGGTTTAGATCACCCGAAAAGTATCAAACATGTTTTGAAAATGTAGAAAAAATTAGCAAACTCAAATTTTCGACAGAGATAAGCAAATTTGAAGGATAACAAGAATTTGTAGTATGAATATTATATTACACTGTGCTCGACTAAAATTCAGAAAATGATGAAATTTGGATATGTTACTCAGAATTTAATGCTGATCACAAATATGCAAAAATATTCATAGATATGTTGACTACTTTTTGAGATATTCCTCCTCAAAGTTTTTTTCTAAGTTTTGTTACCAAGCAAATATAATTTGAACATAACTTCTATAAATTTCAAGTTGATTTTTTAATAGACACATCATTCACTAGATCGTTAAATTTGAGAGAAATTTTCATACCTGTACAATAAGTTGTTTAAAATTTATGGGACTTCAAAGACAAATTTTCGGTCCAAACGTGAATAGAGGTAATGCGTTTTAAATTTAATCTGCATCCCATATCTAAGAAGTTTACAATTATCTCTCTTACAAGAATTTTATAATCTGGACTCTTGTGATTTCCGAAAAAGTTTTGGCATAGTGTACACAGGTTTGAAAATTTCTCTCAATATAGAAAATTTAACGATCTAGTGAATGATGTGTCTATTAAAAAATCAACTTGAAATTTATAGAAGTTATGTTCAAATTATATTTGCTTGGTAACAAAACTTAGAAAAAAACTTTGAGGAGGAATATCTCAAAAAGTAGTCAACATATCTATGAATATTTTTGCATATTTGTGATCAGCATTAAATTCTGAGTAACATCCAAATTTCATCATTTTCTGGAAAAAAATGCGCAGTGTTATATAATAAGAAGGGTTAATTCTAAAAATAATCCCAAGAAATTCATGGATTCTCTTCTGAGTCACTTTTGAAAGAATTATTGACTGCCAATGATTGAAATCAAACCATGCTGGTTTTTTCATAGCTGAAAAAAATGTAGTACACTCGCACTTCGTATTGACATATGTAATAATATAAGTTGGCGACAAATATAATTTTCAAAAAAATCTATAGACAGCTTTTTGTCATTGTCTTGAAATTGATCGAATTTTTATCAAATAACAATAGAGCTTGGAAATATTCCTTATCGTTTTTCACATTTACTTATCTTTTTCATCAGCTCGATAGATGCATTCCAGAGATTGTTTGCTTTCATGAAATGATGGGTTCTGAACATTTTGCTCGACTCTATGGATACCGGATTGTACAGGTAAGTCAAACCCTTTAACAATTCAAAATCATCTGCTGAATCTACAGCAATCTATAATAAAATATCTCATGAAAACTGTCACTTTTCAAAAGGTTAACTCTTTTATTTTATAGTTGGGCTGCACCTTTGTATATGAAATTTTCGCAGAATACTATAAACACGGGACCCTGCAAGAATTAGCTGAAAGAATACCAAAGTTCAATGCTGAAGATATTCTCTACATCTTTGCAACTTTAATTTCTGCTGTAAATGCCTTAATTTATAAAGGTATTATGCACAGGGATTTATCTATGGCGAATATATGTATTGATAATTTTGGTAAATTGAAGGTACGTTAAAATTCCCAACGATCATTCTTGTTGATTATAGATTATAGATTTTGGTTCGGCTTGCTTTACAGCACATGGTGGGTACTCAAATACTTTTACTTTTGAATATGCCAGTCCAGAGAAAGTTTCCCATAGAGTGAGCTAATCTCTTTTTATTCTATAATTATAAACTTAAACCTTGAGCTGCTAATAAGGATCTAATAATTGCTGATCTTATAAATCTTTATTTTAGGATTAAAAATAAAATTTTATATAACATCAATGACTCTTATTATTATTATTTAGAAACTTTCTGAAGGAGATGATTTCTGGTCAGCAGCTGTTGTCGCTTATGTTTGTGAACATCGACACTATTTTTGGCCCGAGGAGCAAAACTATCAATCAAGGTACAGTTTTCTCACGAACTCAGCTCTTCCGGTAAGCTCATTGTAATTCGGGTCAATATCAAAAGACTTTGTGAATAAAACAAGATTATTCTTAAATATTTTTGAAGATATTCAATAAATAGCTCATAATTTGAAATTGTCTAAATTGAATTATACAAAAATTCGTTTATATCCTTGTCAAATTGTTTTTTTTTACGTAATAAAAGGTCCTAAATTCTTTAACCAGTTGAAATGAATTCGAAAACATGATATTTTTGAATTTTTAATAATCTTGTCTCATAGAATACTAAATTTATGTTACTTTTAGGTTGGACCAATCTTGAGAGGATCAAAATTATCAAACATCTATGTTTTGATGTTTGAGAAACAAATCCAATTACGCCTCAATACTTATGAAGCTATTGTTAGAAAATTTTCAGAAGTATCAAAATACAAAACTATCACGGAATATGCTTCAGGTGTTTCACCCCTTCAGGGTTATTACAGTGATTTTAGTGAGCCAGAGGTTGAGAAAACTACAAAATCCCATGTTTTCAGATTACCTTGAAGTCTATAAAATAATATGTTCCTTATTAAATATTATGAATTATTAAATTGTTTTCAAAAATTCAGCTCATGTCTTGAAAAAGAAAAGTTGCAGATTATCTACTCCTACAACCTATACCTTTTGCGTGACATTTTGAGAGAAAGTGTTGAACAAACTGCTAATTGTAAAGATATACAAAATAAATGTAGTGTAATTTTAAAGAAGTATATGTACAACAGCCCGTCCTGATGTATAATTAATGGTATGACGGATTAATTAACAGTACTGTGACTAAAAGATAAACTCAAATCAAAAAAGTTTATATTTCAATTTGAGAACACTATATTAAATTTTGTTCATTCATAATAAAAGGAAAAAATGTTTTCAATATGTACAGTAGACTTAGATGAAATTTCGTAAAACTGATAAAACCGCCTGTAATTTTGTTTAAATAATCTGAGGTATTCCGAATTCATTCCACCATGTCTGGCTGAGTCAACTCTTCAAATGATTCTTGTATCATATAAACAAAATTTCAGAAATTTTCAAATTTTGAACGTTCTTAATATTCTCTTGATTTATATTTTCATTAAAAATGTCTTAATCCAAGATATGAAAAACAATTTAAATAAAAAATTTAAACTATTTATAATTGCATAAAATTAATAAAATCGAATATAATTAACAAAAATTAAAATAAAAAACGTTCAAAATTTTAAAATTTCCGAAATTTTGTTTAAATGATCCAAGAATCATTTAAAGAGTTAAAATTAACAGTTTTTCATTGATATTTCTTTCGTGTTGAAGGCAACATTCTTTAGGTGTTGCTGTTGGATTTTCTTTAATAGATTCAATATGATTCTGAAGCTTAACTGAAGTCCTCTTAGAAATATTTGCTACTCCTCTTGGTAGAGGTAAATCATTTTCAGTTCGAATCCAACGGTAAGCTGTGGAATAAGGAACATCTTGACATATTCTCTCCAGTTCCCGCCATTTTTATAAAGGTCCCAAACTTTTCGTCTCACATTCTCATCCTGTTTTGCCATCTTTCACTAGGGTAGTAGGGTAGTCCCTTTTCACGACTTGCAAAATGAAAAAAATTATCTAGCAGTTTGTTAAACTCTTTCTCTCGAAATGACATGCAAAATCACACCGCGGAACAGAAATATTGTTTTTTCAGAATTTGATGAGGATCACGATGGTGTCAATATTTTTCCTGATAGATGTAATTTAAGGAATCATAGCAACTCAAAGTTTCTGCCGACTTGAACTTTACTGCTCCGTTATTTCAAACCACTATTCTTTTGGCATCAAATTGAAGTTGAAAATTCGATTTTTTTTAGCATTTTCAAGTTTTAGATACTTGTCCAAAAGGTTTAAAGTATCTAAAATACGAAATTCGTCTAGAATTTATAATAATTATATACATATTTTTATCCTGTCTTCAGCTCAATTTGAGGATTCGGAATCTGCAATTATTTTTCTCGTACGAGTTTTTATTTAAAAGGTTTAAAGATATCTATTAATCTCCGCATGCATCAACGGTGTGGGTAGGGGAGGGAAGATATGGAATGCAAAGGAACTTGGTTCCCTGGCTCTCTCTTTCTTAATTTTAATTTTAACCCTACTTGTCCCATTGTTCCACCTGTTTCTCGAGCGATTATTTGCACGTAAGGATACTTGAAATACTTTTTTCACTCTTCAGTAGTAAAGGAAATTTTCTAAGCTACAAAAATATGTATAACTCATAAAGATAGCCTTCACTCAAAGAAGAATGATTCTTTTGAAAATTTCTGAGCGTTTTTTTGAAAACCAATTTGCAGAGGACTTGAGAAAATATAAATATTTGTAGATTTCATTTCATCGCCTGTTCGATATCTCTCATAGTTTTAGGGTCGAAAAATGCTAATTTTAAGCTTTATCATCTTCAAAATGAAATTCAGAATTGGAATCAGCGTAGTTATTTTGGTAAGGTTACAAATTTCTATTCTCTTGAGGGACATGCAGAGTTAAAGTACTAGATATATTAAGTTGTATACCTTCTTCGCCGTTGTCGATACGTCAATCCTCTATATTAGGAGTTTAAAAACGACTTTTTGGCCTATTTCATTCTTAAAAGCATTATATAATAATAGACAATTTCTATCTCTTCTTCTATTGGTCCCCAACAAATACACATAGTGAAGGACCAATCAGAACGAAGATGTCTATTAAATACTTGAACCACTTCTTTAGAAGTTGAGAGATCTTTTTCTCAGATGAACTGTATAATTATAATAGGCTTCTTTACTTCTCGCCATTTCGATAAACTCTCCACTATATTTGAATAGATCCTAACCTGCAATTATCTCATTCTCTTAATATTGTAAAACTTTCCAGTAATTTTGTCAACAATTTCTCTAATATCGAAAAATTGTCCACTAATTTCGTAAAATGACTGTAAGTCATATCATGTATTATTTTTTTTAATTCGCTCATAAAATTATGTTCTTATCAACATCGATTTTAATTTGATCAGAAATTTTGATATAAATTTTGAAAATATTTATCTTGATTTTGATTGGCTATTATAGTTTTTGTGTATTTATCAGTTTATATTACACTACCACTATCTTGAATCTGATTGGTCGATAATGATGACTATTACTCTCTCCCTATTACCCATTGGACACGAATACGTTCTCGACCAATCTAATTTTAGCATGCAACATAAATCAACCGAGAATCATGTTATTGAATATTTCTAAATCCAACACGCCAAGAATACGTGATGATTTTATTGTTACTATCAAAAAACGAACCCTAAAATGTAAAATCTGGGGAATTACCATAAATTGTGACAGAGAATTTAACGTTGACCAGCACAGAAAATTCAAAAAATTCGTCCGATTAAAATTGAGTCTTACTTTAAAGATGGTACTCAAATGTAGTATACCGACATTGATATTGCATGGCGAATCATTCAGAGCCTTAGTTTAAAGAAAATATCAATTTTTCCTTACTCGACGTATCAAAAATTATTCAGGATACTTATCTTTAGAAGAAAAATCAAATTGCCGAAGAAATTGCTCAGGAGAATGTTTATATGATGGCCGATCAATCAGAAATCAATGGGCACAAGTATCTTAACATTCTTGGCGGTCAATTAGCTCAGCTTGATAAGAGTTACTTGCTCCGGTCAGTAAAACTATGCTCAATGTAGCACAACATGTTCAGGAGACATCCATCGATTATGGAATTGACAAAAAAGTCTTTTCAATACCTTATTTCAAGTGTATTATTTTTTAGAACCTCTAGCTATTTTATTATCTAGGAAAAAGGGATAAAGCAGACTATTTTCGAGTAGTTTGAGTAGAATTTTTTGAGGCCCAAATTATTTTACAATAGTACGTTATTTTGATCAAAATTATCAGTAATAGTCTGGTTCGGATAACGACGCAAAATGTTATTACACATGAGCCAATGAAAATCAAGAAGGTCCCTTTTTGGTCTAACTATTCTTGAAATAGCCAATTCTTAATACAATTGTCTATGCCCTCTCAACACTGTTGGTATGGATTTTTGGGCTAGTTGGATCTACATGGTTATTAACCATGGTTAATCTTGAGATACCAGTAGCTAGCAGTAGCCCACTCCGAGTATCCTCGCAATTCATCAGAGATTAATGTTGAGTCAAGCTGTAAATAAATTCCCCGAGACCCGTTGATTGCGCTCTGTATACGAGAATACGACCAAAATATATAAAATATAATAAATGAACATATATGTTCATTAATATATATAAAATATTCTCGTTTGGCGATCGATATCAACAATGTGACCGATACCTCTGACAAAATCTCGATTATTCTCTATGATTTCTAATAAAAACTTTTGATTTGGTGACTAAAAAATACAGTAAAACTCAATTATTAGGGGTCCTCAAATCGAATGTAAAATAGCATTTTTGTCTACCACTGTCACCATATCTGCAAACGCGAAGGTCCGAGTCACCAATACGAATTGGTATTGTATTATTCATTGAAAAGTAGTATGATAAAATTGAATGGTATTATTTCCCAAATTTCATTCAATTATAATTATTGAATGAATTTTTGGCTGGCAATTGTAAATAACACAGGGGGTCATGAAAAATTCAAAATTGCGGTAAAAAGTAAAATAAAACTGATTCTGGTGTAAAATTTTGCGCTGATCCCGAATCTGTGCTCAGATCTGTAAAATTCACTATAATTTCTGAGATAATTGGAAAAAACGATATTTCCCAAAATTCCAAATTTCCCAAATTTTTAAAATTAATTTTCGCAAAAACCGTAAATGTTATTGTATTAATTGTTTCGCAATTAGATGAGAAATTAAATTCTGCGTCGATTGATATGACTTTTGTAGGGGTGGAGTTTTATCGGCTTTCGGAAATTAACGCCAAATAAAGGTAATGTTCGAATTTTTGGGTTTTTTTGTTGAATTTTCACCATGTTTTAGAGAACAAATAGACTTTCCGAAGAGATTTTTAAAAATTTTAAAAGGCTATCAGGATCAAAATTTTGTGAGCTTTCCGAATCTGCCATTGGTTTTTGGTTATCTAATTTAGAAGAGGTGTAAAAACCGCATTTTTGAAATCTGTTTTTAGACAGAGTTTTTCCGTTTTTACGTTTTAAGCTCCCATTATAAGCAAAGCTTGCTTCAAAATCTAGTAGAAAAAAATTCCTTGCTTTCTGAGATAAACTAACTAAACACTTGTTAAAAACTATTCCTTCAACTTATTTGTATTGCAAGAAAAATTACAAAAATACATTTCTAACTCTAAAGTTTTTTCATTTAAGGCAATCAAAAACTCACCTAACTTTCCAGGAATTGGCGATAAATCCAAATGACCAAGTTCATCTTCTTTAATATTAAAAGACCTTCAAAATGAGGGGCTGGGTGTCTTATAAGACTGTTATTTGCACGATTTATTACTGACTAAAGTTCATCCTTTCTCAGGCACAAGGTACTAATCAACATCGAGGAATAATAAAAGATATTCTATTTCCAAGTATTATTACTGTATTTTTATTGACCAGCAATAGTCAGAAATACAATTTTCTAAATTAATCTCACAATATCTGGACTCTAGTTCTCTCATTTCTTGATGGAACTTTTCTCCCTGCTCGTCCGATATACTTCCTAACGTTCCATCTTCGAAGCAATTCATGTGATGCTTAAAAAAATGTAGCTTTACGCTCATTAGGCAGCCTAAGTTTTTATAAGACTCTATGAGTTCTTCTACCATTGCGTCACTATCAATATGGCGCGTATTTCCAAGGAAATATTGACAAACATTCTTGAAAGCAAGCCAGGCTGGTAACTCATTCTCAACTAGAACATATTGGAAAGCTGGATCATCCATCAACTTTCTTATCTGTGGACCTGTGAAGACCCCATTTTCAATTTTTTCACTACTGAGGTGTGTAAATTTTTCTCTTATATGATTCACTGAAAACGAGTTGATATTTACAAGTCCTCTGATAAATTGCTTGAAAATTCCAAGTTTTAAATGTAAAGGTGGCAGAATTATCCTATTTGGAGGTACTAGAGGAGGGTTGAGTCTATTATTTCCAAGTTCCATTGTTCTTTCATTGGGTAAATTTTCAGTGTAGTGATTCAATCTGTTTCTTGAATCCCAGAGACACCGAAAGCAAGGGAATTTCGTATTTCCTAGTTGAAGACCAGACAATAAAGCGATTATTTGGAAATCTGCCACAATTTTGAAGTTAAAAAGGTGATATGAGATTTTTCTCAGTATTAGTTGGCACGATTCATAAGTTTCTTTCATTGTTCTGGAATATGCGACAGGGACAGACTTAAAATTTCCAGTGTTACTTATGAGCACTGCTTTCAAACTACTTTTGGAGGAATCAATAAAAAGTCGCATTGCTCTTGGATTAAAAGGAAAATTTAGAGCTCTGAATAGACCTTGTATATCATTGCAGTAAGATAGACCATCTTCTTGATTGAAAAACTCTCGGAATGGTTCATCTCGATACTTGTATTGAGAATATTTCACATTATTACCACCATCTATTTGTTTTGATAAAAGTTCTCTTCCTAGAAGTACAGCTTCCTTCTTGGATAAATGCAATTTTCTCACAAGATTGTCCAGAAAATCTTGATCAAACTCAATCTTTACAGTCATAGGCAATTCAATATTAGGAGAAATTTCTTCTATCGGATCAACTTCTTCTTGATTTTGCCTTCGATTAATATGAATATCTCTACAAGCTCTTGTTATAGGATAAGACTAAAAAAAGATTAAATAAGTCCTTACTTGCTTTGATGGTTTACGAAATGGTGAGATAATGGTAGTACAGAAATAGCAATCGACATTATGATTAGCCGGCTCTGACCAAACCTTGATCCTATTTCTGTAAGACCTCGGATGGTTGGAAACAACTTTTGAATAACATGACTGACAAGTATTTGGTGGAGCATGGGCACGATCTGTTGTTATATTAACATTAAAGTATTGGATCAATTTCTCTTTGAGAGCATTGTCAATTTTGTACATATATCCAGTAATAAAGTAATATCCACAGACATAGCAAAATCGAGATATGTCATTTAAGCAAACGAATTCACGAGGATGAATCATACTGACGTGGATAAAATATGCACGAATAAAAATTATATGGCATGGGTATTATAATGAACCAATCACAGAAAACATAGAATTGATCATGTGAGTCATTTCTATTCGTCAATGTTGATTAGTACCTTGTGCCTGAGAAAGGATGAACTTTAGTCAGTAATAAATCGTGCAAATAACAGTCTTATAAGACACCCAGCCCCTCATTTTGAAGGTCTTTTAATATTAAAGAAGATGAACTTGGTCATTTGGATTTATCGCCAATTCCTGGAAAGTTAGGTGAGTTTTTGATTGCCTTAAATGAAAAAACTTTAGAGTTAGAAATGTATTTTTGTAATTTTTCTTGCAATACAAATAAGTTGAAGGAATAGTTTTTAACAAGTGTTTAGTTAGTTTATCTCAGAAAGCAAGGAATTTTTTTCTACTAGATTTTGAAGCAAGCTTTGCTTATAATGGGAGCTTAAAACGTAAAAACGGAAAAACTCTGTCTAAAAACAGATTTCAAAAATGCGGTTTTTACACCTCTTCTAAATTAGATAACCAAAAACCAATGGCAGATTCGGAAAGCTCACAAAATTTTGATCCTGATAGCCTTTTAAAATTTTTAAAAATCTCTTCGGAAAGTCTATTTGTTCTCTAAAACATGGTGAAAATTCAACAAAAAAACCCAAAAATTCGAACATTACCTTTATTTGGCGTTAATTTCCGAAAGCCGATAAAACTCCACCCCTACAAAAGTCATATCAATAGACGCAGAATTTAATTTCTCATCTAATTGCGAAACAATTAATACAATAACATTTACGGTTTTTGCGAAAATTAATTTTAAAAATTTGGGAAATTTGGAATTTTGGGAAATATCGTTTTTTCCAATTATCTCAGAAATTATAGTGAATTTTACAGATCTGAGCACAGATTCGGGATCAGCGCAAAATTTTACACCAGAATCAGTTTTATTTTGAATTTTTCATGACCCCCTGTGTAATTATCCAATGATTACCGAGATTATTCGATTCAGTTGATATCTGTTGCCAATCAGATGTTTAATTATGGGTAATTATTATTCAGACGTAGTTGATTAATTGAAGTCTGTAATTTGATAATTACACGGCTGGTAGTGAGGTCACGAACTTTTACCGGGATAAAATATTTCTCATGTAAATATTCATGTTTATTTCAAATCTTTTGAGGATTATATCGTTTACGTTAATTGATTTTAGCCCCATTCCCACAGACGACTCGTAAATTAATCTGGCATCATCTTATTTATTTTCAAATTTACTACATTTAATTGAAAAATCGAATAATTTCAAGTAAAAAGTATATGTATTACATATTATGTAATGCTGATCACTGATAATTTTTGAAAGCTAGTTGTTCTCTGATTAGTTACTTCTTGAATGAATTTAAATTCATTTCATTGGTCAATACAACGATCGAATACTTTACACAATGTGTAATACACATCCATATATCGGCTCATTGTACGTTTTTCATGACGCCTATATGATATGAGTTGTAATTTAATTGGTTAATCTGTTGTATGGTTGAATTTCATTCCTAGTTATAAAAGTCCTTTTGGGAGTTGTGGGAGTTTCATGGAAACTGCTGAGCCTACCACAATGCTCCTGGTTCAGCTTCTTACTTTTTTGAGTTTGCTACCTATAACAAACTTTATGTTATTGTCGTCTTTTTTTACTGAAGGGAGTAACTATCTCTTGCTTTGTCCTGCCCTTTATCATTTAATTTAGAGAGATCGCTAGGAAGATTGGTAGAAAAAAATTGACTGATTTTGTTACCTTTATTTGGTCATTTTGATAGGCCTATTCATTAATGATAATATACAAAACTGCTTATAAGTAAACGTAAAGGGGTACAAAATTTGCAAAATTGGTGACTCGGACCTTCGCGTTTGCAGATATGGTGACAGTGGTAGACAAAAATACTATTTTACATTGGATCCGAGGACCCCTAAAATTTAATTCACTTTTGGTTCCTTTTTTTAATACAAAATTTCAAATATTGCACTTATGAACCAGTCAGCAACCTCAGGATATTTATTTTGCAATTATGGTTACAATCTTGTAAAATCTGTTTTTGGTAGCTGAGTATTTTTATTTAGGACTATTCCTAATTACTGATTTGTATTTACTCAAATTTAAATCAGGTTAATTTTCCGAAACAATTTAAAAATATCTTGAATCCCTAAAGGAAGAATTAATCACTACTTAAAAGTAGTGGCCTTAGTTTTTCATATAAAAAAAGACAAAAAATTTTTATTGAATCGACTCCACTTAATTCAAGTAAATACAAATCAGTAATTAGGAATAGTCCTAAATAAAAATACTCATAAAAAACTTAATCAGCTACCAAAAACAGATTTTACAAGATTGTAACCATAATTGCAAAATAAATATCATTCAGCATAGGGACGACTAACCATGACTGCAAATATTAAATTTCAACACAGGAAAAATGGACCATAAATGCAATATTTGAAATTTTGTATTAAAAAAGGAACCAAAAGTGAATTAAATTTTAGGGGTCCTCAAATCCAATGTAAAATAGCATTTTTGTCTACCACTGTCACCATATCTGCAAACGCGAAGGTCCGAGTCACCAATTTTGCAAATAACCTTTTTTTAAATAAATGTATCAAGGTTAGGATACTCAGTATTATAACAGTAGTGTAACTTATACTGTATAAGTTATAGGTCATTAAGAACAGATACTTTCTCAAAAGTTAGGCTGATATTTTACTGGTTAGTAGCTATTTAAAAAATTAGTTTATCCCAAGAGTGGATACTCGCTCTAATGTGTAATGATTTTTCTAACATGTGAAATCGAGGGGTTAAAACCTGATAAATTATTCGTATTTTGAAGCGTACTGTAACACGTGTATAAATATAGGAATTAAATGATAAATGGTATTGTAAAAAGATTTTTATCAACAGTGTGTAATAAATAATGATAATAATAATTGTTATAGGTTTTCATTCCATGGCTTGTTGTCTTGAGTAGATTTTCACAGATCTATCCAGGGAAGAAGTCAAAATGCTGGTTGATAACTTGCCAAATTTAATGGCAGTAACAGAGGCCGTGTGCTCATTAAATGTTTTGATTTGATCCCAACTTTTGACGACATAGAGACGAGCATCAGAGCCACAGACACCCAAATAGGTACCGGTTTGATCGAATTCAATAGAGTTTATTTCATAACCATCCGTGGAGTCTTCGTCCGGTGTGATAGTCTTAAAGTTTTTAAGACGACGCAAATCCCAGAGTTTGATTTGGCCATCTGAGCCACTACTAGCTAGGAAGTAACCATTCTCGGAGAAGCTGACACACTTGACTTCTTGTTTAGGCCCGTGACTAAAGTTGGCGACATTCCTTTTCTGCTTGAGATCCCAAATTTTAATTTCTCCATCGGTAGTGCCTGTGGCCAAGATAATACCGTCAGGATGACATTGAGCACAGGTTAGGTTTTGTATAGCATCAGAGTTGTCACCTGACCCATTTACACGGACGAGTACTTGACCCCTTCTGATGTCGTTAAATGCCCAAGTTCCATCATAACTAGAGGTGAGAATGAAATCTCCAGAAGTGTGCACACTTAGCCCGGAGATGGGAGACTTGTGAGCTCTGAGCATAGATGCACATTGGCCTTGTTCAGCTCCCCAGACGCGTACGGTGTTGTCAGCACTGCCAGTGAATACGATTTGTTCATTAGGATGATAAGCGACATGGGTGACCTTCTTGGTGTGTCCAGAGAGCATGGAGACCACTTGAGAGGTTGAGACATTGAAGACAGTGGCATTCTTGTCATTACCACCTGTGATAATTCGTTCAGGCCAGGCTTTGCAAATGTCCAGACTCAATACACCCGGCATACTGCTAGAGTGGAGACCGGTCTGGGAAGCAATTTGGGTGTACTCGGATATTTCGTCAATGGTGGCCAGTCCTTCTGGAAGGTTCTTGCCACGTTTTTTACGCTCAGCTGTAAGACGGACTGAGGCCTCTTGAAGTTGTGACTTGAGCTCATCAGAGAGGCCGACCTCTGGCTGGAGATTATTATCAGCCTCTTTCTCTGCCCCTAAGCTCTGAGCTGGATTTTTGAATGACTGGCTTTCTCCCTGGCCAGAAATAGGGACACCAGCCTGTGGTTTAAGCGTTGCCAAGGCTTCACGAGCAGCACTGACTTCTTTAGTTAGACGAGCAATGACACGGCAGGCAGCATCATGTTGATAGAGAGCATGCGATAATTCTTGACGAGCAGTCTGCAAGTGTTGCCTCAGAGTAAACGATTGTAACATGACAGCATCCCATTCGTCTTGGAGTGCTTTCAGGATAGCTGGAATTGAAGTAGCTGATGGAGGCTTCGGTAGTACAAAGGGTGAGGCTTTTATGGCAATTAAATTATCAGCAGATAAAGGTTCTCCATTGACGGGATCACATCCATTTTCATCGATATACTTGAGAACAAGCCTCTTCTCAAAGACATGTCCGGAAACTGAACTTATAACCGGCGTTTCGGGGGTCTCATTTGACAAGGAACAGATTAACGACATTTCTAAAATAAAAGAGTGATATTTATAAAATGATTGAGAAAATTTAAAGTGAGGAGAAAGGAATGAATACGTAGTTTAGTAATGAATGATTTATTTATGATCAACATTCTTTTGGCAATTCTTGTTGTCTGGTTACAAAAAGCATTTGAATAAAAAACTGGGGATTTGCTGAATTTGTTTGATTCGGATAATTTAAAAGGATAATACACATAAACTGATATTAAAATTCCTAGAAGTTTGCCTGATTCAATCTGAAAATGTTGAGAATGAAAGAAATTATAATACGCACTGTTTCAATCTGAAATGAGTGATGTAATCATTCCGTAGAGATAATAAAAGAAGGATAATATGTAAAAAATGAGGTAAATCCAGCCTTCTTTCATCACCCTGCTCAATTCATCTGAATTCATAATTGTTGTAGGATCGTAGATGCCAGCACAGGACATTAAAGGCCTATTCATGTAACGGTAAACATTGTAGGCCAATAAAGGAACATTAAAAGACAAGGCGAATAATTGCCAACCAAAAAGGAATAGAGTTGTATAGAATCCATGGATAATGTAATGCGGTAGCACAAGCTAGAGAAAGAATATAGTGATAGTGAATATGCAACTTACTGGGTTCAAATTTCGACACTGATCGATAGGATTTTTGAAGTCCGTTTTCAACTCGTCAAAAGCGATTATCTACGAAAATTAAGCTATATCAAAGATTACATAGTAGATGGTGAGAAATAAAAGAGCCAAAACTAAAATAAGCGCAACAATATATGAAACGGCAACGAATCCAAAAGCCATAAGAAATGCGCCTTTTTATGTGCAACTTTTAAATTTTTGATTAATTTAAAACAATTCCATTGTTTTTTATCCGAATTTTCGAGTTGTTACACTTTGTTTGAAAATAATATTTGATTTGAATAAGTTATTTTCATAAATTAAAATAGACAGCTTTCATTCTACATTATTTTAATGCTTTGTTCATTTTACTATTAGAAATAAATTTTATGCATTATGTTTAAAAGTTCTCTTGATCGAATAAACCAATTTGAGTATGGTTTCAAAAGAAATTATCACTATTGTAAGTTTTCATGTTGTTATTCATTTCTTTAGACCAAAGAGTACCGCCTAGAATAATTGAAACCCTAGAGTGTGCCAATTCACAAACCTTTCATATGCCATCTTATATTGGTGACGTTGCTCCTCCATTCTCTTGTGATTTTTCCAATCAAACTCCAGATCTTTTTCTCGTCTCAAAGGAAGATGGTATTGTTCATTTATATGATGCCGAGGAATCATCTCTCCTAGCAGCTCATATTGCTGATTATGAAGCTCATTCAAATGCAATTTTTGATGTCAAATGGACCTATGATGATAAAAAATTTCTAACTGCTTCTGGTGATCAATCTATTCGATTGGTTGACGTTAACACCAAAGCAATTTTACAAGAATTTATTGGTCACACAATGAGTGTAAAATATCTCTCCTTCACGCCCAGCTCTGATGAAATATTCGCTTCAGCCTCACGAGATGGCTCGGTTCGGATATGGGACCGTCGTTTGGACCATTCAAATGAATCTTCAAACGTCAAGTCCACTCCCAGTCTTATAGTACTGTCTAATTGTCATACAAATTATTTTATGAACGGAGATCAATACAAGCGCAGTCGTATGTCGATTCAGAGACGAAAGAAAAACACAAAAGAATCACAGGGAGTTACCTGTGTCAAATTCTTCAATGATCACATGTTCATCAGTAGTGGTTCTACAGATTGTTCCCTCAAATTATGGGACATGAGATTTTTGAGCGAATCATCCAAACAGAAAATCGTACCACTAATGACATACACTTACAAGGGACCTTCACAGAGGTTCCTAGGCTTCAGTGATATTTGCCTGAATGAATCAAAGACACGAATGTTTGCTCTCTGCAATGACAGTATGATCTATGAATATGATATGCTATCAATGTCCACAAGGCCAGTCTTCCTCTATTCCGGACATACCTCGAATTCATTCTACATAAAAATGGACATTAGCTACGACTCGAATTATTTGGTCTGTGGCAGCGACGGCGGTAATGCTGTAGTCTACACAATCGGTGATTGTCAACAGAACCCAATTATTCTGCCTGCCAGAAATGTCACCGAAGTTAGTGTTGCTAAATGGTCGAAAAATTGTCCAACACGTCTTGTGACACTTTACGATAATGCCCAAGCCTCAATCTGGGACTGTCATCCAGCTCGTCATTATGAGCTTGTCCAGGATCCCCAACAACTCTACGGCATGGCCTATAGAACTGGAGTTGTCACTCAGCAGACAGAGTTGACCAAAAATCTCCTCGTCACTCCACCCAGTCATTTATCGACTCCATCCAGGTCCATGGCAGAGTCCAGTGGTCAGCGCAGTAGCACTGTAAACTCGCCCAACTGTTCTTCATCCGGTGATTTTGTCATATCAGGTTCTGTTAGCGGAACGACCCCTCAGAGGGAAAAGTCAATGACTTCATTTAATCTTGCTGTCCATACACCCCCGCCTAGCCATGTTGTATCTCCCCTAAGCAGAATCAACCGCCAGTTGAACATTAGAGAATTCGTGGTAGCCAGCCCAAAGAGCACTTCGGCCAACATTGAGGATAACGTCATCTCTCCACTTATCAGTGGCCTATCCTCCTCCAAGACTATGGTGAAGAGACCCAGACCGAAACCGTCCCTTTTCTCTATTCTCGATAGCAACAACGAGAAGGAGAATATTAGTCCTCATAGTTTCTCAAGACTCATCCACAACTCTGATAATGATGAGTCATCCTCTTCCCGAAACAACACACCAAAATGTCCAACAGAGGCCAACCTATTCACTGGCAACGAAGGCCAATCCTCTCCAGTAACGCCCAGGGTTAATCCAAGGAAACGACTATCCCTGTTCTCCTCAAATGAGACCAGCCAATCAGAACCGAGAAAGAGGAAACGACGAAAAACTCTCTTTCCCCCGAGAAGTGAACGACGCCAGGGAGGAGAACCCAGACAGGCACTCCTCGGCATTGAAACCTTTTTCCTTTAAAGAGCAAATAAAATGAATTTATCATCAAATCTATCCAGAGTTTCCTTTCCCTCTTCTCAATTTCACAACCTCTTGAGTAGTAGTAAAGTTCTCACTTTTAATTCCAATTACACATAGCACAATCATACGGTAAAAAGTAGGTAGTAGCAATAAAATATAGGGGCGGTAGAGTTTGCTTTATACAGGTCCAAGCTCAGAGTCATCAGTCAAGGGATTGTAGCCAACTTTATGCTCTTAAATATCGTCTCTTTTTTATGAAAATATTGACACATTTTTTCGTTCTAAATGATGAATCACTTTTCCAGCCGTCCAAATTTCATTGAAACCTACTTTTTTTACATGATCGTGTAATTTTAATAGATGTAATTTATCTAAACTTGTAATACAATCAAAAACAATTTCAAAATGTATGGACATATCAATAGTGATATTGGAGTTATATAAACAGATTTTTGACAAAAAACACTGAAATATTTTCTTTTTATGCAATGCAAAGTGTAGAGCATCGGGACATTCAAAAATTGAAAGAAATCTTGTCACAAGTCTTCAGTAGCTGCATCCCTTGTCTTGTATTCTTTGTCGTCATCAAAAACATTGTGTGTATCATTCATTTATAGTATAATGATAATATTAATAATATATGATAATTAAAAGAGGAAAAAGTTCCTTAATTTCAGGATTCTTCTGGACTCATGTTTGAGTTTGTAGTAGTGACTGGCAGAGAAGTGTTCACCGAGGCAGGCAACGTTAGGGAATTGACAATCTTCATTCTGTCCTGGAGGGAATCACAGTAGGCTTGATGTAGACTCGAAATGAACTCATCATCACGCTATATATAGACAAACAAGAAAAACTCATTAGATTCAACAAAAAACAGAGAGATAACCACTCACATTGATCAAATGGATCAAGGCTTGTCTGAGTTGGATCTTTGTGAGGCCATCACTGTTGTTATCACTGCAAAAGGTGGTGTCATCACAAGACTTTTTGTAGTTGGGCCTCGGGGATGCTGACGAATGATTTGTTGATGAGCCAGGACTATTTTGTGAGTATAACGAGTTCTGTTGGTCAAGGGACGGGGAGGAGTCTGTGAATCGGCTCAAATTCAAGCCGTTATAATTGAAAGAATCTGAACAAGTTGTTATTTATTTCAGTTGTACATGCATTGAAATATTCAAAAACTATATATACAGTGTATAATGTAGATACCCAAATTGTGTGCGTGTAGCCTTTAATTTAACATAGAGATTTCAAGGAAAGAATTATAATACTAAAAAATTTCCAAGAGTATTACTTAGTATTAGTATTTATTATTAATAGGTAAATAATATTTTATTATTTAATTCTAATTAACGGACAATTTTCTCTCACTGGAAACGGTTTAGAATATCAATGGCTCTCTCTGTGTTACTTGTATAATTTGAAAAATCAAAAATTTCCCCTCTCCTTCCTTATGCACTCTTCTTTTTTCTGTATACTGAATAAAATATATCTCCTAAGATGTGTATAGAACCAAGAGAGAGAATGGAGGAGGGAGGGAAGCCCATGAAAATATCTTGAAAAAAAAAACTCACTGAGGAAATTGTCAAGATTCTTTGGATTGAAATTATCTGATGTTTGATTCTGGGCCGAGTGGAGGTTGGTGTTGGCTGTTCCATTCAAACTGCCCAAGGCACTCAGCAGGGCCTTGGACCAGAGAAAGTCTGTACCTGTTCCTGTTATTTGGGTGTTGCCAAAGGGGAGATTTGTATTGGCTGCATTATTACTGCCACTACTACTGCTGATTATGTCGTGATGAGGTAGACCTTGCTGTTGTTTGCCTAGGAGGGACTCGGAATTCTGTGGGTCACTTTGACTCGAGGTTACACGTTCCAATAATAATTGATGCTTCTTACTCTGTTCATGGCTCATAACAGCCCTAACGCCAATGTTGGACAGAGAAAAGTTCTTGTTGCATATGAAACAGTGAGCTTCAGTGGGCGAGGCTGCCCTGGCTATCCATCTCCGATATGATTCATGGGTTAACCAGTTATCACTGAAATGACACTTTTTAATCCGTTTCGGAGCAAAATTCAAGCTTTGAATTGTTGCTGGCGTCTGATGCTGGCTAACACGTAAGGAGTCCAGTTTGAATTATTTTTTTTCATGCAATTTATTTTTCAATCTCTTGATATAAATAAGAAATATTTTTCATGCTCTCTTCTGATTGGTCCAAACTTTTACCAACCAATCACAAACGATTCAAGTCATTATTATTGTGTCGATTTCTTGGGATTTATCACCAGTCTATTTGACAAAGACTTCGTGTATTTTCTTTCATTCTACACACTACATTCCCCTCAGGAAATTAGCCTAGTTGTAATTTATTACTATTTTCTCTAATTTTCCAATCTTATGTCATTGACAACTCAAGAAATTGTATCTAGCTAGTATTGAGTAGTTGATCTCGGGTCTCTAAATGTAATCGATAATAACCCTCATATTATTTTACATTTGAAAATTTCTAAAGAAGAATAAAAGCTTTAGGCTTTGCTATTAAATTGAAAATGTAAATCTGTAATTTAAAATATAAATAGCAATAATAATAATAATAATAATAATAATAATAGCAATAATAATAGAATAAAATTTATTTTTCATCCAAAATTTGGTTTAGTTCTTTCTCTACCACAACTTTCCTTCTAGAATTTCTGCTTCTTCTGTACCAGAGAGTTAGAAATTGAGAGAGGGTGGTGGTGGTGGTGGTGGTGGTGGTGGGGGGGGTTCATCCTAAGTATAGCATTCATCTTGTATGTATAAAAAATACAGTATTTAATTTATTTATTATAACTACACTTATTTATTTTATCATAATTTCTTGACAAGATCTCTTTCTAGAATTGGAAAAAATACCTGTAAAACTTTTATATCTATATTCCTTGAAATAGAAATATTTTCTAGTTTTAAAATAATGTTTCCAGTTTTTTCCAATAGCTTGACAAATAACTCAGTAGATATCCAGCCCTATTCTTCATAAGGTTGAATTTTTTTGTCTTTTTTATTTAGCCATTATGAAACTGCCTTGTGAGGTTTTACAGAAAACAAATAACTTTTGCATCTCAAATTGGTGTTGTGTGGTTGGGAACCGGATGAAATCATTGTCGATGATGATCAATTTATACTTTATCTCTCTTGTGTGACATTAGAAGGAGAAAATAAGAACTAAAGAGAAGAAATTTCAGGCATAAACAAGCTAGGCATCATCGTATTCAAAAAGAAAGAAACTCTTTAATTCAGCCTCTCAATTATCTTTGCATTCACCTCTTCTTCAGTTTTATACATTCATATATTCCCATAACTTTATTCCTCTTTTCTAAGGGAATACGAGAGATGAAAACGGAGATAATGTAATACTTCAAAAAAAAATTGGAAAATCATAATACCAATCTATAAACACCAATCTGCACACACAGGCTTTTCCTTTCATATCTTCAAGGGATATCAAAATGAGAAATGGAAAAAAAATATTTATTGAAAAAATCATAATTTAAAGAAGAAAGTGTATAAATAGATGGATGTTAAAGAGCCTATATGAGGAAGAGAGCGAGTGCCAATCCATGTGTACTACACTCCACCCCCCAGCTCCCTATATTCTATAGAAAGTAGGCTTCTTCTGTGTGTGTGTGTGTGCATTACTTTTTACACCGTTCTTTATATGGTTATAATATGAGGATAAGAATGGCTACATCTCTTGAAAATTTAGGGTTTAATTTATTCCTCTTTATAGAGATAACAACGGGATAATCTCGATCAGGTAAGGAAGAATAATTGTACTTTGACAATAAGTACATACTGACTTAGTACTCGGCTCCTTATCAAAAGCTCCCAGATACCAGGCCAAGTTATCTAAAATCGGGGGGGGGGGTAGATCTTTTGTGTAAATAAATTAATGAACTCTTCTCAAAAGGGGCTTTACAGATTCGCTACCCATCCATACCTAAGCTAGCATGGTTGTCTTGAATATATGAATGAGAACTCAGACGTTAAAAATGGGCCAATTTGCCAGTCCTCGTTTGAACTCGCTTCAGCTTGTTTCCTTTGCATTCGGATGTGTGTTTTTTTTCTATTCTTCAAACATTAGGGCTCCACCAGCACTCTCATAGTGTGTGTACATTAGAATTAGGGGCTACAGATTTAGAATGGGAGAATAAAATATATACAAAATTCATGTGTGCTGTGACACTTTTTCCTTAATTTTTCACATAAATACCCAAAGAAAGAAAATTAATGATGAATTAGAAAAAAATAACTATCCATGACTCGTTCAATCTTTTTTTTCAACCTTCTATTTTTCATAGGCAAAATTTGATTTTTCAATGTCCAGAATCCTTTCTAAACAAATTTCGTATTTTCATCAACATTGACTGAATTTTCTCATGATCAAAAATTCGATTTTATTCAGTCAGAATAATTTTCCTTTATTCCCTGGAAGATTAAGATTCAATAAGGAACGATCGTGCTGTCCTCTAATTATTAATTAACGATGGCGTATAACAGGTTTTTGTGATTTTCTCCATTTCCCAGTTCTTCATGATCTGGTTAAATGATCTCGATCAATTAAAGAGTATTGTTAATTCGACTTTTTTTAAGATTAAATATAAACATTTACTGTCCTTCAAAATGTCTTCTTCATTATTTTATTCGCGATTAAAAATGCAAAAATATGCAGATCTGAAATCGGTTTTCAATGTCCCCTACGATCCAGATCAATCATGTCATCGAAAATCAAACTCAACCATCACATAAAGAATTGATTCAGCTTCAAAATGAGATATTTTCCAAGATTTTATGTGCTCAAGTAACAAAGTTATGCTAAAAAATATGGCTAAAAGTAGGTTTTTTTTTGCATTTTGGAAAATCATAAAATTTGCTCTCATTTTTACAAATCATCATCAATTAATGAAATGTGTAGAGAATTTTATATTAATGAATATCTTTGTTGAAAATTTTGATTGATGAACATGAAGGTTTTGAAATGCAAAGTAATGAAATCACTGATCTCATTAGGATCTGTTGTACAAACGTTCCGTTATCATTTCAAAACAAAGTATTCATCCAGAAAGATGGAATAGCTATGGGTTCACCTCTTAGTCCTCTTTTAGCAGACATCTTCCTAGGTTGGTTAGAATTAGGTTGAAACAATCAATTCTTACACTGATGTTTACATCAGATATGTTGATGACACTTTTATTTTAATGAAACCTAACGTATCAGTAGATGATTTTTTCTCTAAGATGAATTCTTTTCATCCGAATATAGTTTTTACTATGGAAAGAGAATCTAATGGTATCTTGAGTTTCTTAGATGTCAAATTGGGGATGGATCAATTCTGAGAAATATTTATAAGAAGAAGACTGTCACCGGGAAGTATCTACATTATGCCAGTTTCAGTCATATTTCTCATAAAGTTGGCTTAGTAATTGGTCTAAGTAGGAGGATAAGAAAGATAGCAAGCCCTGAGGAATGTTCTAACGAAATAGAGAACGTGAAGTTAAGTCTGAAGGAAAATTTGTTGACAAATTCATGAATGTATCTATGGATAGAAATGAGGTTGTCGAAACAGATGAATTGGAGAAAACAACTATTTTTATGAAGCTCAACTTCAAAGGTGATGGGTTCAGTAATGACATTAGAAGAAGGCTAAATGATCTCATCAATCAACATTATAATAACATAAAATTGAAAATTGTATTTAAAACTCAGATATTATTTAGTTTGATTCATAAGGATTTGCTGAAGCCAGAGGAGAAAACTCTATTAGTTTAAAAATTCCAATGTGATTGTGGAGCCTCGTATATAGGTAGAACGATTAGGAAATTATTCACACGAGCGGAGGATTATCTGAAGAAGGATACTGCGGTTACAAGGCATCTTAGACAAAAAGATCATACACCTTCAATTTCTAATTTTTCCGTATTATACAAAAACCCTAATGACGACAGCATAGATGTATGGGTGAAAGAAAAATTTCTTATTAACCTATATAAACCAGACTTATGTGTTCAAAAGAATTATTCTTAAAATCTTCAACTACCTTGGCCAATGTGAGCTTTTTCACTTTTCTCTCCACTGTTTGTAGATTTTCGGACGTGTTTGAAAAACTACATGAATTTCATTGGTTCTCTCAAAAAAGAGGTTTTTCTAAAAAATGGGTAGCCTTAAATGGTGACGATTATATAATATACAGTGTATATTCTGAAGAAAACAAAATTTCTGACTCTCTCGATTTAAAGTATTTCAAGTAGAGATTTTGCTACAGTTTCCTTCTTGGAGAAGAACGATGCTCCAATGCGAATAGGAAAGAGTATTGAGATGATTCTACCAGAGAGTTTTCTTCTGAAAATTCACCTTGTCAATCTTTATCGATTATACAATAGAAAATATGCATTTAATTTTTTTTTCATTAACACGCTTGATAAACTTTGAAAAGTCGTATTTTTGTGACATTTCTTTCATGTAATAATAACCATAATTATAATTAAACAAAGAAGAAAGAGATAGTGTCTGTATATGTAAGCAATACTGCAAAATTATTCTATTGCGTAAGAGAGAGTAAGAGAAATTGCATGTTGTAATTAAAAATGTTAAACTCAAGATACAAACACACAAATTTACATGCAGCTCAGAATGAATTAAAATCTTCATCTTTCTCTCGATATATCACATTCGAGCTTTTGTTTCCTCTTCCAAAATATATGAGGCATCAGTGTAGTCTGATCTATTTTATACCCTTTTTCAAAAGACCCAGAGATTGAAAATTTCTGTATGGTTTCAGAATAGGCTGATTTTCCTTCGTTTTTCTCTTCAATCCATGTGAGTGGTTTGTCTAGGTAATTTATATATTTTTATTCAAGAACGAGTCATTTTTATCATAACGTGTCAATATTGTAGCCTGATAAGTCACAGTTCATTCGAGAGAATATTTCAGAAAAGTGGCCAATAAATTATTAATTGTTAGTTTTCTTTAAAACAAAATCATGGAAACACATCTCGCAAGTGGTAGACTCCTGTTGTAATTTATTTTCCTCTCTTAAAGATGTTATTTTTTAGTTTTTCTTTCCAAATCAAATAATAATACAGAGTGTTTATGATACACTGATCCTACACTGTTTCATTCTTATCACCATCATCAATAATAATAATATCAGTGAATATAGAGAAAATCAAGAGAAAGATGGCATCCACAAACTGTAATGTTTCCCAGATATGCATACACACCACTAAAAATGTTCATGTGTGAATGATCTCTTTTTCTTCTAAATTTATATACACTTGAATAATAATGGATAATAAACAGGCTTTAGGTATTTTTCCCAAAATTGTTACACCATGCCTTTCAACTCTTGTTTATCGTGAGTTTAGTAAGGGGACGATTCATGGAATTCTTACTCAACCTTTCCAGAGAGCCTTTTCCAGCTTATCATTTCCCATTCTATGTATAAATTATATATATACACGGAATGATTTATTTTTTAATTGAATATCCAGAAATTCGAAATTCAAGACTGCCTTCTTGTGTATTTCTAGGGATTTCTTTCTTAAAAAATAAAAAACATTTCATTCCAATTCTTGTGTGTGTACATCTGTATTTGCCTAGATATATTTTCACTCTCTCTCTATCGTGTACAATGTACATACACTAGAAAGTAGTGGAGAATTCAAATATTATAAATAAATACAATCAATTGAAAAAAGTTGCATCCTTGATTATCCCCTGTTCTCTCTTACAACTAGTACACCTCACATTCACTCCCTCCCCTTTATTCTCTCTGCTGCTGCTTTTAGTGTGGATACCAGAAATTTTCATTCTTTTTCATTTTTTCAAGGAACATGAGAGGAAGAGTTTTTTTTCCATTTGAAAATTACCGGATAGTTTTTTCTTCCCCACCAAAAATACCTGCTTTGGAGAGGAGAAAAAAATAGATCTCCTCCTCTTCTTCTGTTGCTATTTTTGTGTAGAAGTTAAAGGAAGGATAAAAAAGTAATTTCTTTCCCTTCTGTTAAATCACAAAAAATTACCAACTAATGACTATGGATTCAAGGGAGGAAGCATTCCTGCCCTTGGGACATGTTGCATCACAAGCAAGAGTGATAGATAGACAGGTTCCAACTAATGGAAATTAGCTATTGTAATGACGTGTTTGTTTTTCTAGCCGCCTCACCCTTACGGTCTAATGATCTGATAAATATAGAATTTAAGAAAAAAATTTACGAGATATTGAATGTAGAATATATCAATTATCTTGATCTGATCATTGATCCGACTATAGAAATCTGTAAAAAATATTTAGCAACGAAAAGTTTATAACAACACCTTTATTTGAGCACAGGTTTCTCCTTAAAATCTCCGATGAAGATAAACACTTCAGATAATTCGAGCCTGTCCTCTGCAAGTAGCCAGTGATGATTGATTGTGCAATTTAGAATGTCTCAAAGGCTCATCGATGATATTGAGTTGAATAATTTGCCTAAATTTCAGGCATCAACCTATAATACACCCATAATCTGGTAACTGTCACAGATTTGTCATTTTTTCTTTTTTTAACTATGAAAATTGATAATACAATCTACAAACATTATACGTAGAAAATAAAAATTCATAAAGTGGAAAATTCAAAGCTGGAATATAGAAGCAACAAAAGATCTGAGCTCATAGAACAGAGAATTCATTATATTCTGTACAATTTGAACACTGCCCTTATCTGCCTAGATTATGCATTGCATACGAATAAACTTTCTCGATAAACTTTTCTGCCAAGATGAATTCAGAGTTTTGGACGAGGCAAAAGCAAGGGGTAGTGCCAAATGGCGAAGCCCTCCCTTCCTTATATTTTATAATTACTACTATATGAAAAAGGAGTAAAATATGTTTTCAACTGTAATAAATATAATAGAGGTGTAAACTGTTTATTAAATTTATTTGTCGGTATTTTAAAACCTTTTCCTTACAAAGAAAAAGCATGAGAAAATTAATCCCCTTCTTTTTCTCGAAAACACATCTCTCTTTATCAGGCAGGCAGGCAAGTCCTCCTACATTGCACGTTGTCGAGATATCAGATTCGGCTATGTCTAACGAAATTTTTTTTCGGCCAACTTATCCTCAGTTGATGAACGAAAGATGTCTTGATGCTCTAGAATTTTTTTCAATGATAATCGTGATTAAACACACAATCTGTGTGTATTTCTATGCTTTTGTGATTTTGTCCTTTTTTTCTTGGATGGCTAGATGAAAGAATAGAATAATAATCTTTAGCCTTCATTTTTATCTGGGGTAGTCTCTCACACACTCAGAGGATTTTGTAGCATCCCTAGTTGTTTGTTGTTGCTCCCCAGTCATTTCTGCTGTATCTTAATTTAAAATTTATGAAAAAAAATAATTATAAAATTTCTTGTGAAAGAGTTTAATCACGATATTTGTGAGTAGTGAATGTAAGAAACAACTTTTTTTCTCCTGTTGTGAGTAATTTTTCCCTTAATTTTCAAATTAAAATCTCCCCATTTTCATTATCTACTCCTGCTAATAATAACACAGAAAGGGTGGACTCCACTAGATACTAATGTTACTACTATTATTATTATTATTAGCTTTTATGATTATTATGGACATTGCAGAGATTCCCTCTTTAATTATTTATGGACTCATATTTTTTCAAGAGTTAAGAAAATAATAATATGCATTTCAATAAGGAGTTTTGGACTAAAGCTATAATTGATATGATTTTTACAGAAATCTCGATAATTTCATCATGAATTCGAAGTTTTTAAAGATTTTCTGAAATCCTGCTCATGTTGCCCACTTTTACCAGTTGAAGAAAAAAATTCTCAAAAAAAATTATTCATTGAGAAAATTTACCATCTTTCAAATTTCAATTTGGCGCCAAAATCCCATTTTTTCGAACTTTGAACCGAAAATTTCTATTGATTTGAAAGTCTGACGTTGATCAAAAGAGGTTTTTCAGGATCAAGATAAGACAAGAAAATCAATTCAACTGAATCTTATCTGATGCATAGTCTTATTATCGTTTGGGAGCTGAAATTCGATTTTTTGATCATTTTCACTACTTGAAAATCAATCAAATTTCGATTATTCGAAATCTCTCCAAAATGGAGTAACTGTCGGTAATTTGACAGTGTTAGTCAGCTTTTTTGTCTAATCTTGATCCTGAAAATTAATTTTGATCACTCTCCCACTTTCAAATCAATAGAAATTTCCGGTTCAAAGTTCGAAAAAATGGGATTCTGGCGAGAAATTTAAATTTGAAAAATAGCCAGATTTTTCACTAAATTAATTTTTTTTCAGACTTTTTTTCTTCAAATCATAAAAGTGAGCAACATGAGTAGGATTCCAGAAAATCTTTAACAAATTCAAATTCTTGATGAAAATATCGAGATTTCTGTAAAACTCATAGATTCCCAACTTCATATTAACAAACTTTAGTAGAAATAAATCATCCTGAACCTCATTGTCGTTAGGGAGCTGAATTTCGATAATTCAAAAGACCTCAAAAACAGTGGAACTGTTGGAAATTTGACGGTGATATTCAGCTTTCTTCTACTTCTAAACCTCTGACAAAAAAATTTTCAGTTCGAAAAATTGGGACAATGGCGCCAAATTAAAATTTGAAAAATAACCATATAATTATAATAAGACTAGAAAACGTGAGTACTACTCATTGAGTAGGATTTCAAGAGTCTTTAACAAAATCGAGGTTTTCGTAGTAGTAGTAGTGTAGTTTTAATGAAATATTGACTAGAAATCAAATCTATCAATAATATAAATCTTTTTTTAATCTTACTACTTTCAAGTAAGCACACGGATATTATTTACGATAATGAGTTATTAATAACCACAATGTTTTGAAAATCTAACTTGTATCATTCAAGTCATTTTGGAAAAGTTATAACAATTCTTATTTGATATGACCGGATGGAATGTGGCTAGTGTACTACTCTCTGCGAGTCCATCATTGATTTCATTGAATAAACAGTAAATGTTGAGCAGAAATGTTGTACTGAACTTAGCTGACCTCATTCACAAATTATTCCTCCTAACCTAACAAAGAGAATCTCTTGATTTATAAATCTATAAAGTGTATATATAATATACTTCATGTGTCATATTTATCAGTGTGCAAAGTTAAACTGCGCCATTTATTTACACTGAAATCTTGATCCATTTATTGAGTAATCATTTGAATTAAACCAAGCAAACCGGGAATAACACTCGTTTCCAGTATGAACTTTGGAGGGAGAATTTCCAGTGCTGAGAAAAAGAGGCGACTCCGTGAATTATTCAACCGCATGGACTGGAACGGATCGAGGGTCTTGTGCTATCCAACGATTGTCAACCAGCTCAGATGCATGGGCCATGATGACAGTTCCATCAGAGTGAGTTCACCCTCCCAGCCATTTCATAACTCTTTTGAATCGTAAAACTTTCCCAGGGTTTCATGCATACATTCGACTTGAATCGTGATGGCGTTGTGACAGCTGAAGAGTTTCAGAGGGCCCTTGACCGAATGCCAGATGATAACATTGAGTGAGTTTTGATTGATAATCGAGTCCCATCTCGATAATATTTGAGTATAGGTGCGAGGAGAAGGAGTCTGAAACGATAAGGATCATTTAGTCTGAATAAACTCTATTCATATTCCGTTGTCTCTTTTTGTCTCCTCTCTCAATTTTTGAGTAGACTTTGAGTAGATGGCTAACTAATTCAAATTACCCTTTCTTTCTGAATAGCCCTGTACAACTTCGAAGAATTTTCGACAAATTCGACCACAACAAATCGGGCAAACTAGAGCTAGACGAGTTGAAGACAGTCCTCAAGGAGCTATCGAGTGAATCTGGCGATTGTCTCCTCCGAAGTTGGATCCTGGGCTGTGACGGACGAGCAGACGGAGGTGTCCCCTTCGGTGAATTCATGCGATGCATGTCGTTACTCACCAAGCGTTAGCGCTCCCATTTAGCAAAGACCCGTTTTCAATGAACTCTTCCAAATATTACATGTTCCAATGCCTTTTTTTATTATCGAAAAACTGCCCAATCAAATTGTTGTTTTTTTTTCTAGATTCATTCAGACTTTTTTCGCAGTTTTCTAACCCCCCGATCAAATATGAAAAGAAAGAATTCATTAGAAAAAACCTTCATTTTTCCTCTTTCGATTTTCGTATGGCCTAGGATTCTATATTTCAAAATTGCATAGAGAGGATTAAAATTAACATGGAAACTGGAAGTAGATAAAAAACTGAAATCCGTTCACATGCAGAAACAGTACCCTTGAAATTTTTGAGTACGCTCCGCTGATTCAGACTTTGCAGGGGCCTGTAGTTCATGATCCAACCGTCACTTCGTTTAACCTTGCGGATTTCAGTCATCTGATTATCTGTTACGTGGAGGGGCTTTGTGAAAACGATCCGTCTAACATTTTCAGTGCACGGAATCTCCGTTAGACTTCCAGTATAGGTGACATATTCGTCGAGGTTCGTGTATCTTTTCACTGCCTCGGGAATATTATAGGCATACATCTGGGTTAGGGAGTTAACCTCGTAGAGTCTATTGAGTTCAGCTGGCAGTAGACTGGTCACAAGAGTGTCTTTGATCGAAGCAACCTGTTTGAAGAGGAAACTCACAATGACAATACCGTCTGGATTGCCGACTGACATATCATAGCTCGTGTATTTGGGGTTGAAATGATAGAAGTGCACTTCCAAAGCGTACTGTTTCCCATTCACATAGTGCTCAGAGCCGGGAGTATTCGAGCCTTCGGACCAGTGGAACTTGTAATGATCTAATTTGTAGTCTACGCCATCTAGTTTAAATTCAGCGCCAGACTCTTGCACATCGACCCTAACTGGGTTAAAATATTCAATATTCATAAAAAAGTAATGTTCTTCAGACTAACTTGAGTAAAGATCATTTTTCAGACGAAATGTACCCGTTGGTATTTTTAGATCGGACCAGTTGATATTTTGCATGTTTTCTTGGTACTTGGCATCCCTGTCGGTGATGTCGATTGGACTCTGTGAGAGGCCAGCACAATGCCTCGGATAGTCTACTGCCCAGCTATTAGGCTTCTCATAGACATTGGCCAATATCTCTTCAAGTTTTATTGTCCAGGTGATAACTAAGAAGAGTCTAAGCATTTATTATCAGATTTTGCTAACCACTACCAAGTCTAGGAAGAATCCCCAGCACAATTAAGAAAAACATGATATTTATATTCAAAGTCTAAGGAATAGAAATTTTCTTGAAGCCAATTAACTGAGTAAATGTCAGTGAAAGAAAGAGCAATAATAAGAATCTTGTTACAAGGGTTACATATTGTACGAAAGTAAATATGATAGATATTTTCTTTGATTGTCTGAGACAGTCTCTCACGACCAGTCCAGACATTTATAAGTTACAAATTGTAACCTTAGGGAATTGAGTAAACTTGTGAAAAACCTAAAGATTTTTTCCATCGGAGGTTCTATATATAGGTTAAGCCAGAAGATTTACAATATATATATATAATATAAATCTGACAATAGATTCTTGATCGAAATTTAATTGATGCTTTTCTCTTAGACCTGCATTGAATCATTTTGCTAAATTAGAATATGAAATACCAAAGGAGCATTAAGGGAATGCAAATTGGCCCAGTTTGCAGCATATTCTTTATGACTCTTGTTATTGGCCAAATCTATGATCTCAGCTTACTCTATAACAACAAACTGGATACTTGAATACAGGCTAAACTTCAATAAGCTGAGAAACAAATTTTCTACGAAAATGTGTCCACTCTCCTGAACTTTGGCTCTTACTACTCTTCAAGCAATTCATTCTCCCAAAATTTTGATTATTGAACATCGCTTCTCTGCAATCTTTCGACAGATACTACCATAAAGAAAACCGAACGCATTCAATTTCAATTCCTACGGGTGTGCTTCGGGCTTCTCGAAAAGACTAATCTACATCCTATCTGGCTTAGAAGTATTGCCTTCGCTGCTCAAGAGGATTCACAGTACTTCTCACTACCCTTCATCCTCTTAGGCACAGATTCCAAGTTAACATCGATGCATTTAAAAATATTTTCTGCAAGACTTGATTTTCATTAGGCTCAATTTTGGAATTAAACCTATCGTTACTCAAAAGTAGATATGCATAATTAAAATTAGTAAATTACCCATGTCCACTAAACGTGAAGAATGAATGAATGTTGAGAAAATAATGAAAAAACATTATTAGGCTTACTTCCAACTAAAAAATGGAAATCAA
Organism: Gyrodactylus bullatarudis; assembly: GCA_012064415.1. Classification (NCBI taxonomy): domain Eukaryota; kingdom Metazoa; phylum Platyhelminthes; class Monogenea; order Gyrodactylidea; family Gyrodactylidae; genus Gyrodactylus; species Gyrodactylus bullatarudis. The sequence continues at coordinate 46,799 of SSNU01000024.1, forward strand.
ATGTTTTCTCTATTCACTATCAAATGTACATTTATTGCACTTATGGTAAACTCTATTTATTCTTTTATGAAATTAAATTAATGAACATGGCTCTCAAGTTTCCTTTCACGAATGATTCAGAAATCTTTTCTTTTTTTAATTTCATTTGAATCTGAGACTGCAGGATTTACCCCCCCCCCCTTCAGGTTATTTTTGTAGTGTCCCATTCTACCCTTTTTTCTTGACTGTAGCATTCAGTCTTTTGTCGATCAAATGGTTTGTGTATTCACGTCTTTCGATACAAAAATAGGCTATCGTAGAGGGTTCAGGACATAGAGTTATTTGACTTTTAATCTATATGACCCTGGGAAATAGTCTTTCAGAAAAACGTTCTTTAAATTAGTATTGTACATGTTCAAGGAAAAGATATGACAGGAAAAGACCAGAGATGTTGCTCTCAAGATATATGTATTTGAAATAATTCAATTTCTCAGATGGAAGATTTTTCGACATTTGAAAAATATTACGCTGATATAAACTACAAAGGTTGAATGAAGATTTTCACTCTCAAATCAGGTTTCAATCGATGTTAGCTTAACGTGTGTTTAGCCTTTTTTTAAGAATGAAAACACCATTTTCTTACTTCTTTTTAAAATACATTTGCTAGTGTGCCAATAAAACCATTTTTTATATCTTTTCAAACAGTAAAAATAAAGGTTTGGCCATGCAATCAATACGAAATGCACAGAGATTTTAATTAAAATTCAAATTGTAATACTTTTTTTAAATCACAAATTGTAGATTGTAACTAAAAGTAACATAGAATAGTAAAACTATTGGATCTTCTTTCCTTGAATTACATGCTAATTTATGCAGCCTAGACTCTCTCATATTGAGAAGTTTAAACCTAGATTCTGTCTAGTAATTCCACGTTCTTTACATTTAAATTCAACTTAAGTGCTTTATGAAATGCTCGGTCATGGTAATATGGAGTAGTCATCGGTTTTTCAATTCTATAGTTCAATGTTCAATTTCATTTTCCCTGGGTGAAACTGTAGTTCGGAATGAACTGGATCAACACTTCAGATCATAAATTTGACTCTGTCGCTTACAAGCAATCAGTATTTTCTGATTTTTTATGAAGAGATCAATCGATCTAAAAAATTTCTCAAATGAAAGATCATTTAAAATAACATTTACTAGATACAATTTTCGACGAAATTTTCTTATATTATCCTTGCAGTACGAGCCCAAAAATTGATGTATCTTTAATATATTTCTTATGTTTATGGGTCAATGAAATAAAATTTAGACCGGACCAATGAAATCTACGATAAAAATAGGTATATTATGATATTTTTGTTTGTGTATTTCGCACTCCTCGCCCCGGAAAATGGCCAGATTTTTCACTAAAATAATAATAAAGTGAACAACATGAGTAAGATTCCAAAAAATATTCGAATTTTTGATGAAAACATCGAGATTTCTGTAAAAATCATAGATTCCCAACTTTATATTGAAAATAATTAGAAGGAAAAATGGCCAAAATTAAATTCAGCAATTTTTTCATCCTGTCATTTTCAATACAAGATCATTTTATCTGTTTCAATCAGTACATGAATTGGTTTTGGATCATACTTTTTAGAGATCATTTGAAAACCCCTGAAGAGTCCATACCGATTCTGACTTCGACAAAATCTATCTATAATTGAGTCAAAGTTTTATTTCTCGGTTATTCAACAGCAAAGAATGGTCTGACTATCCAGATTTGTTGTAGCACGGCAAGTTGGTTGATGTGGAGTTGGGGAAAAAATCTCAGGAAATGGAACTTGAACTCATTCATCAAGACTTTTTGGAAGAAAAAATAATCCCAATTTCTGTTCAAAATATCAATAAAATGTAAGATTTAGATGTCATATCAGATGTATCATTAGAATCGTCTCAATCGAAACTGAATCAACTTCTGACCTGTGTTAGTGACCGAAAATCTGAAGAATTTATCGCAATTGAGCATTTTCTACCCTGCTTATTGTATTGTACAAGGTTATATATCATTTAAAGTTTAGTTTTATGTTTAGCGCCTTAGTATACGTAAACAAATTGAACATATACAGATTTGTTATTTGTTTACAAGAAAGCTTTGGTGCAAGTTTTTGTCAAGAGACTTGACAAGCCATTCTACGACTACTTCCCCCTACACTGTTTTTTGAAGATAATCTTAGTTCTTTCTGTTTATGATTAAACGTAATTGAGGTCACTCGAGGAAGGAAGTGTGAATAACAGGAATTCGTTATGCTACTCTTTGGTAGTCTATCCAATTAATTTCTGTGTCCGAAGAAATTAGAGCGTAATATATCGCGAAGTATATACAAAGAAACCAAAATTTTACAAGGAATTCATTGGTGCATTCAGTTTTCCGTTTTTAAGGGTGGATTTTATAAGTACGAAAAATTGATTTTTTTAAAGTTTAATTGCGAGGTTCAGAGAGGTTTTAGAGAGTTTAAAACCATTTGAGTATACAAAAAACAAGTTCCTTTTTCATAGGAACATTAAAGTTTCTCTTCAAAGGCACTCTAAAAAAACCTGTTTTATGTAGGTCTACTTGTTAAATTAGTGTTTTGCATCACGTAGTGAAGGGGTTTGAATCGAGTATACGCTTGTTTCGAGCTTCGAATTGTCTAGTTTGAAAGATAAAAAAGTACTGATTTCATAAATAGTCAGGGCAAGAAAATCAGTTGATCAGATCAAAAAAACCATTGTCATCACTATTGAAGCATAAATAAATGAACTGGAACTCTTATGTATAGTTGTCTAATTTCTAAGGTGTAAGATTTCGTATGGACACACAGTAATTAGTAACCAATGATCCTAGTTAGCTAAGAGATTTATTTTCCTCAGTAGATAAAAATTCCACTTGCGATCATGAAACTTTCCATTTGAACAAATATAGAGTCGATTTCGACCAAATTCTCAGTTTTAGTTTATGGAAAATCAATTTTATTTTCATCTTGGGATTTAAATTAGCCATAGTCACGGAGATGGGGAGACGATTCTTTCCATCGAAAAGTCACTTGGCTAGAAAATTCTCATTCACAACATAAAAGAATAAAAGGTAGCCATGGATTTCTCAATTATATAATCATAATTATTGTCATTTATTCCTATCCTAATCATTATAGGAAATAATAATGAGTTGCTAATGTTCTCATTGTCTCGTTGTTAGACTGACTAAGATGATGATGCCTTGAAAGAAATGTACATCTGATTTTAGCACATACTCTTACATATCACTTATATGATATCAGAGACATTTGAATTACTCTAATTTGACTGAGGATATTCTTTATTGAGAAACTTCAGTATACTGTAGACGAAAATCGAACCAGAGTCACGAGCATTGAACGAAAACCAATGGACCAACTCCTCATGTGTAACATTCTATGGACATCAGCACTCATATTTAAGCAAGAAGGCTGTTTTAAAGTCGGGATACGAAATCTTTTGCAAGCATTTCCTAATTTAATCTAGCCTATTATGTTGCTGAAATCTTTTAGATTTAATAGCAACATTGATTCATGAAGAGAGGAATATAAACATCTGTCTTTCCATATACGGGCCTCTCCAAAACTGCGAGAACATTTGATTCCGGAGGTGATTTCATTGGTGATTTTTATTCCATTCACTCGTTAAGAAATTTATTTAAAGTTTACTGATTTTTACTGATTTTATACTGAGTATAGTATAATCGAGAATAGTAAAATCGACTCTTGATTCCTTTCAAAAAAAGGGAATTTAGTTTTTCAAAAATTGATTGATGAAAAAATCCTAAACTAGGTGTAGTTCCAATTAATTAGCATCTGTTGGGAGACTCAAGGAAGAAACTTATGAATCATCAAATTTTATTACTGTCGTCGTCTGGGAAATTTAATATCCCCATTTTTTTACTACATATCTGTTTTGTTATCCTGAATGCATTTCCCCTACTGAAGGGAGTTAATTGAATTTTTTATTCTTCAAAAACTAAATTTCAGACGTGAAGTTTGCCTTTTTAAAATTTATTTTCCATTTCTCCTTGAATTTATCTTGTTTAAAAATAAATTATTACCATTCCTAGATCGATAATTGGTAGGGGCCAAGTTTAATCAGATTCCTCACAACAAGCCTTTGGAATATGATTCCCCATATCTCATCCTTCAGTATTTGAAACCATAGGTTTGATAAATCTCTGTTTCCGACTTGTTGCTGTCAGGAATGCCTCTTTTATCTACAACAGCAGCAATTCCTACTCTGAATAGGTAAGATGGTGAAAATTTTCATCATACCTTTCTAGGCCTACAGATAAATTTTCAAGGGTCTCTAGATAATAATTCAATTTTTGTCTGAGATCTCTAAAATTATATCTTTTGTTTCAATAATAAATGGTTTGGTCTTAACCTGTTTTTCCTGTATTTTACCATTCAGTTTCTGATACAAGGACCTGAGAAGACAAGTTATCTGTTCAAATCACATGAGATAATTAAAGAGAACATAAAGACGTCGACTAAAAAGTGACGGCCACAAAATTATCCAATAGTGGAAAGCAAACACTTTAGAATAATAATAATTTAGGTAGATAGACAAAGCCTTTGAATAGCTCAAGGAATCGGAGCGAAGTGAAACCAACCCACTCCTCTTGATATTATATCAACTATCAACTCCTTTGTGCAATCAGTGATTACTAATCACTGATCAGCTAAAACTGCTATCAATATGCGTGCGTACATGTTTACTTTGGTTTGTGCAAACATTACAAGCCCAACAGATTACAAGTCGACAAATATTTACATATTAAATATTCTGGAAAACTACTGTCTGATGAGCCAGCTTCATTTCATATGAGTTTCTGGTCTAGGATTCTTAAGAATATTGAAGAGAAATACTATAGAGAAAACCTGTCTCCTCGATCAAATTGAACGGATCTCTCTTTGTTTACTCAGTTCTTGTAAATATAAGAGAGAAATGTCTATCGATAAGACAAGACTTTCATGATGATCTCTTGTAGAGTTTAATGAAAACAATTGTTCTCCACAAATCAGAATCGATCTCGTCTCCTATTGGTTAATTACTGACTGAATAGAAATAGGCCTATATATAACCACGTCCAAGTGTGAAGGAAGCCAGATTCTCATCAACTAAGAAGAAGAAGCGGAAGAGACATCAGATATGCATCGAATCCTACTGATATTCTTGCTGCAGGTTCTCATCAAGAACGTTTGTAAGTGCATATTTTTAGTTAATGGTATAAATCAATGTAGATGCCTTGTATGAGAACACGGATACCTGGAAGACAGCCTATGCTCAGTATTGTAATGGCAATCAACAGAGTCCCATTGAGATTACTACAGACAATGCAAAATTCTCAACTACACTAAAAAAGCCAGTTTGGACTGGTACAATTCCTCAAGCGAATGCTCAGTTCACTGTGAAGAACGATGGTAAAAGCAGTAAGTCCCGACCCCCTCTGTTTTTTATTTATGTGTGTGAGAAAATGAAGAATGAATGCATATTTCCTCTTTATTCAGGGAGAAGGAGGGGGGAAATAGATTTAATTATTCTGGGAGAAATAGCTTACTTCTGCCTCCTTCGATAAATACCAAGAAATGGGAAATTGATTGATTCATTTTGTTTTTAATTTTTAGCTTGTTTTCTAAATAAAAATTATTTTCCCCCCCCTACTAGTCTATGTTGATGCAAAGATGAGTGGGACCAAGTTGACCACTACTGCTGGTGAGTTCATCCTGGATGGATATCACTTGCATTGGTCCAATGTTGATAGTGGCAAGGGATCGGAGCATGTCGTCAACGGGATACAGTACCCTTTGGAGGTTCATTTCGTCCACTACAACACAAAATATGGCTCTGTTGGTGGAGCCTTGGCAAATCCTGATGGCCTTACAGTGATTGGGGTGCTCTTCAAGGAGGAAAAGACGGAGACTTCTCTATTTGAAAAGATTTTACCAAGTGATTTGACTTCTCTCCAGACAGTTAATGGCCAGACCCTGATGCCGGCCGTTAACATTGCCGTAGAGGTTCAAAAATACATAACCTTTGATGAGATTGTTAATTACAAGGGGTCCCTGACGACGCCAAATTGTAATGAGGTTGTCGACTGGTGGTTTAAATCAAAGCCCATTTACGTGAAATCAGAACAGTTGAGTGCTTTGCGAAAAGTCGCATTTGCTGAAAATGACAAATTCAATTACAGAGCTCTTCAACCACTTAACAATCGAGCAGTGACAAGAAACTTTGAGGGAACTGTCTCTAAGGGCCAGACCAAGTTTGCCAGTTCCATTCTCAGTTCAATGGTTGTCATTGGGCTAGCAAAGTTTATAATTTGACAAACATGAAGCTGTGTCAATAGTTGCTTAAAAACATGAAATTTTCCTCAAGCGATATGAATAATAAAAAGTCATTCATGAATCATTATTTTCTATTAACACGTGTCTACTCAATAGTAAGTAGGAAAATATCTTAAATTAAATTTTATTTCTTGATTCACCGGACCATAGTAAGAACTAATCATTAACTCTTATAGAAAGGATATGAGAATCTAATAATGAGAAGGTCTCAAATTTTGAGTATTTCAAGTTTTACGTACAAAAATTAAAACCCTTAGTGGGATGAATAGTTTAGGAACTAAGCAGTGATTCTAAGTTTTCGTCTGACCAATGATGAAGGTGATTTTGGACCAGCAACTGAATTTGGATACAGAGTCCAATTTGGCTGAAAGAGAATGTTTCCAGTTTGTTCAGAAATTATTGAATCTGAAAGGATTCATATCACCTAGCCTTAAGTAAAGCCAAGAAATTACATTTCTAGCATGTTTTTCTATTCATTGAACAGTTACTTTACTCTGCTATCAAATGGGAAGGTGAGAGTTCTCATATAAATACACGAAAGCCTCTCAGCAATTAGACAAAAATTTCGATAAAACAAATGGTTCTCTGCAATAAACTGGCCTGTGTCTTTTTCTTCAGCTCAATTGGACTCTGCAGCCTCGCATCGACTAGCACAGATATGCTCAAGGAGGAATTCATTCAGTTCCTAATCCAACACCAGCTCCACCATTTGTCTACATTGGCCAAGTTCGAAGCACAGGATGTGAGTGATAACGGATCGTGCAGTTTCAAGTGTGCCAATCTCGTCAAGGACTGCAAGAAAGAGTACGAACATCTCCTGGAAAACCAGCAAGACTGCACTGAAGAGACGAACACTTGCAAAAACCATTGTGAAGAGTTGGAAAATAGAAGTTCTTTATTCAATAAAAACCCCTTTTTTCGAAAAATATTCCTGCTTAATCGATCATTTTATTCCCTCAGAGAAATGATTTTAACAAGATTCAGTAATTTAATTCTAGCAGATTGTGTCAGTTTTCTTCCATCATGGAAGTTGATTGGCTAAGAGCTCACTGAGCAAATTCTCGACTCGATTTATAATTCTATAAAAAAAGAGATTGAATGCTCTTGAGAACAAGAGAAGGGGAAAAATCTGTTCAAATTACTGAGAGAGGAAAAATCACAGAAAAGTATTGTGCAATCTTTTTATACACACAAGTAAACATTTTTTGTGGTAATACAACATAAAATATAAATATATCAATGATTGTATGCTAAATGTATATAAATGTACTTGAAAAGCATTTCAAAACGTATAGATTTGTCAAAAAGGTAGAACTTTTTGGCAAGAATTACAATGTTCTCTCCTGATTGGCCAAGATCAAATGGGCCAGTAAGATTTGATCAATGAAGATTTTAGCCAATCACAACGAGAGTCAAATATCTTGCTTCCCCTTATAGGATAAATTTGATCGATAATATCTTGTGTACGCATACTAGAAAGGATTGTAAAACGTTGTTGTTCATCGATCAACGGCCCCTCTTATTTGGAACTATGCAACCAGGATGATACCCCCGCTCCAAGTAATGTTCTCCAACCAGTTAAACTTGTTCCTACTCATTATGGCCATCACTCAGGGTGAGTCTGTTTCTCTGGCTTCCACTTGAGAAGTCGTTCCAAGAACTTATCATTGAAGAAACTCTGAGGAATAGGTCTTGAAAAATAAATTTTATTAGTTAGATGACACAGATTTATTCGATTATTGAGTCTATTAAGCCACCATAGTATCAACCTGCTCTGTACAGATACACCCACATCTTCCCCATTTGAAGGCATGAATACTCATGGTTTCTTCATCGTCACAACCTTTAGCTTCAGATTTTGCAACAGGTTGAACTGGAATCAAAGATAGTTGGTTGAAATCCTCAGAATCTACAAAAGTCTTGGGACACTGGCATTCACATGTTGCCCTAAAGGTTAACAAGACATCTTCTGGGTCCACAGTTGTAGTAGTGGTCTCATCAATTAGTGTTTCTGTAGAGAGGTCTGGTACACTCTGCACTAATACCCATGGAACTACTGCGAAAAGAGTGATCAACACACCTTTCATATTCTTAATTGCAATAATGAACCATTAAAGCATTCTTTTATACCCCCAGTGAGAGTTATGAGTGAGATAACACCTGACCTGTAACTAACTGGAAAAATAAACCTAAAAAATACCTCTCTCGGAATGCTATTCGGATGAATTTCTATTTTTAAACTAAAATTCAATACTTGCAAATATTTAAACACTCTATTCTCTACATTCATTGAATAGGAACTCCGAAGTCGTGTGAATTCGGCCGAGATCAGATCATATTCAGTGCAAAAGAGCTCAAGTCCCCAGTTGGCGCCTTTAACTCGCCTGGCTGGCCAAATTCCTATCCGAGTGATGCTAGGTGCTTATACCGATTTGTGGCTGGCCATAAGCAAAAAGTTAAGCTAACCTTTGATCATTTCAACGTTGAGGGAGCATCCCTAGAGTGAGTTTTAATCTCAAACATTCTCTCGCATATCTTAAATTGTATTCAATTTATTGAATGAACACTCGGAATGTTTAGTTTAGTGATATATTCATGAATGAAATTCTTAGTGATCGGAACAGAGAATCATGTGGAAATAAAAGCGTGTATTCTTTCCATTCCATAGATGTTCAAAGGACTTTCTTGACGTCTACATTGACATAGCGACAACAGATAAAGACAACTCAGTCGACCAGTTATTGCATGCAGAGATCTCATCCACTACAACAACTCCATCCTCAATCGAAATTCTTCCCGTCCTTATGAAATCAAATGTCCTTGGGAGGTTTTGTGGTCATTCCCTTGAGTCGATTCCACGTACACTTGTCAGCCTCCATCGGGATATCATTCTGGACTTTTTCTCAGACTTTAACACCAAGGAGAACTACAACCAGGACAATCACCTGGGCATTTTGGGATTTAATGGAACCTACGAGTTCATATCAGATGGTGAGTCTCTTTTTTATACATCTAGAGCTGTTCTACCATCAGTTTAGGAAGAAGGAGACGAAGGGGCAGTGCATTAATTCCACTAATTCATCCACATGATCTCATTCCCAAAGTACCTTCTTTCTATTTTAATGTTCTCTCCAATGAGATCAGAATCATGTGTAGTCTTGTATGCATTACAAGGGGATGATTGTTCCTCGTCTAAATAAGTGTCTGAATTAAGATTAGGAATAAATATTATTCTAAAAACCTTGGTACAGATTTAGAAAAAACCATTCAAAATTAAATAAAACATTAAAACCAATCAGATGACCATCTCCGATAACAATCATGTATAAATTAAAGTCTTCTTGTCTTACATTGAAATTTTTTTCTATTTCTAATCAGAGGGCTACTATCCCGGGCGAGCCAAGTCCACTGTTGACTTTCCAATTTCTCTAGCTGAAGTGAACGCGGGTCCAATGCAGAGTCCGATCGCAATCCAAGAGCGGATTGCATTTCAGTTTGTCATTGAGCCAACAAAGCCATCGGGAGTGATTCTGTCACCGTCGTATCCTGGTCCACATTCCAGGAATATGGCTTGTGCCTACCTGATTAGGGTGGCCAACACCCAGCGTATAAAGATCACTCTCACTGATATCTACATGACTGAGTATAAGGACTCGTGAGTAGAACTAGAAAAGAGAAAATATAATTCACATAATAATTCCCAATCCAGCTGAATTTTGTCTCTTTCATCTTTCAAAAGGAAGAATTTCCACAGTTGAATGAGCTGACAGATATATGCGCAGAAGAGAAGTAATCATTCTGATTGAGTTATCTACTCATCTGAATTTGATTTAGAAAGAATATTGAGTTCTCCCCTCTCTCTGACATTCTTTGTAATAATTTATAATTTCGTTACGTGTGTAAGATTAAAAGGCTTCTTATTTATCTTTAGCTGCATTTACGACTATATTTCCATCTATGATTCGGATCGAGCTGACAGCGAACGCCTTTTGGGCAAATTCTGCGGCGACTCATCTGGCTATGAGTTCTACAGTTCCTCAACCAACCTTCTCATTATTGGAGTCTTTAGTCAGCAGAATTTTATGAATCTCTCAATTCCCTACTACCGAGGATACAAACTCAACTATGAAGTGAGCAACGACTATGTTGAGATACCGAACAGTCTCAAATTGAATCTAATCCCTGGCTCTGAATGCGACTACAAGTTCATCAGTTCCGGTCAGAGTGAAGGGACCATTATATTCCCCGACCTAACTCTGTCCAATCATCTGAGATTATTTGGCGGCCAAGGTAAGGACTGTAATTTCGTATTTATGGGTCTGCACAACAACAGTCTGTTGGAGGTAGTCGAAATTACTTTCAAAAATGTCCAACTCCCAACCTCTACTCATGACATGTCGTAAGTTCCCTTTTCTCGTTTGGCAATCATATTTAGCCCTTAAAATTTTTTTCGTCACTCGCATTCAATCTTTTGTCTATCTCCATAGGGTTTGTGATTACGCTAATTACAAATCTAATATTGTGTATACCTGGAGATCAAATTGATAAAATAATATATATGATAGAAATAATCCAGTGGGACTTTAAGGCGTTAAGGTTCTGGTCTGATTTTCTCTCTGTTATATTCGATGAAATTAAAGTTTTTTTGAGTTTTTGTTTAAAAAAAATACATTCAATGAGCTAAGGCCTCGCCCAATTTTTATGGGAAGAGAAGCCGAAATTCAATAAGTGTAAAATCGTAGTAATGAAATGACCAGCATATTGTTGACTCAACTACAGAGGGTGGGTCTATACCTGAAAAGACACACAAACACTACTTTGACAGAATGCATTAGCCATGGTCGGTATACTAAAGTTGTGACATTTGATTTCCCACTGAAATTCTAAAGATAAACATTTCCCTCTGATAAACTTTAATCTTTAAGATGTCAAAACGGATTTATTGGGCTCTATGGAAATCGTGGTCTTTTGGTTCCCTTGGAAGAGAATGAAATGAAACTACTCAGTCCATACAAGAGTGACACAAAAAGCCTCGCCCTCCTAAACCAGAGAGGTAGCGGTAAAAGTTTTGAATTTTGCCAACGACCCAAGCAAAACATTCGAGAATTTCTCAAGAGATCGAAAACCTTTGTCTCTGATAGTTCAGTCATGATGTTGAAATACAAGACTCAAAATGGGAAAAACCAGGACAAGGATTCCATTCCCTTTTTTGATCTAAAATATAAATTTCAAAACGGTAAGGTATTCTTGTTCATTATAGCTAATTATTACATTACTATTTATATTGTGGAACCGAGCTTTAATTACAAGCTATTCTCTGATTGGTTCTAAAAAATTTACAAATCATCCCTGATTGGTTGATTAGCTGGTATTTGTAAAAAGTATAGTAATTTTTTTTCATTGAAATTTATGAGTATCGATTTTATGTCAACTTTCATCTCAGTTAATCTCATTAGAACTAATAACTTTAATTAGACTTTGGCATACCGGGTAAGAAGTTGGATCCGAAACTCTGTCAGTTTGTCTACGAGAGTAATGATAATGATTTCTCGAACAAGGACAATCTCAAGTACACATACTCTCCCCTCTATCCTGACAATTATCCCAACGAGTCTGTATGCATTTACTTGTTCAAGTTGAAGCCAAAACAAGTCCTACGATTGGTCTTTAACTCCTTCAAGATTGCAGACTTTGGAAAGTGTAATGATGTATGTCTGTTTTGATTTAACTTTATTCCCAACAATTTTGAGATTAGCTCGAATTCTAATCTATAGATAAATCCTCATAATATAGTTGTCCCTCTGAATTTATATCTTATCTTGTTGAGAATCTCTTGTCTTGAAAATTGTTCAATGTTTCAGGAGAATTTCTTAATCTTTTAGGATTATCTACAAGTGGTGGAAATACGCCGGCCGATGAAGGAGGAAAATATCAAGAGTTTAGTCAATGATGCATACAAAACCCCTGATGGTAAAACCAAGGACACCCTACGCTGGGCATCCAGTTACAATTCCATGGAGATTTTAAAGACTGAAACTTATTGTGGAGATGTCATCCCAGGCCCTCTTATTACGTCATCTAAGGCAAAGTTGGTTTCTCCTCATTAATCTAAATATTTAATAATCTATCTTGATTACATTTCCTTGCCTACAGTGCTGTCATGCTTAGATTTCATTCCAATGTTACCGAAGAGGCTTCTGGCTTCTCCGTTGCATACGACTTTATTGATGAGCCCCAACCGCTAGAGAGTTATTCCCTCAACTCTGACCTTAAAGTTGTCGAGAGCAAGTTATAAATTCAATTGCAATTAGAATACAGTTGAAATCTAATCTTTATTTCTATTCAATTCTAACAGATGTTTGCCGGGGTAATTTGGTGTCAAAAACTGGAAGTGGCCAGCTAGTTAGTCCCAATTATCCCTCGAATTATCCCAAGAATCTCAACTGTGAATGGCAGATCAACTCAAACAATGAGGATGGCATACCAAAGAGGCTACTAATTCATTTTGTCGAATTCAGTCTAGAAGGGAGCCAGAAGAATTGCTCGAACGCTCAAGTCAAAATATTCGAGGAGAACGCGGTAAAGCCATCCATGAGAATTTGTGGAGTTGACTCCTTTGTTAAATCCTTTGCGACTTCGGCAAAATTCCTTCGGGTTGTCTTCCAGACTTCGAATAAGGTCATCGGCTCAACTGGCTTCCGAATGATCTGGACAGAAATCCTTCCAGACTCCTGCACTAATGGTTTCAAGTGTCAGGTAACTGGGTATTGTATAAATGAACATCTCTTATGCAACGGCCTTCTCAACTGTGGTACATTTCATGATAGCCAGTCAAATGAAATAAACATTGATAGTTCTGACGAAGTCAACAAAAAGTGCATCTCCCCCACTAGCCATGGCTCCATCCAGATTGGAATCGGTGTCTTTATGACTATAGTCTTTTTGGGTCTCCTGGTTATTTTCATCTTATATAGGGAAAATAGTCGGAAGTCACTCAAGGCAAACTCATTTAACGATCACCTCGAGAATTTCCCTGACAGTAAGGCCTTCTTCAATGAGCAGTGTACCATTGGGGGCAAGCGTCCATCTACCTCGAATCAGGAATTCCAAAAGAAAACCTCCCTTTTGTACCATGACGAGTTGTCGTTTCCTCAGGCAAAGGACTTCCTAGAGGCCGATTCCCCGCCCAGACATCGACACATTTACCAGGTAATCCTAGTCAACATTTTTTTCCGTTTCTCTCGGAAATTAATAACACTCTTCTTTCTAAAATTCAGATTGAAGACTTGACGAAAAAGGCAAATCCATTCGGAAAGTTTAACATGACCAAGAGGAAAACGAAAAAGAACTACGACCAATTGGAAGGCTTCACAACAACACCCTCCTTCCTTAGTGACTCGACTGTAAATAATAATAATATTAATCCGTATTCTCCGACTGCCCATGTCCACAATAAGCGAATGGTGATGAACTCCCCGAGATCAACCAATCCTGGCAGTTACGCTTCCTCCTCCAGGAATCAACCTCAGTATACAACCATTGACAATCAAATGTTACCACCCCTCCAGACGAATCGACAACTACAAAAGGTATCCATGGTCTAGCAGAAGCCGTAGGCCCTCTCTTTCCTATGTGAGAGAGAGACAAATTTGCTCAAAACTTTTTACAAAATTACTCGCACACAAGAAAACACATCCCTGTATTATAGTAGAAATACTGTACTGTATTTTGATTATTGTTTCAGACTGTACTCAAATTGAATAATGAATGGAAAACAAACTATAGTTATTTTGTGCATAATTATATATCATATATGCCTCTGTTTGTGTGTGTTTTTTGAGGATGACATGCATTCCTCTAGATTGTGTTGTACAATGCAAAAGACCTTCCCCTCCTCCCCGATTCATTGATTCATATGTTATCTACAGATAAAATGGGAGAATGATTAGAGAAATGTGATAAAGAGGTCGTTACATTTTATTATTGTACATTGAGTTGATATCAGTTCTTTTAGACAAATAATAATTATTGTTATTCATTTAATCACATTTCTACTCAAAAGTAATATTGTGAAATAACACATATTTTATTGAAATGAATCCAAGGCATTAATTAATAGTTATCTGATCGTATTTAGTACGAAGCAACAAGTGCTTGAATGTAAAACCTGATGGTACCTCATGAAAGCATCACTTATTTACTACGATAAGTTACTTTTTCAATGAGTCACGTTCTCGATGGAGGTATTATTAAGGCAGGCGAAGAAAATCAGACAATCCTTGTCTGTGGGATAGACTACTACATTATCATTATCGATCCCTGATCGTACATAGATCGGGCTTAAATCAGATAAGTTGAATCGGAAGGCTATTGATGAATTTGGGCCACAAAACAATGTAATTATTATGTATAATAATACAGCAGATTATTGGTATATATTACATTCGGTATGAAAATTGATTTACCAAAGTCTTATTGAATAAAGAGAGAAGATGATGCCAGTTATTTCCTAAATAAGGCCTTTATTTCAGTGTGATACGTTACATATAAGTACAAATTCGCAAAGATGAAGAATTAGTTCAAACTTGTTACAATTGTGGTTGGTCAATCCCTTGTTTTGTAAGAGCTGGCTACTAAAGGTTTTTTAGTTCATAATAATTTGAAAATTTTTCTTTCAATCGAAATTCTTTAAGACTTTTTATTCTACACCTCAGACGGGAAGAAAAACACTGGAAACATACATAACGATTTTTCTATTTTTTCTAGCTTTACGCGCATTTCAAAGACCTTTGCAAAAGCGCTGAATTCACGCATCATCGATGAATTTTACGCTCTTTTTAGTGGGGATATAATCAATTTCAGATCCCCAAGTTTCCATACCTAAAATTTATCAATTAAGCTTATTAAGCAACTGAAAACTACACTATTTTGGTTTTTTGGTCATAGCGGCCAAAATATTAACGGTAGGAAAATTCTGAAAGCTGATCTGAAATTAGGATTAAAAAATTTCATCCAAGAAATCTTGTATCTGATCAAGAAACTTATAATTTTTTTCAAATCACCTCATCTACACCTCATTGTGTGTTGGAGGGGAGAAGTCTGTTTTTGTAAATTTGTACTTTAGCAGATAGAGTTCAGGCAATTGTATATTTGAATTCTAAAGGTATAATTCCTCGACAAAAGATAAGTACAAATATACATGCATATTGAACAAATCAGTCATTTTTAAATATTATTTTCTGTTTTCAATTTAAAAGTAATGCATTGTTGCTTAGCAGACTGTTGTTCTGTTCTATTGTCAATTCTAATGTAATCGTTCACTATCGTTCGACTCAATTATGAAATTAAAATTTTCATTCAATGTTTTTTCTCTGTGGTCCAAAGTTCCTTTATCCACCTGTATAGTATACAGTGTATAGTCTCCTTGCTATGTGTTGTATTGATAAAAGGGAATATCTCTACTGTTTGAAAGGGAATATCTAATTAGAATTCCTGTTGTTTTTTATGCATACATATACGACAATAATACGACACAGTGGAGATTTATAACAAAAGGTATTTTTAAAAATAGGCTGAATTTTATTGGAAAATTTGTCCATTTATTTTTCAAGCTTCAAATCTGAAGATAGTGATCTGATGAGGGGGAGGGGCTCTAGTCGAATTCCCACATCATTTCGGCTGCCCTCTTTGATGTTGATGCCTTGTCGAGGGGTCTGACAAGGAATCTTGGACGTTCCTCCAACAGACCCGACTCAATTCCACAAAATGAAATGACCAGCACAGCAAGAACAGCATAGAAAAGATTCATCTTAAGCATAGTTCTGAGAAAGATTTGGAAAGATTAGCTTTATTCATACATTTTCCATGTGATGGTGGAAACAATCTTTTGAGAGACTTACACTATATTATATCACAAGTAGACTGTAAAATTGGAAGAAATCAAGTCATTTATAGAGGCAGTCATAATGGGCGATTGGCTGAAAATTCTATCATCTATCTCTTCAGATAAGTGAGATCAGTAAAGTTTGAACCAATGAGAATCATTCAGCACGGACACACATTCTCGCATGGAAATACAGGCCAGGATGCATGCGGTAAATTATGGAGTAATTACCAAAATCATCTTCTAGTCACATATACCTCTTTCTTGGGAAACTTGAGGGATACAGTGTCCGTCTGAATTTTTTACTTTCTATACACTTTTTTACTTCATAACACATCAGATTCTTATCAGGGAAAAGTCATCATACACTTGTTTTAATTGTCATGGATAGTTGATGGGTTACAGATTACTAACAACTCTGTTAGTTTCAATGGAAAATCAGATTCTAACCTCTCCATTGAACACTGTGTTCAGATACAATCGTGGACAGAGCTGGAAAGAAAAGTGCAACATATACCATCAGAATTTTGGAAGAAATTATCTTGAAGAAATCCAGAGAAAGGAAAATATGTTCATTAGAATCTACATGAAATGCGTTCTTTCTTTTGGAATTAAGAGAGTTCTTTAAAAACCCTTCTTTCAGATTGATGGAAGAATATATTTAGACACTCACAAGTAGTATTGGTATTTTATAATTTAATGACACGTGGCCAGATTCACGTTTGCCTCTTGCTCAATTTTTATCGGTAAAAATGAAACTAGAGCAAAAAAGATTCATTTTTCTATTCTGTAAAATTTTTTCAAAGTGATAGAAATACATGATTTACGCCAATCTGTAGATTCTTTTACACTCAACAAATTTAGAAATAATAAATAAAGTGACTTCCACGAGTACCTTTTAAAGTCACATTTTATTACATTTTTATGATTGTAATTACTCAAATCTATTACGATTAGCACTGCTTACATTTTGTAAGTGTAGTAGGACTAAGAATAAAAAATAGTTTACTACTTTTAATTCCTGATAGTCTCAAAAGAATATTTCCATCTGTTATTATTCGTATTATTCGTGTCATTTACAATTTACATATGGATGAGTATTCGTAAATGAAAAGCAGTAAATATTATGGCACAGTTAAATACAAATTTATATTAGAAAATTGAAATTCTGATAGGAAACATTAGTGATTTTAGGCGTCAGCGTTCTTGAGTTCAGGCAATAGATGTCCTTTCTTGAGCAATTTTTTGTACTTCTTCTGTTTAACCTGACTTCGTCGCTTGGCAATATTTTCGTGACGCTTAACTTGACGATCCTTTTCAATTTTTTTCTGATTATTAATACGACTCTTCCACTTCTTAGCAGAATGTTTGCGCACATTCGACTGCTTCTTTACTGATTTCTTAATGAGTGAAATGTCATCTTTAACCTTGACACCTTGTGCTTTGAGAGTGGCCACTTGCCATCTTTGTTTCTCAATATATTCTTTAGCTTTCTCTTCATCTTCTTCTTTCATATGTTCAAGACGCTTCTGGGCAGAAATTGCCTTTCTGAGTACCTTTTTGTTATTCTTTCCAGTGAATATTCCTAATTTTTCTATTCTTCTTTCCCTCTTTTTCTTTTCTCTGAGCAGCTGCTTCTCCGAAGACATTGTAGTGATGTCCTTGTCATCAAAAATATTTATACGGGAGAAAAAATACTGAAATAGTAATAATTTAGCAAAACTTACACTCATCGTTGAAAAAAAAGAGGCTTAAAACAAAAAACATTTTTGTTTCTTCCAATCAAAAACTCATTTGTTAGAGTTCAAATTCAAAAAAATATAACTTAAAAATGCCCAGAGACCTGATCACTTTGCAGCTTGGACAATGTGGCAATCAGAGTAAGTGACTTGAACTCATTTAAACTTTTAGTTGGAATGGAATTTTGGAAGCAGTTATGCTTGGAACATGGCATTACTCCTGAAGGAATACTTGAGGAATTTGCAACAGACAATCGGGACAGAAAAGATGTATTTTTCTACCAGGTACTTTACATTAAATAACCGATAATTAGGCCGACGATTCTCATTACATCCCTAGAGCTGTTCTTCTTGATTTAGAGCCTCGTGTAATAAATGGCATCTTGAATTCTCCTTATGCAAAATTGTACAATCCAGAGAACATTTTCCTCTCAAAACACGGAGGTGGTGCTGGAAATAACTGGGCAGCTGGCTATACACAGGGAATGAAGCTAGAAGAGGAAGTTTTCGACATCATCGATCGTGAGGCTGAAGGCAGTGATTGTTTGGAAGGTTTCTGTCTTATGCACTCAATTGCTGGGGGTACTGGTTCTGGTATGGGATCCTTTCTCCTCGAGAACATCAAGGCTCATTATCCAAAGAAATTGGTGCAAACCTATTCCGTATTCCCATATCTTGATGATGCTTCCGATGTCGTTGTCCAACCATACAACAGTCTATTAACCTTGAAGAGACTAGCGATTGAAGCGGATTCCTGTGTTGTCCTCGATAATGCCGCCCTTCATCAGATTGCTGTTGATCGACTTCGTTTGGATAATCCGTCCTTCTCCCAGATTAATAAGCTCGTCTCCAAGGTACTCTCTATGTCGACTACAACACTCCGGTATCCTTCCTACCAGTACAATCAACTCCATGGGTTAATCGGACCCCTTTCGCCTACTCCAAGTCTTCATTTTATAATGACTGGCTATACTCCGTTGACGACAGATGCTAATAGCTCAAATATCCAGAGGACCACAGTTTTTGATGTTATGCGTCGTCTCCTGCAACCAAAGAACATGATGGTTAATACACCAACTCAAAAAGGCACCCTCGATCATAGATACATTTCAGTTTTGAACATAATTCAGGGAGAAGTGGATCCGAATGAAATCGAAAAGTCTCTCATACGTGTGAGAGATCAGAGACTGGTCCAGTTCGTTCCATGGTCTCCAGAGGCAGTGTCTGTCATTTTGTCCAAACGTTCTCCTTACATTAAATATCAACACAAAGTTAGTGGCCTTTTGATGGCCAATCATACGAAAATATCAACTCTCTTCTATCGCACCCTGAACCAGTACAATAAACTAAGATCCAGGGGGGCCTTTCTTGATCAATTTCGCAAAGAGGAAATATTCAAAGATGACCAGAACCTTACAGAGTTTAGCAATTGTCGTGCTGCTATCGTAGATCTTATCATGGAATATCAAAATGCCACACGACCCAACTATGTCGAGTTGATGAGCCAAAGTAATGAGAGGGCCAAAGCGGAAGCTGAAATTTTCTAACCTTCCAACACACATTCCAGATGTCAACCTGAAGATACAAATCAAAATCTTATGTCGAATTGCTTGTTGATGAATAAATAATTTATTGCTTTATTTGTTCGTTTTTACGTTGATATTAAATTCGAGTTACTTGCAAGTAGACACACAAAAAATCAAATCAAATAGAGAAGAGAACCTGGTTTAATTCCATAATTTTTCAGGGACAACAATGGATTCATTCGATAAATTCCCTTTTCCGTCTTTAAATATCTCTTGGCCACTGTCCGATCCTCCCGAGGATACGCTGCATAAAGGTATATTCGTATGACCTGGGAAATTCGCTCGTTTTCGCTGACCACAAGGCGAAGGCATTTCTTTTTCTCTCTTATGATGATGTTAAAGGACCAGAGATACAATTCTGCAATCTCACCAAATCCATAGTCCAAGAGAGTCTGTTCAGGGTCCAATTCCAGTCTGCTCTTGACACCGTGCATACTGTACGAGTCGTACGAGGTCCTTCTTCTTAAACATTTGGCCAAAATGTCCATCAATTCATCTCCCTGATCAATAACGACATTATCAAATGACTCAAGCATCTTCAGGGTGACCTTGATCCTGGATCTCTTCCCTTCCCCTCCTCCACCATTTTTGTTGTTTATGCAGGTCCAGCCGAGATGGAACTTTACCTGGGACTCAACATTCTCCATACAGGAAGGATATCTCATTGCCTTTGTGTAGCGGGAGCCTGCCTTCTTCTTGGCAAGGAAAAAGCTGGCTTTTCCACTCTCAGGTCTCAGGAGTGTGTAGTCTCTGGGGTTGAAATTACTCCGATTCTCTGAGACCATCTGTATAATCCCCTGACAGACTTGGTTCTCATCCACGTTCAGATTGAAGCATTGGTAAATGTCTATGGTGAGTATTTTCATGATTTTCTACTCCACTTGTCTTGTCTAATTGTCAGTTGAAAACTTTTGTAGACTAATCGTTTAAAAATATTTCTTTCTTATTATTACATTTGACCTAGTTTTCACTTTTGTTAACTTGTACACATTTCATTGGTCAGATTTTATGGATAAATCAATGGAGGAATTCCATTGTTCGGAATTGAATCTGTTCGATGAACCCAGATGTGTCCCCATGAAAAGTTCTCATGATGAAAATGCTTCATGAGAAATTCTCGACAATCAAGTGTGATTATTCAACAAGAAATTGCTTTCTACTCTCAATCTTTCTCTCTCTTGAAGTCAACAGAAAGAAATACAAAATAATCACATTCAAATCGACTACAGTTTAAAGTCATCTCAGAGTTTAACAACAATAAGAACCTATTTCTTCCCACATACACACATTAGCAATGTCCAGATTGTACTAGCTTCATTGAAAATTATTAAAATTCAATGAATGAATGAAAACTACTCTTTGATACAAGACTTTTATTTAACAGTTACACATTATTCATAAATAATATCTTTTCATCGTATCAAAGTTAAGGTTGATGATAACGAATATGACGACCATGATGGTGTTTATTTTAATAATATGAGAATACAATTATTATTATTATTATTAGAATAGTAGGATCCATGATCAAGGGACATTTATACACATTTATATATATATATCTGTTTGTCAATTATTATTATTATTGTTATCAGCAAACTCACAAGTCTATTATAACAGATTGAGAGAACGGGAGGAGGAGGAGGTAAAGGGAGGTTTGGGAATTGGCGTAATAACTGTGTGAGAGCTAATCTCGCTTCAGTCTAGAGATTACTCTGGTCAATGCTCGATGTTCTGCCCGGAGTTTATCACTCTCTGAACGTAACTTCTCCATTTCCTTTGGTCAAAGATGGAAAAATGAAAGGTAGATGAAATTCTATAGATGGACTTACACGTTGATCACTGTCGGCATCCTTGGAAATGGATCCGATTGAGGAATTGGCCCGTTTTATTTTATCCTTCAAAAGATTGACCTCTTTCTGTGACTTTTCAATTTTCACCCGTAGCTCAGCGTTGTCACTCTTTTCCTGTTCGTAGTACCTCTTATACTCGAGGTTATCACTGACATTTGTGGAGGAACTTTTGCTACAATACGAGTTTAGGTCCTTTCATATCCATGATGGTGAAGGATGGCGAGAAAAATCGATTATTATAAATGAAAATTGAACCAAAACTTTAGTTTTTTAGCCTCTTAGTTTTGATTAATCAACTTGCCCATCCATGCCCCGTTCTATTAATCCAATCGAGAAAAAAACTCTAAATGAGATTCCCTTGATCCCATCTACTAATAATAAGAAGATTTTAAAAAAATATATATAAATTTCACTAATCTAAGGGCAATTAGACATGTGTTTGAGACTTTTTTTGGCAATATCGCTTAGACCTGCGTAATAACTGAGAATTTCCAATTTTAAATAATAACAGTTAAGAGAGTTTCTTACCGATGTCCACGAGGAACTGTTGCCGATGCCAGAGGAGGAAGAATTATTCGAGTAACTCGGATAATGAGCTGACGTTGAGGAATAATAACTTGGCGATGTTGGCGGTCTTGAAGAAGTTGTTGCTGTTGACGATGAATAATTGTGATGATGCAGGTTGTAGGGGGTAGTTCCAGACGTCGAGGGAGTATTATTATAGGATGAAAGACGGAGTTGCGTTGTAGATGATGCTGTTGGCTTTGGATTTGTTGTCGTCGTTGTACTGCCACCTCCAGGCACTGCATCAGGCTATAAATACAATCAAAGGCAATAAAACTAATTAATAGGTACTGTTAAATTAAATATCTAGCCCAGCAATCTTCTCGTATCTCTTTTGTGTAATGTGAAATAGAGATCTTATCAAGTGTCAGCAGTGTCTCCCCTTCCCTCTCCAATCTTGGTTGGTAGTTGGTAGTGATGGTAGTCAGATGGCTTCCTAAATAAACATTCACCCACCCACCCCATCCCACTACCACCACAACCATCTCTCTAGGCATAATTCCATCCAGGACTATTTGCTTTAGCTACACTCTTTAAAAGTTGAAGCATAACCAAAACCAAGTTCAAATATAACTGACTTGGAAGTCTAGAGGTTTATGCATGACCAAATGACTTGATAAATGTTTCCATTTCTAAACAAACAAACTAACCTCATATTTACGCCTTGGCTGGGGTGTAAAATACGAAGATGACTGAGGATTTATTACCAAATGAGATGAAGAGGTCCCCGCCCCTGATGCATTACGATCTGGTTGTGATCGATACCTAGATCCTGACCTCTTTAGGCCAGTTGAGGACCCAGTGGATGTCCCATGATGATAGGAAGATCCACTCCCCGTCGATGTACCACTTCCATAGGTTGATGAGGATGAATTGGTCGGATTTGAGGAATATAATCCACTCAGATATGTACCCAAGGGTCCTCCGTATAACATTGTGATAGGGTTTTGTCCTTTGATTTGTCAAATTAATCCAGTTTACTCCTTATAATCCATCACTTGTTATTCCTCTCGTTTTATAAACTCGTAGAAAGTCTCTCTGTGTATATATATATATTGTGGCTATTATTATGTTATCGTGAATATTTGTACATATTTGATTCTCTTATGTTTCTCAAAAGACCACCTTAAAAATCTTTATAATTCATATTAGTAATTCATTAAGAATAATACAAAAATATTACTATCATTATGAATTCGAGGTGAAATTTCATTGGTCAAGATCAAACAAATTTGTGCATTATGAAATAGAATGCGTGGGCGTCCACAAACACATACACATATCTCTCTCTCGAATAGATTTGTTACATTGGTTGGTATCTGCAATCGTACTACAATATATC
Organism: Gyrodactylus bullatarudis; assembly: GCA_012064415.1. Lineage (NCBI taxonomy): Eukaryota > Metazoa > Platyhelminthes > Monogenea > Gyrodactylidea > Gyrodactylidae > Gyrodactylus > Gyrodactylus bullatarudis. Next base: position 70,143 of record SSNU01000024.1, read on the forward strand.
TTTAGAATGGGATCACAATGATACCTACACCTCTCAGAATGTAATTCATGTAAGCTAGTAATATCTACGCATGTGATGTAAGGAGATCTCTGTTGTATTTGTGTATCCCATACTTTGTACATTTATTTTTATCCAATATAAAATACTTCTAGGTCTCTCTCTCTCTCTCTCTAGACACAGAAAAAGTGTATATATAGTTGAAGACATTGATTTTGTTTAGCATCAAAATGTGGAGAAATTGGGAAAGAGAGAGAGAGGGTTTTAAATCATCCACAGATCATGATCTATATAGGAAAAGTTACTTTTGTATGCAAAACTAGTGTACTTGTGTGTATCATTTGCATTGCATTGCGTAGTTTGACCTTTTCCCTAGATAAGAGCTTACCTTCCAATAATAATTCCACCCATATATTTTGTTCTATTTTTTATTATTCTGGCTACCTACTTGAAAGTAAATAGACGGATTTTCTTTTTTCATTCAGGTTGATTAATTTTTTGTCATCGTAGAATAAATAAATGTTGAACAGAAATTGCTTCATATAAAGGTTATACAAACAAGAACTGTAAAGAAATATTGGCTACAAAACGCAGCTTAAACGTACAATCCTGGAAATGATGCTCAAGATGCCGTTCGTGCAAGGATGCCTCCTTCTAATAATTAGGCTAAGAGTCGGCAATTCAGAGTTCCTCTACGATAAACAGGAACGATGGCATGAAAAAGACCCCAATTGTGCCGACTCTATCCAGAGTCCTATCGATATAAACTCAAACAATGTACAATATTCGAGTGAGCTGGGCTCCTTACACCTCGAATCGGGTAACGAGACAACTTTGTACCTCCAGCGGACTGGAGATGTCTATCTTGGCCAATTCCCCGAGGACCACCACCAGAGTTTTCTCCTCTTCAGGGGCCAGAGATTTCGATTCAGTCAATTCCACTTTCACTTTCACAAGTTACCTGGCCATGGGGGCAGTCAGCACACCATCAACGGTCTACGCCACGATCTGGAATTGGAATTTGAGCTGGTCAACACAAACGGTAAGGCTGTATGGAGTTCCCTGTACCTCTGTGTCTTCTTCGCAGAGATGCAGATTGCTGAGGAAAATTTCATAGAAAAAATGCTTCCGTATGCCTTTGAGATGCTGGTTGAGGAACAGGTGACTGTGGAACGTCACAGAGTGGATATTGTCAGTCTTCTCCAAAAGTACGCTGATCTCAGCATGTACGTTCACTACGTTGGTTCGAGATCTATGGTCAATTGTCAGCCAAATCTTCCCGTTGTTGTCTTGATGAAGCCTCTAGTGGTTTCACACTTGGAATTGCAACGCTTCAAGAGACTCCCGTTAAGTAGTGCTGGTCACAATTATCGTTGGACTCAGAACCTAAATGGAAGGAAGGTTGAGAAGAGCTACCTGGACAGGCTGCCTGAAACTCGCCGAGAGATGAACTCATTCCCTTGTCCTCATTACTCTCAACATGTCCTTGGTGTCCTTATGACCTTTATTTTCTCTCTCTCTCTCTAGTTGAATGAATAAAAATTGAAATTAAATTTTAAATTAAAAATATTTCTTTATATAGGGTATTGGAAAGAATAAATTATTATGCGGCATTCTCCTCATCAACGAATCCATCATGGTTACTGGAATACCTAGACTCGGATAGCCATTGACTGACATTATCCAAGTGTTTGGCCTCATTGGCAAGTTGGCCAATGCCAGGCCTCTTCCGGATGAGGCCGGGAAGGACGTTTGAGTTGAGTGGTTTCTCACATTCCTGTTCAATTTTGAGGAAACTGGACTGAAAGATATTCTTATCCCTCGGGTTAATGAAGGTTTCTACACGTTCCGATTGTGCATCGGTTAGTTCCAGGTCACCATTCTCTTCGACTACCTTCTTGGCTGCTTCAGCGTAAAAACCTTTGGCATCGATTCTAGAAAAAGAAAAAGAGTTTATAAAAAGTAACTATTCTCATCAATCACCGATGGCTTACAGGTTGGCAAGGGTCTTGAGTTTCGCACAATGCTTTCCATAATCCAAATTCAAGTCCTGTAACAGATCATTGACGTGGACAACGAAACGGGCCGAGAATGATGCGACAGTCTCATGGAATTCTGGAAGGCTGGCGTAATAGTCAATGGTTTTTTCCATCACTTGTCGCTTAAGTTCGACAAGGTTTCGCTTCTCTTCCTGAGTAAGACTAGGAGGGAATATTTGATGAGTTGTAATTTTGGCGGGTACGCCGATTTGATAGGTGTTTGTATTGATTGATAAAAGGGAATTTATTGAGCTAGTTCGTCGAAGGGGATTCGAAGGGAGGGTAAAGTCGTGTGAAGTCAGGGTGCTTGGCGCAAAGGCTTCTGATTTTGGTTGATTCTGCGGGTCCTGGACAACTTCGGCCATTCCTTCTTCAAAGTTTACCAAGAGAGTATGAATAAAATCACCAAACTCGCTGCACAATTCATTAATGTTGGCCAAGGCCCCAATCAGGTGATCTTTGCGCAATAGGGACTCGTGAAGGCAGGCTGAAATGCATTCTTCAACATAGGTTTTAACATCCTCCAGAGTCTTGGCCTAAACAGATAGATAGGAATTCTATTCGAGAATACACCAATACGGTTGCTTACATGTTTGAGCTTCTTGTGCAAATCATGAAAGGCAGGCTCAATGACGAATACATTGATAAACATTAGGTATTGATTGTTGAAGTGGATCATATTCTCGCCGAGTATGAGGGCTGGCAAGAAGAAGCTGCTATATTTGGACAATGAGCCTCTTATAGAATTGGTCAGGGCCCATATACTAGATAATTTGTATTCGGTGATGATGCACTGGAAAATGTGCCGGAATAGAAGCTTGGAACTGTTCATAACCAACTCGTTGAGGACTAGTGTGATGGGCCAGGATATTTTCAAGTCCAAAACAAAAGCTTCCGCAAAAGTTCTCGGGGTACAGTCAAGGGCTGATAATTCAGACTTGGGCTCCTGACCTAAACACAACGAGATTAGCTTGGATTTTGTTGAGAAATAATTTCATTTATTTAGACTTGCTTGCGTGTTTTTTTATTCCAACAAACTCCCCCAAGAAGGTCAATGGGCTCATTGAGACCCTGAGAGGAAAATTATCATAAATATCATTAATGTGATAAAAAACAAAAGACACTTACAACAAATTCTTGCCAAGTGGATCCTTTGCGATAGAACTCTGACCAATGGCCGACTCCAGGTGGTTCTGGAAACTACCCAATTGTAGGCTTTCAGCTGAAAATAAATTTTCCCTTGAATTGATAAAACAAGCGTTGGTTATGAGGGAAAAGACTTACGATCATAGCATTGGAACAGTTCAGGAGTGGAGTCAAGAAAGTTTGTGATGAAATCCCTCTGATTGATGAGCATAAAGGTTTTAAATGAGCTATGAGAAATATGAAAATTACACCTTCATACGTAGAATCATGGGACTCCGCTGACTTACTTGATATGATCGTAGAGTTGAAATTTATCCACTAAAAAGTCCAAGAGAAAGGCTGAAGTCTTTTTGTAGACACCGTAGATTTTCTGGATGTAGTCATCATCGGATTCTGTGGAATAGGTGAGGAGACCTTCTTTGTGCAAGTCCAGTCTTGACTCACATTGGCCGAGGATCTTTACATACAAGCCAGTCTTGAGGATGACTCCAGCCAATTGCTTATCGATAAAGGATGGTATTTGAGTGTGAAGGATAATGAGGCGATCTACCCAGGAACCATCAGTCTCCTTATCGAGAGAATCCTTGGAAATGTTGGAAAAATCATCGTTCACTGTTATATCATGCGCCAGTTCATTTTTGTCAATATTTTGAATGAAAAATTCACTCTTTGGATCGTTAAGAACTCCGCAAAAGATCCATTCGTTGAGGATTTCAAAGAAAGGCTTTGCTACGCACACAGCAATTTCTTTGAGTAATTCGTACCTCTCTGGATTACCGGCATTCTTCAATAGTTCCTCGTGAATATAACTAAAGGTAGCACCACCAGTTAGAAAGTTAGTATTAATCTCCATGAGTAGGCGTACGAGTTCCTTTAGCCAAAAGTTGATCTTTTTCAGAGGCTGCTTCATCTGGACAAGAGTCATGCTCTCTTCCCTGTGCTTCTTGTAGATTTCAGTAATCTCCTTCTTGTATTGCAACATTAAAAGGTTGAGACATTGAGCCAGGGCTTGATTTACCTTGCCATTCTGGAGATTACGAACAGACTGAAGGGAATCCTGGATGAATGTGTGAAGCTTTATTGTCTCAATGCATTCACTGATGATAGGAATGAACTTTTGAGCTAAATGAAAGGATGAATTAAAATTTTCCAGTACAGAAAAATAGCCTCAGAAAAGAAACTCACGAACTTTACTGTCAACGCTAAACAATCGAAAAGCGTGTTCCTTATCATAACCCTTTGGGTATATTAAACTCGATGGAATACACTAGAGAAAATGTTAATAATTTTACTGAGAACTAACTAATAAATTGTTGAAAATCTGATTGACGAGAATTGCTTCCTTTCCCTGATCTGATTCGTTGAGGAAATGTTGAAGAAACTAAGTTTTCGCAATAAAAAAGAGTTAAATTACTGTTGGGTTTTTCTGAGGCAAAAAGTCTGGATATGTGTGACGATATATACCGATAAAGAGATCGTCTTCTTCTAATTCTGTCATTTTTAAAATGTTATCTGTTTATATTTGCCATCAGTAGAAACACAATTAAACAAACAAACAAGTTCTTCTTTGAAATGAACGCAAGTTCGAGTGAAAGAAAAAAATGTGAGTATTAAGTTCTAACTTTAATTCTCTTTAGTTAACTCAAGTGCTCTTTTCACTGCTTCAGGAGTGGTATGCTCCGTTCTATACTTAACTTATCAGTTTGTTGCACCTGCTTTTCGTAAAGTTTGCATCCCTTATTTGCCAGCTACGACAAAACATTTAGAAAATCTATCAAGGATCACTTCAAAACATAAGCTCAGAGGCCCGATTCTCGATATGGGAAGTGGCGATGGTCGAGTCCTTTTCCATTTGGCCAAAACATCTCCTCATTTCGGCATCTATCATGGGATAGAACTAAATAGAGTTTTAGTAGCTTGGTCAGCTTTTCAAAGATTGTTTACTGTCAAGAACAGTCAGGCATCAGTTCGATTTTATTGCCGTGATATGTGGCGATATCCTATTGAACCTTACAATACTGTAGTCATATTCGGGACAGAATCCATGGCGGAGCCCACAACTCAAAAGATTAGCTCTGAGTTAAAGCCGGGAAGCCACTTGATTAGTGCTCGTTTCCCACTCCTCGAACAGAGCAATATTAGACTGATTGACAAAGTAGACGAAGAAGTCGATGCCCTCTATTTATACCAAATCAAATGAATTTTCTAGTGTGAGTACCAACACTCTCTAATGAACGAATAGAATATTAAACTAGAGCAGTTTTCACTTTCTCATTTGGCTATAAATTATGAGTTCAGTCACATGAGTTTTAGTAGAATGTTTATACGCTCAATCAGTGCTAGTACTTTGTAATGTCAATTAAATACAGCAAGTGAATGAGTTGATAATAAATCAATATAGTTTTGGTAACTTTATTCTTTGAAAATCTGAAATAATTTTAAATGAGTCAGTTATTCAGGGGCTGTCGTTTAATTGTAATAATCTTTTCTGAATTGTTGTTAAAAGAAATATGAGTAGTAGGTGAATTAGAATTACTCCGGGGAAGCAAGCTAGAAAGGAAGCCTCTAGATGAAGAAGAGGAGGTTGGACTCTGGGTGTCGAGGCCATCACCAAATTTAGAACGCCATTCGTGCATAGCCTTGAGGGAGTTTGGATTGACACTGGGTCTAATTCGTCTAAGGGAATCGTAGAAATCTCCCGAAGTGACAGGTCGTATTTCTTCAGGGCGAAGTCTAAGAATTTGCTGATGATTCAGGGATCTAATTGGACCCATTGCCGCGTCCTTTACAAGTTCTGTTAAATCTGATGAGGAGAATCCTTCTGTATTCTTGACAATCGAGTCAATGTCTGATTCATTCATCTTAAAAGAGATTTTGTCTTCTTTCTTGAGAAGCATCTTCAGAAGTTGCTTACGACCTTGCCCATCCGGCTGGCCAATATAGATTCTCTTGGGAAAACGACGGAGAGCCGCTTCATCAAGAATTTCTGGATGATTTGTGGCTGCCAGTACGATAACTCTGTCTTCTCCAGATTGAACACCGTCAATTTCTGTGAGGAATTGGGTCAAGAGACGAAATTGAACTTGGTTTGAGCTATCATTCCGGTTGGCCAATAGAGCCTCCACTTCGTCAATGAAAATAATTGAAGGCGAGGCAACACGGGCACAGGCAAACAGGGCAGCAACCAACTTTTCTGACTCCCCAACATACTTATCCATAAGGCTAGCAGCAGATATACAAAAGAAGGTACTGTTGCATTGATTGGCAATTGCTTTCGATAGGAGGGTCTTTCCGTTACCTGGTGGCCCATAGAAAAGGATACCCTTTGCAGGCCTCCTAAGTCCGGTAAATAGTTCTGGACGAAGAGCAGGGAGAATAATCGACTCGCTAATAACACTTTTGGCCAATTCATTCCCAGCAATATCTTCAAAAGCAATCTTGGAATCTCTCTGTGTAATATTATAAGAAATTTCCTCAATCAATTTTTTGTTGTGATTTTTAAGCATGGGGGAAAATTTATCATAGAATTCTTTGCCAGTGAGAAAGATTCTTTCCGCACTACGTGGCTTTCTACTTGGATCCTTATTCACAGCAATTCTCAATCGAATATGCTCATGATATTTTTTGAGTTTAGTTTGACTTGCAGCATCAATTGGGCCCTGTTTCAGAGCGTCAATAATCTTTCTCTGAGCTTCTTCATAATAGGAAATTGCATCAGAGGAAGAACCATTCTTTTCCTCGATAGTTATGGCCCGTTCAATATTCTTTTCAATTTCTGCAAGTCGATTCTTTATACATGAATTATTCATTCATACTATTGCCAGTTTGGCAGAGAAATATCGATATCTTGTGGTAAAAACTAGAGATAATTTTTTATTAAAATATTTGAATACATGACCTAAGGAAACAAGATTACCAATCACAGAAATAAATTGTTTAAATCATACACCAGTAAATAGTACCAATTTAAAAATGTTGGCTTAAAGGAAATGATAACGACAATAGCAAGTCTTATTCTATTCTTTGGCTATGTTCAATCCTTAGGTCCTAGTAATTTAACATGTTACGAATGCGAGGTTGTGATGAGAGAACGCCAAATGCAGCTCAATTCATGTACACAAGAATTAGATAAAATGAACAAAATTGAAGGCTGTAATGCATGTATGAATGTTTATGAAACTATACAAACTGATCATCGTAAACCCCGATGGTTCCCAGATTTAAGAGAAGTTAAAGTCCAAAGTCGATTATGCGTAAGACGCTTTGAAGCTCGTTATCCTATGGGCTGCAGAAGTTCTTATGGGATTGACTCTGTTCAGACTATTTGTTATTGTGATACTGACCTCTGTAACTACACTCAAAAAACTTGTTACTCCTCTCTACTATTTATAGTTTTTTTCTATTCAATAAATTTATAAACTCCTTTTTAGCTGGATTATAAAGATCCGTTGATGTAATACAATAATTTATAATTTATTTTTGGCATAAATAATTTGACACATGCTGAAAGAGATTCATTCTAAAGACACTTTTTTCAAAGGGGATAACATTCTTGGAAGGAAGCTCTAAATATGTATTTTTATAATGAGATAAAATGCAAAAGTTCTTTTCATTGTAAAAAAGGCTGAGAAGTCGGTTAGTTAGAGATTTGAGCTGCTTTCTCCATAGACATGATCATTTCGTATTCTTCAAGCTTATTGAGGGCATCACGAGCTGTCTGCTTGGTGCTTCTCAAGTCTTTGGCTGAAATTGCGATAATTTCAGCCATTGGAACTCCAGGCATTGTGACGACAGTTGCTGGGCTCACTGATTTGCATTTGCTCTCATCGATATCTTCCATTTTATCCAGAGCCATGAGGACATCGAGCATTGAACTTTTGACCAGGTACTCGGCAAGACTTCGAGGTCCATTAGTGATTATGTTGTAGAGAATGTGAACACCACGGTGTTTTATACAAGGAGCATCATACGCGGCTAGACCCTTTACAAGATGAATCAATTTTATCAGAAAAGATCATTTGAATTTAGTAGTTCAATTTTAATTCACCTGGAGAATGTCGAACCAGTTGGAGACTTGAGTGATCTTTTCAATGATACCAGCATCATAAGACATTGTAGCCAAGGCACCAGCGGCTGCTTTAACCAGAAGAGGGTCCTCCTCAAACATGGCACAGTAGAGGACAATCAACTTGATTCTTTCAGTCTGACCCTGGACAATCAGGTCCTTCCCGATGGATATGTGGTCATCATTTAAGGGCAATGTTCCACCACATGAAACAACAAAAGCATGGTATTGGGCCATATTGGCGTAACACTCGGTGGCAGCTCTTCGCAGCATTTCATGCTCCTCAAAGAGATACTGGTCAATAAGAGAGAGGCCCTTCTCGGCCATGATCCTATGTCGGTGGATTTCATCCAAGGATGCAAAATTTGTCAGGGCCATGAGAGCTTCAAAATTCTGAAGGGCAGTACATTCCACGTGGAGAAGACTTAGCAATGGCCTTATAACCTCTAATGACTAAAAAAAGAAATAAAGAAAGATTTCGAAAAGCTAAATTAAAAAGAAAGGCTAGATCTGTGATAAAATTAATTACAACTTGGGTCAATATTTGAATTCTCAGCCATGGGTTTCCAAACGTTTCGACGGTGATTCTCTTCACACGTATTCTTTAATGGGGTATGAAAAGCTTATCAAAAACAAAATACTATTTATATACTTTCATGATCTCATCCCAATCAGTTTTGTCCGATCAGATTAGAGAATAGAATAATAAAAGAAGCCTATGATAATAAAGAATTGATAATTATCAATTATAATCAGAAGAATGTAGAGTAATAAACCTAATTTTTCATCAGATTTAACTTCCTTCTTTTGCCAAGAAGCTGCTCCAACACTGCTCAATTTTCACTTCAACAACATTTCCATTAAAAGTCATCATTATTGCCAATTTCAAGTTTTAATAAATTTTATTATAAAACTAATCTAAGATCATTTTTCACTGAATCCGAAAAAAAGCAAAATTTGCTTACTCTTTGACCGGGGAATGTGACCCTGGGATCCATGGTTATCGATAATTTGGCAAGGGCATGACTGGCGGCAGTTTTGCCCTTTTCTGTATTAGCTGGTTGGTTGGCCAAGGATAGGAGAGCCTTGCCGGCTCCATGTGAAACAAGGAGACCTCGTTTGTCAATGACATCAGCCAGTGCTAGGTAAATTCTATAAAGAGGTAACAATTGAGAGAACTTACTTGGAGATTAATTCCCTCAGGCCAGACTGAGCCATGACACTGTCAACAGCCATCTTTGTCAAAAGACCATAGATGAAAGGAGCCATATCCAAGTTGAGGAGACGCTCTCTACGATCAGCAACAGCCTTTGGCAGGTCCAGTTCATGTTCTTCTGGTATGTGTTGCTTGGCGAATTGAGCCAGCTCGACCAATTCTTGATTTATCTCCGGTCTCTCCTGACAATTGACCAGGTTGCCCATCAAGCTAGCCAGGGGATAGCCAAATTCCAACTTTTCCAGCTACAAGTGTAGAAGAAATTAGGCATTAAAAGGAAAGCTTTCATCGATTGACTAACATTGATTAGGTTGAAGAGGATTCTCACAAACTCCTCGTCTTCCACAATGACCTGTTTGATTTCAGCATCAAAAGAGAGAAAGGCCAATCCGTCCAGGGCCCATTTGAGGTTCTGGAGGAAATCCTCCTTCTTGTGCGAGGAGTCTGGATCTTCTTCGCCTCCCTTCTTAGAGCCAGTAAAGAGGCCTAGGTTATTGACAATCATACGCCGGCAACTTTTCATTAGGTTCATAGTGGAACCATCGCCGAGAGCTTTGACGTTGGCATCTGTGCCGCCGGCGACGCCCAACTTGCACAAACCCACCAGGGCACGTATCTTTAGGTTATCATTAGAGCTTTTGTAAAGGTTCTGTAGGATGGGAACAGCCTGTTTGACAATGCCAAAGCATTTCTCTTTCTTGTTGATGGCCAGAATTATCGTGTCTAGTGCAATTGTCTAAAATTGTGTATTTAATTTGCTGTTAGGATTTCCTTAAGGGAAATAAAAGGTGGAATTCAGGCTAGACCTACTTGATAGGAAAGTGTCTGCGATTCGGAGAGAAGCAGGAGTCCTTGGAGGATACCCTCATTGGATAGGAGGGCATTGCCCAGTTCATGAGGTCCAAGGAATATGGTGCCAAGGATAGAGGCTGACTCGGCCTTACTCTCAATGTACAGGTCAGCAAATAGATCCCTAAATGGAAAAATGATATTAAGCTAAGCCATAGACTCAGAGAGAGTATTTCTTACATGATAAAGTCCGTGCAGGCTTTGATGACATAGTCTCTGGTCTTGTCAGAGCCAATGTCGTTCCAGACTTTGGCCAGTAGACAGGCTAGACTCATCCTTGTATTACTTGTTGTGGCTACTGTCTTTCCTGAAATAAATATTAGTCTTGCCTCGAAAGGTTGGAGGTAAACTGCATTTGGTAAAACATACCGGAAGCAATGTTGGATTCATTGACAACAATTCCCTCCTCTTCATTCAGGTAATCAGCAATTTTGGAACGCTTCTTTTCACTTCTGTTGGTCATGAGGACAGTCTCTGCAACAGCACTGGCCAAGTCCATTAGACGGTCCACACAACTGGGCAGGTTGATGAAGAATTCACTAAAATTGAGCCCATTCTCATCGGGAATGATTCGTATCAACAGTTTGAGGACATGATCTCGTGTGAGAGCCTTGAGACGATAGCTGTTGATGAGCTTTGCCAATTGTTCAATTATCGATTCCACAGCGATCTTGTACTTTTCTTCAATCTTTATACGCGGATACTTTGATTTGCAAACTTTGTTGGACGGCATTTTGTTGTACTCCTCTCTGGCCTTGTGATAGACCCTGACCTGGGTGAGGGATTCTAGGACACTCTCGAGGAACTTGATGCATTCAACTGAAATGGTAGAGTTCTTTGAGTGGACATTGTTGATGAAGAACTTGGGTGTAAGATTCTGTAAGATAAACAACCCTTTTTCCGGGTCGTTAACAATGATTTTTCCAATCAGCGTTTGTGCTTGCTTCAATATTTCTACATCAACAGCCTTACAGAGGTCAATGATTTTGCCAAAGTCCTTATTCGTCCAGATTATTTCGATTGCAGATTGTGAATTTTCATTGATGAGAAAAATAAAATTATTGAGAGCTACAACGAGATCACTGTGACTCGAATCGTTTGAAGTGATCAACTTGTACATGGAGGAGACTTTACCACGAAGGGATTCTGATTCGCTTTTAATTGAAGCAAATTCAGCTTCAATCTTACGGCATAATTCACGAATTTGCTTATTCTCACAGTCCATTTGGTATAGGCGTCTAATGTCGTCAACTGCTAAATTCAATCTTTTTAGTTCATAATAAGCCTGAGCTCGACGATAAAGAGCTTTCTTGTCATGAGGATCAATGTCAAGAGCTGGAATAGTAAGTTAACAAATTACCCTTGTTTGTATGATAAACTGTTTTCTCATAATTTCCCATGAAAAGTTCACATTGAGCAATGTTGTTATTTATTTTAAGAATCTCATCCTTGGATGGATTCAATTCGAGGCATTGCTTGTATTTTTGAAGAGCATTTTTGTAGTCTTTCTCCTTGAAAAAGGCATTACCTTCAGATCTGCACTTTTCGGTCGACATTTGAATTTACACGAAAAGATAAAGCAATAAATACTTTTTAAATATTTCTTGTTTCTCTTGACCAAATTGAAATGACCTCATATTAAGCGGATATTCAAATATTTGCAAAATGCTACTGTAAAAATGGAGTTAGAAAGAGACCGTAATAAAGAAGTCAAAGTGGATCTACGCATAAGGAACTATTCTCAAGACTTTGAGGATGAACAAAACGATCTTTCTAGCATCAATTTACCCTCTTCAATACAGAGATGTTCCAAAGATGTTGATATGCTAGCTAAACTTGCAAAGAAGGGACCTCGTTCAAAATCTACAGTTAGTCTTTATAATGGTATGTATTATTTCAGGATCCTCGCCCTCACTCACCAAAACTAGAAGATCCCTTCATTAGGGATGTTGTTAAAGAAAACGAACGTGAAAAACCTATCTTGGACTCACACAAACGGTGGTCAACAATAATTAGACAGAGTGAAATGTCTCAACAGGAAATGATGAACTCTTACCGACTGCTGATGAATGATCATCTTCGATTGGAACGATTCCTTTCAATCATGACAAAAGATAATGAAATTGTGAGTTTGAATATGGTTCACTTGGGAGTTGACTGATTGACTTCTAGGAGTTTCTTAATTTTGTATCATTCACTTTGATTTTATAACATTAATTCCATGAAAATTGAATTCAGATAAAAAAAGTACGTAGAAATTTTCTAATTTTAACCATCCTAACTAATAACTCATAAAAATTGAATTTAACAATTTTAGAGTAGTGTAGCCCTTCACAGAATATATTCGAATAGTCTTGCGTCAATATAAATTTGAAAATAAATTTTTAAGGCTCGAAACAGATTGGAATCGGATCTCTTGGACGCAATGATGTGCATTGAAGACCTTAAACAGGCTCTGGAGATAAAAATGGCACGTGTGAGTTATCCATTTCTTCTGATTCTTGATTCATTTAGCGGCGAAAAGTTGACCCAAGGGAAGCAGAAGAACGTCGCTACCTCATCCGACAAAATAAGAAGCTCCTGAATCAAGTATTTTGTATAATTAGCCTTACTTCTTTACTTCTACTATAGCTCTATGATTCAGCAAAAAAGATTGAATCCCTTGAATTGACCAAACTCGAGATGCATGAGCAGTTGGACCTGTTAGACTTTCAGATTATCGAGACAGAGAACCAAAAATCCCTTGTGAGTATTGCACGTTTTAGTCCGTGAATTTTCTCTAATGGAGTTTATGTAATTTAAGCTCGAAGATGAACTAAACAAGCGAAGAATGCAGCAGGTCAATGTCCTAGTACAAACTGAGGACAACACCGACAACCTGGAGAATAAACTTTACAACCTCCAAGAGGAAATCAACTACCTCAAGCTAGAACATGCCGAGGAAATGAAGAGTACTGTCCTTATGAAGGGCAAAATCCGCCAGTTACAACAAGAGAACAATGAACTCAAAGATCAAATCAACCGTCTCGAGGATAGCGAGAATTCCCTGGTTGAAAGTGACAAGCATTTACTGAGACGTCGTCAACAACAAGAGACGATTGCTCAGCCAGTCAAAGAATCAGCCTATGAGCCCATAATTGCATCGTTGAATAAGCAAGTGGATGAACTTCGAGATGCCCTCTATGCCATTAAAAAGCGAGAATATATTCAAGCTGAGAGCCAGTCAACGCCAAGGAACATGACAGAGGCCTTGGACGATTTGGAATTTATCAAGGTAAATTATTACTAATAATATTATATATTTGATTTTTAACCTAACATCTGGGTGAGATAAATTTTCAGCACTTTTTATGGTTGAGTTTATACAGATTAAAGACTATCAAGTTACCGCCACATTTCTCTACAAAAGTGTGTGTACGATTCATCTGTAGATTCGAATTGATACGCGTGCGAATTATGCGCATTTATCATCAGAGGATATTTATTTATTTGTGCTAAAAGACATTGGATTAATACTCTAACACTGTATTATTAGTGAGGGATTAATTAATGGGTGTATAAATGCCACACGTTCATTCTTGATCTCTCAAGTTGACAGAGGGTACAATCGATCGATTCTTGAAATTCTATTCGATTCCATTACAAGACTGTCAGTTACAGCAAAGAAGTTAATTGATTATTTTGCCTCATAGAAATTGCCAGATAACTTTGTCAATATTGACGATAAGCTTGTCTCAGATGTGATAAGAACCTATCAGGCAATGCTGGATGAAAAGGACGAGCAACTACGTCGTCTTCGTGCAATGCAGTCAACCTCGTCTTCTCTCGGTGATTCCAGTCAGAACTTGAATACTGAATCGAGTTCCCTTGAAGTGTCAATACAGACAATGCCAGATAATCGAATTGCAGCCATGGAAAAGTTGGTCAGCCAAACGGCCCTATTCCTCACCAAGGCAGAACTCCAAGAGCTATGGTCTGAGTTGACGTCGAAAGCCTCGAATTCTATCGACTCCCCTGATGAAATAACCTTTGCGGAAATCCTCGGTTATGTGAGACTCTTGAAGACATCCAATTGGTGAGTTATCCTATTTCCTTAGCTATTTTAGATTTATCATCTTTTAAAATTCAACTCTTTTGATTTCTCTTCCCACTTACAGTGCAAATCAAGATTAGTTTCCAACCATTCACCCACTCCCTTTATTTCCCACTGTCCTCCAATAATTCACACAATTTAGCCTTTATTATTTGTATACTTGTCATATTCTGATCCCCGAAATAATGTAACAACCCAAACCAATTACAGAAAAGAACCGAGACAGAGAATTACTTAGTATTTTTCCTAATCATAATGTTCATGATCACAGAACGAAAACTAATAATACCTTTCACTAACAAGTCTCTCAATGTTCCCCTTGAGAAAAGAATAGAGCACAGCACATTCAACTGTCATGTTGCATAAGCCCATCTTTTGTGGGAGATTAACAAGATTAACTAACCAATCAGAATGCTACTGCTCTCTTATTGGTCCATATGTCACATTGCTCATTCTGTTGATCATTTTGTTTTATTTTCATTCAAAATTACTATTATAATAGTACAGTCTTTTTTATTAATGAAATTCAACCAATCTTTATGAATAAATCGAAAATGAAATTAATACTACTCATTCATACTACTAGGTCCCATTGAATAGTTCATTTAGAAATGTGTTCATTCATTTACAAGACAGGTGGTGTGAGAGAGTAAATACAGTGGAATTTAATTTGTATTAAAATCAATTTTAATTTCATCTTTTCCTTGTCCATCAATTGGTTGTTAAACTGTCTCTCTGCACAATGTCTCTTTTGCAGTCCACTGTTCTTCTCTCTATAGTTCACACAGTGTGTTCGTGTGTAATCTAAGCACAAAGTGTAATATTTAATCTTAGTAACGAATGTGTGTTCTTGTGATCCTAAAAATCAACTTTTGATCACTCTCTCACCCGAAAAATTTCATCTCAAAAATGGGTTGAATTTTTACAATCCGAATGAAAAAATCATAAATTCCCCTCCTCATGTATTAAATAGCTTTAAATTATATAATCAGATAATCAGAGCTAGTTAATAACTTTTAACTTAAGCTATGATATATCGTTCAATTTCCACTTTTTCTACACTCATAGATCAAAGAAACACTTATTGCCAGACGTGTTAAGGCTTTGATTTTTTCTTTCTCACTGCCCACAATCAATCAACGTTTTCTGTATATTTATTAGATGAATTTGCACAGAGTCAGTCACAAATCGGTCCCTTTTTTCTTTGGATTGTAGAAAATGTGACTTGAATGTTTGTTATCTTGATGTTTTATTTTCTTTTGATTTACGTCACTTTTAATTTTCTAGCCATCAGGAAATTAACCAGGAAATCTATGAGAACGGAGACTCGGTAAGTTATTCATATTTAAAAACACTGTAGTCTTGAGTTGATGAGAATTTGATAAACACACAACCTGACCTGGTGTTATCTTCTGAGTTGTATTGGTCCATCTGTGGGAAAAGGAAGCAAAGGGTGTAGAATTATTAGGGTCATGTAACTCTGAAAGTATGTAATTCATCACTTGAGGGAAAATTAAAAGCCTAATAGAATTAAAGACATGAGCCTGAAATTATTCTCCAGATTTATCATTTTGTTACATTCGATTTGCCAGTGTCTTCTGATTACCAAAGGGCCAGGCAAATCATTCTACTTCGATAATTTTTTTTCAATAAAAGCGGTACTCTAACACTGATGAAAATAGTTTGGACTCACACAATAAATTCGAATACATGTCGTATCTGGCGGGAGATTTTTCAGAAAACATTAAACCTCATCAACATTTCATCTCGCCTTGAATCAATCACATTCTAACCAATGATTTCCAATACATTTATATCCGATTTATATCTGTCTTGTTAGTGGAAATACTTGAGAATTTATCAAATCTGTTTTGTTGACTTCTTGATACGAATCCCTGCTTAGATTTTCGAAAAATTTAACCTATAGAATTTCATCATATCGGAATTTTCCATGTAAAAGTTTCTTTCTGTGAATTTTGAAATTTAATTTTCATTTGTTTACAGATTGTCGCCAAGACAAAGGTTGACCATCTACACAAGAAACTAGAGGAACTCATCTCAGAAAATATAAAGTGAGCACTTCTTCTCATCAACAGTTAGCTAGGCGACCATATTTTCTGGTTGATCTTTGTTTATTGACTTTACAAGGACATACAAATATTTGTTGATGCACTTTTTCTAATGACAGAATACAACACAGGCATATTTTTCACAAGGTATATGATGCAGGAGGTTGCACTAATCTCACCCACACCTATTACTTCCAGTCAATAGGGTTAAGCATACCTCAAGGAAACATTTATCCCTTATATAACTGAAAAGTACAAACTAATCCAATTGGTATTTTCAACCAAAAAAAGGGAATTTCCAGAAGCTTATTTCCGTGAAATGAATGAAATTGGTAGTTCTTCGTTAGGGCAGAATAATAATTTATATTCCTATGGGGTAAAGTCGGTACGAAAATGAGGTTGAAAACTTCCACTCCCTACCTAACGACTGCATTCTGTGAGATTATCTAACGTATTTAATACATTCAATTTTCTCCATCTTTATTGTTATTTCCGATTCTGTGTACTCCTTATAAAGTTTACTGCAAGAAGGATTAAATAACTTTACAGTTGATAAAATACCAGATTGCCTCGTTTTATTGGAATGTCAAATAGATAGGTTACCTTACCTATTATGTATTCTATTAATACCTATACATAACCTAATCATTGTACCCTATTCAACTCCCTTCGCAAGTTTATAAGATAGATTTTTCCTTTGCTAAAATTGTTTCTCTGATAAAAAATACAACTGTCACGAGGCTATAGGTAGAAAGCTAATGATGTCTTGGATAGAGCTGCATTCTCAATGAATTTGGGAAATAAAGATTTTTTCGGTGACCGATTCAAAAGGTACACACATTCACTGATTGAAGAAAAAAGTTTTAAATTTAGAGCTGGCGCGATTTTTTCATTTATTTAAGCTTTGAGTTGAAAATTTTTGTTGATTCTAAAGTGTGAGAGAAATCAGACATCATTTATCTGGATCACCAATAGATAAGAAGACCAAAAATGATTGGAAACATTTACGTGCGGATGTCTACTTCCTTTTTTCGATCATTTTTACTGCTTGGAATTTGGTAAATTACGATAATCCAAGATCAGTTCAAAAGGACGGTTTTTTTCAAAAACTAATTAATAATCAATTTCTTCTCTTTGTCCATTGGGGATCCAGATGAATGACGTTTCAACTCAAAGCGTAAAACATGAAAAAATCGCGCCAGCTCTAAATTTAAAACGTTTCATAATTTTTTTCCAAATTCATTGAGAAAAACAGTTTCCAACATGTAGCAGTTAGAAGAATGTTTACTTTCAGACTGATAAGTGCCACTCCTCTTCCCTTATTATTATTATTATTAGAATAGGAACAATTATCCTTTATAAAAGAGTAAGGCAAGAATTATAGACAATGTCTCCTCTAGTTTATTGTGAATAAAAGTCTAGAATAATGCCAAGATTTAATTTGATTAATATTAAATGTCCAAAAAATGCGGTAAATTTCCCCTTTGAGCTTTTAAACTTGAGATTTAACGCGATCGAATACACGTTAGATTTTTCTAAACTACTAATAATAATAAAATTGATTTGAATGTTAATGAGAATTGGCCAGTTACTTGAAATCCAAAGAAAGTATCTGCAGACTAAAGAATTAATTTCATTTTTTTTCAGATGGCGAAGGCAGGCACTCAAGTCACATATGGAGACACCCTCTATTCTTCTCTCCACTTGTGAGTCATTCCCTTTTAATTAAGTACAAAGTACACAACTTTAAATTGATACTACCGACGCCAAGTCCTCACTACACTTGTTGTAGTAAATTAAACACACTCACTTGGATATTGAACCAGTCTCGTATGCCTTCTTGGATTCTTTCATAGTCTAGTTATAGAGAAGATATATCATGTGCTAATATCATCATAAACAACATTGTTCTATCCATTGATTAGAGAGAGAGAGAGAGAGATCACGGGTCTTTTCTTCTACCTTGTTATCTCTGTTCAATTGCAAAACCTTTGGAAGAATTCTTATTGGCCAATCGAAAAAAATCCCCCACATTTTGTGTAGCCAATAGAAATTGATCACCACTTTCTATGGGGATGATAGGAATCAAAAATAAATTTAAACTTTTTTTCATCCAACTTAATAAATCATAATAAAAATAAGACAGTGTATAATGGCCAATTGTAGCAGAAAGTGGAGACAGGTTTTCCTATAATTATATATGTTACCGATAATCTTGTTACTCTTGATAGTCTCAAGACTCCCTGGCAAATCAGTTAATCTTGTTACTCGGTTTCAAGATTATCTGATAGTCTCAAGAATCCCGGGAATCTTGTTACTAGTAATAAGAATGATAAGATAATACAGCTCTATTTGATTACTTTTTAAACAAACAATTAACTTGGCTTTCAGTAACAAGATTAACTGATTTGCCAGGGAGTCTTGAGACTATCAAGAGTAACAAGATTACCGGTAACATATATAATTATAGAAATTTAGCCTTATCGATCTGTTTGAAGAAAGTTTCATCTATCGGTTTTTCTAATTGCGCAATACTCGATACAAGAAAAAAAGTGTTTGTATAAGAATCTCTCTTTCATCTCTAGGCCAGTGAATGTTCTCACATGTTGTGTCAGGATGTTTTTGAGTAAATACAGTGCTCTACTCATTAGTGGTACTATCATTTCCTCCAATGTTTTCTCGGCTAATGTTCAGTTTAGGAACGCAGGTTTTTTATTGTACTTTATCCTGTAATTACTTACAAGTAGCTTCGAGAATTTATTAATAAGAGTTAAACGTTATTTTATTTTTTATATTGACTCTATTCGGTTCGTGTGAAAACCTGATGAGTTGACAAATCTGTACTTGTGACATACAGTTTCATGTCTATATCCTTTTTGAGAAAGTTGGGGATACGACTTGAATTCATCAGAGACTATCGTTGAACCAGGTAATATTTTATTCTTGATAATCTTGAATAAAGTCTCTTTCGATAGATTTTTCACAGTCTGCATGGATATATAAAGGTCCGCATTTGAGCCTCTCGCGCATCGGTCTTATAGCATACAGCGATGATGATCGTAAGAATTTCCCATATCTTGAAATGGGATTTGCTGAAGAAGGTTCCTAAAGTATGTTAGATAAGGAAAACTAACCATCTCTAATCGAAATTTTAGCCCGATAAGGTGAGCAATGCCTTATGTTCTTATCAACTGACTTGGCTGATTTGATGATCTTCAACATTCTTCCACTTATGTTTTTTTTTTAGACTGGAATTAATCCTAAACGTTGACACAGTTCAACAATAACAACTAGATCTTGCCGAAAGATCAATCCAGTTGATAAATTTTTATCACAATTTTCATGATTTACATATTTTATATTCATGAATAAATTTCGTAAAAATATGCCGATAAAAACAAACTAAGTATCTTAAATAAGAACTTATTTTAAATAAAGATTCTATTTTGAACAGTTATCATATCGTTCAACTCTTATTAATGAATTCTCGAAGCTACTTGTAAGTAATTACAGGATAAAGTACAATAAAAAAACTTGCGTTCCTAAACTGAAAATTAGCCGTTTTCTCTTTTGGCTAAGCCATTTCTCTCTTAGAGCTTAGAGGAAGGAGTGGGTTTCTTCATTGTTCAATAAAAACGAAAGAATCTTCTTATCTGGCGTATATATCCGAAAACTACAACACTTGTTTTATGAATAGTATAGTGAAATTCAGATTGATTCATACTTTTTATAATGACTGAATGAATATTCTATTAGATGGAACAGAGGAGACAGACACTTCTTCAGGGGAGATTGTCAAGAATCCAAACTACTTTAGTGATGAGTTCGAGAAACTGAAAACAAACACCCAAGTTGATTCCCTAAAGAGTCACCTTCAGATTAGCGAACGCCGAAAGAACGATCTGGAGAGGGCATTAGAGGAATCGGCCCGGGAGATTGTCAAACTCAAGAATGATTTTGAACTCACTTCAACAGAGTAGGTTGCTCCTCTTACCGTATTTATTATCACATTTTATTCTCTATTTATCTACCACTTTTAGACTTCAGGCAAGTCTGAGGACTCAGGCTAGTTTACGTAGACGCCTGTTAACAGCCATGGAAGCCAATGGAGGCGGCATCATCTCTTTTGAAAACAAGGCCAGCTCAAATCAGCGAACTGTGGTCAATAGTTTCTTTGGCACTGCTAGTCAGTTGAATGAGGACTTGAACGAGTATGCTTCGTCGCCATCTGACGTCACAGAAAGTGAACATTCTGTCAATGACTTGAAAATTCAGGTAAGTCACCCTCATCAACTTGAGCCTTTTGAGGTAATAATGAGTAATTATTCTAGAACCATCAGTTGGAGAACCAAGTGAATCAGTTGAGCGAACTCATCAAGGTGAACATGTCCAAGATTGCTGAGCAAAACAATCGTATAACCTGCATTGAGGCAGATAATAGGGCACTAATCGATCGAGTCAATACAATCCAATCAGCTGAGTCATCCACACAAAAGGGCATTGTCAAACTGCAAATGCTCTACGAGGACATGCTCAGAGAGTACTCGGAATGCCAATCTCGTCAATGGCACGAGACCACAGGACCCGTGAGGTCATCCTCAAGGAGTAAACTCAAGCATGCTGACTCGCAACAGCAAATCTCAAAATTGAAAAAGAAAATTGAAATGCTGGAGAAACAGACACAGAATCAGCCCCTCTGCGGGTCAACTAGTTGTGCTGATGTTCGTGTCTTGTTGAAGGCCTTCCAGAATCGTTTTATTATCACAGCCGATAAGCTGACAGAAGTCCAACAACGCTGCAATGATCTAGAGAGACTGATCCATGAGAAAAGGAGTCTCAACGAATCTGAGGAGCTCATCATCCCGACCGAAGATGTCCAATTGATCAGACGGATATCTGAAAACATTCAAGGCATACTCAGTTCAAGTCAAGAAGTTGGCCTTCCAAAAGAGATGACCACAACACTGAAGGGTTGTCTTGACGACTGTGATTCAGTGATCATTTGCTTTACCAACAGGAAAATTGAAGCTCAAACTGTTGAGGCTAGACTCAAGGCGAAATTATTGAGGAATATCAACCCAAGTTATCCCTCTGATCTCTGAGACGACGAGAAGACAGAGAGAGAATAATAGCATTTGTACTACTATCTAACCATCATTCATCAGTATATATGTAATATGTACCTTGTATTGTTTCTTTGATTTTACTTGTAATAGATGGATGTTATTGCTAAAAATTGTTAAATTACCATAGAGATAACATGAAAATTTAAAAGAAACCGAGATTCAGTCGAATATATATTATTATTATTATGTGTATAACTAAAAGCAAAAAGCAGGTCAATATGAATCAATTGTTTATTTTACAGCGGTTTCTATTATAATATTGAATTTTAAAAAGACAAATCTTGGTGAATATTTGGGAGAAATGAATAAATTTTATATAAATTACATTCATACTAAACATTGTCTGCTATTTTTATTATCATTCATATGTCTACTAGGAAGTAGCTACAAGATGAGATTAAAATTAAATATTTGAGCAAAAAAAATTAGGAATATTCCGCGATTTTATGAAATTTTCCATGGAATTTCAATTTCGGAAAAAGTTACAAAATTATTCGAATTTGAAATTTTTTATTTCGAAAATTTCTCCTTCCTGAATCACCGATTTTAGACTGTATTTTCAGGCATAATTACGTACTACTTTTTTTCATATTTGGATTATCCCCTTGGAAGTAGACATATTTGCTATAATTTGTATTTTGGACATTGCAAAGTGCCTCATGCATCTAAGCTTACTAAAACTATTCAAGGATAAAGACTCTTTTGGCCAAATAGATACTTTTTTTTATTGAATTCTGAACAAAAGAAAATCATTTCCTCCTCTTGCTTTTTTCGCTATCAAAAATAATCCAATCTCCGTTTTGCGCCACGTCGAAAAGAGTCGCCTGGGTCTGTTAAAAATCTTTGTCCCAGCCGGAAACCTCTTCCTCTGGAAGTTTTGCGTCCTGCTCGTAAAGGTCAAAGTTTGATGCATCGACAGCACTCTTGACTTTGGGCATTATCGGCGGCTTTATTGTCCTCTTGGCCAGGCCGACCCAGTTGAATCCTTCGAACCAGACATGTTTCTTCACTTTGGCTATGCCCTTGCCATTTCCCAGACGTTCGTTGGGATTCTCCCTGTCAACACGAGAATATTTAATATGATACAATCTAAAGAGGTTCACAACCAACTTGCAGAGCTTCTTTATCAGATTGGAAGCGTTCCTGGTTATCTGGTCTGGGAACTGTATTGCAGAAATACCCTTTAGGATATCATTGTAGATAGTCATTGGCTCATTTGTGGTAAAGGGAGGCCTTATGAAGAGAAAGATAAATGAAAAGATCCCAAAACTCACAGTCCTGTCAACAGTTCAAACATCAGAATGCCCAGGGACCAGATGTCAGCACTGAAATCGTGTCCCTTATTGAGAATGATTTCCGGGGCCACGTATTCCGGGGTACCACAAAATGTCCAGGTTTTCGAAGCAAATCCAATTCGTTTAGCAAAGCCAAAGTCGGTCTAGAAATCATCGTAGTCAAGTTAAACCATACTTACCAGCTTACAATAACCCTTGAGATCCAGGATCAAGTTCTCCGGCTTCAGATCACGATAGATGATACCTTTATTGTGTAAATACTCCAAAGCATTTATTACACAGGCAGTATAGAACCGGGTTGTGGTATCATTGAAGGAGGTCTGATATCGAAGTATGGTCCACAACTCCCCCCCAAGACAAACCTCCATTAGAAAGTAGACGTAGTACTTGTCCTTGAAGGTCCTGAACAGCCTGACAATAAAGTCAGACTCCACTTCCAAGAGGATATTTCTCTCATTGATGACATGCTCCTTCTGGCGCATCTTGATTATCGACTGCTTCTTCAACTTTTTCAGGGCAAAAGACTTGGCCGAGTTGGTCTTTAGGTGGACCTTGAAAGAGAACAAGTTCAATCCAGGCTATAGTTATAAGCTCCCTGGGGGGAGGAATTTCTGGGAAAAGTTTATCCCTTAAAATTAATTCATCTCAGGGGAAAGGGAGAAAGATTTCTCTTGGTGTGTATTTCTGCTTCTTCTTTTTTCCATCTCTAGGATTATTATCTGGGGATCAGTTTAATCTTTTAGTGTGTTGGATAATGCCCTCTTCTCTCTCATACTCAAAAAAAGTTTTTCTGTGTACATAACGTAGAAAGAGAGTATTCAGGATGCCCAACTTACCAGTTCAACTCGTGCGAATCCTCCGACCCCGATAGTTGTGACGTAGACGAGATCTGATATCTTCAAGTTCTTGTATTGTTCTCTCATCTCTTGGTTGAATCTAAGATGGATAAGAAAAAAAATCATTTTTCCCTACTTAAAAATCAATGAAATTCCAATTATCAAAGATCTATCAAAACCGTGGGTCTTTCAAAAATTTAATGCTAATATCCGTATTCCTTGTCTAGTTCAGATCCTGAAAAATCTCATCTGAGCACCTTGCCACTTTCAAATAAATAAAACCTGGTTTTTGTAAATACTTTTATTGTAAATTATCCCTTTTATTAGAAATGTTTCTTGATTCTTCTAACTATCAACCAGGGTACTTTATGAGGCCCTAGGTATTGTTTTTAATAAAGAAACCTACTTATTCTTTGGCTTCTCAGTCTCGTCTGAGTACTTCCTCTCGAGGGACTTTAGATCTTTTATCAGTAGGTTGTAGAATCTAGACAGAGAAACACAGGGCCATCTTAGATAAGAGATTGCATTCTTTTTTGGTAGGATTGGACTCACTCTCGGTCAAGAACGAGACATTCTAGATTTGCACTATTGGCGATAATATTAGCTGTACGGGTGTCCTCACTAAAGGTAAAAGACATCATTTTTATATCCCCTTGATTGGGACTGGTAGGAGGAAACTTACAAGATTAAAGCCTTCTCGCCAAACCATTCACCCGGGCCCATGGTTCGTATGAACTTTTCTTCCAGCTTATTCGGTTGGTTCTTTGTCACTTTAACCTTGGAATAGAGAGGATGTTATTTCCAAAGCTTCACAACTTACCTGTCCCCGTGATATTATGTAGAAGGTGTCTCCCCTGGCACCCTCTCGAATGACATATTCACCCTGTTTATAACGAACCATGTACAGTTCATCTGCCACCTTGGAAAGGATTTCCGGACTCAACGAATTGAATATTGGAACGCTTGAGAATAATTGAATAATTTTATTACAGCATACATATGAAAAATAGTAACCAATGTACAATGATAGAAAGCATCAATATTTAATACAGCTGCTGGCTAATTTTTTGATCTGTATTTCCATTTTAAAGAATGACATTGATGGGGAAAGTGACAAGTTGAATAGGATTGGCCCTTAATTACCTGGCAAATGGACACTTTCTATAGACTTATCTTAGATACTTATCTTGTATACAAACTTTCTCAATGTTTCCCAGGAACAGAGTCAGTAATTTACCTTTTAAGAAAGTTTTTGTACTCCTCCAGACGTTTCATCCCAGACTGCATTGTGATTGTTTGGAATATTTGTCTATCGATGGCCCATAAGTTGCAATCAGTTATCGCTAAAAGATAACATTTTCAATCAAAAATAAAATCACAAACCAAAAATCAGGCCTAGTTGAGCTTTTGCACCATAGTCTCAACTGTTACTGCATTTATTTTGAAGAGTTTTTGGTGTTTCATCAGCTTAAATTACAATAAAATTCTCAAAACGAGCTACCTCTTCTAGTTTAAAAGCTATGCTCGGTAGTATCTCTCAAATCTCTTCTTGACGTTCTTAGGCATGGCACAGGAGACTTTTCTTATGTATAATAAGTTATTATACATGATGATATGTGAATAATATGGCTGAAGATTATAAATATGCTTAGAAAATTACATGCTAAGTTGTGTTATCATGCTATCTCCCAGAATAAAAATTTGTAATTTAAAATATGTATGAATCGTAGCTTCCATCGAGTTTATTCTTCTGGAAAGAATGAATAAATCTGTACATACAAATCATTTTACATCGGAAAAGGGTGGTGTAGTCGCTGGGGATACATTGCTGGGTAAAATGAGACACGAGGAATTTAGATTAAATCTCTGCTTCTGCGCGATTCCTCCAGTAGTCATTGCTCAAATGTGCATAGTACGAATTCCCCCCTCCCAGAAATAAATGGTACATAAATTATTTTTCCAAATTATCTTAAAAATATTAATGGAAGCATGAAGACACAACAAGCAACCAGCATTGCATTCATAAGGGAAATTAATTCAGGGACATAAAGAAGACTAAAGTAAACAGTGAGCACTTCTACCACTCTTGATCGAAAAGACTTTCCAAAAGTACAGTTGATTTGGCAGATGACTAATCTCATGTCTCTGCAATAGTTCGTTTTGTTGATTTCAAGTTTTGGATAAAATTTTTCTCAAGTATTTTGTGTAAGATTTTGTGCAAGCGAACAACGTTATAGTCAATCCAAGATTTAATAATTAATCGTAATTAACTCAGCTCACCTCGGACACTTGCTGTCCTGATGCAGTTATAGAGGATGGCCAACTCTCCAAATATTTGACCAGTTGTCATTTCCCTGATTTTTTTGCCAGCCTTGGACACTTCAACGATGCCATCTGAAAGGAAATCAATCAAATTTCATCGATTTAATAATTTCAGCTTATCGATAGGTTTTTTAAATATTTTATTCTCAAATGCTAGAAAATCTTGAAAACTAAATTTGAATGAGGTGTGAATATAGAGATATATATACGATCCCATATATGATCCCATTCGAAGATATTAAGTAAATAAATTCGGGAAAATGCTGAAATTTTATGCAAAACTAAGCACGCTAAGCATACCTAACCACTCAGGATTAAAGAGCTGAGGGGGTGTACTTGAGTAATACTTCCTACCACACTCCTTGAGTCTGTCCAAGCGAAGGGAATCAAAATGTTAAAGTGTAGTCACTTTCACCCATGTAGGACTAAGAGTAGGCAAAGAATTGAAGATTTAACTTGATAATTAAATTAAAATCGAGACAGTTTTTCAAAATGAAACGAGAAAAATAAAACACAAAGAAGTCGAGGGGATTTGTGACAGAGAGCTTATGCTATCCTCCTTGTTTTGAGCATAGGCAACATGTCTTAATCACAAGATAAGCTCTTTATGTCTCTTAGCTAAGTCTTGGATAAATACAACGTAGATTCGTCTGTTCTCTTGGGAGAATATTACTGTATTCACTAACTGAAAGAATGTCGTTTATTTACTCATCCATTCGTTGTCTTGATCGGACAATATTGAGTGAGTGTGTTTACTCAATCTCTCTACAGAAAGATTATTACGATGAGAAGACAACAGATGTTAACCAATCTTCTCAATGATACAATTGCAGACTGACTGTAAAGAGAACATTTTAAAAAGTGTCTAATTTCTTTCTTTCTTCACTAATGAAAACTATATACTAAGCTAGAGCCTTTGCACATGTGCCAGAATCTTGGATTACTTTTATTTATCTCGCCTGAAACCCTTCAATATTAACACAGTTCTACCGATCTTGATTTTTTATTGACCACTCTGTACTTTCTCGGACATAGGTTTCAATTAAATTTGAATGTTTTTTTTAATCTTTCAAATAAAAAAATCTTATTTTATCGTGAAAGTTGCAAATTGAAACTCACTGCCAATAACGTAGAGAATGGAGCCGGTCTCTTCCTCCTTAATGATCCAAGAGTTCTTTTCGTAGAATATTGGATATATGGCGTTGATTATTTCGTCAACTTGCTCTGGAGCGTAGTGCTTCATCAGATCGTTATTGGCGATCCCCTTGCGTATAAGGTCTTTGATTCTAATCGGATAATATCAATAATTATAATTCATACTAAACTATTAGAGTGTGAAGGAATAATTTGCCATTGGCAATCTATTTTTTTATCCCTACAGAGGAATCTTGAGAAGAAAAATCATAAATTCATTGATAAGTAAGTTAAGTGTATTTTCCATTCCCAAGTTTCCTAAAGCATTTGCACGCAATAATAATAATCATAAGAGAGTATACAGACAGCATTTCGATCATGTAGGGGAAAATTAAGATAAATGAGACACGTTAGCTATAGACAATCTAAGCCTAATTGACATGAAGATGAGAATTTACTGAAGAACTCTTTATTTATCTCCGGAAAGTCTGGAAAAAATAATAATTTTTTGAAAATTCAATCTGACCCAAATCTGGCCGTATTTTTCAAATCCAAAATTGTCATCGATTTCAAAGATTGTTTAGCGGTTAAATGCTTATATTTAGGGATCAACATTAGGCGAAGATTTTGAACTTGCCTGCTGAATATCACAAAAGTTCGTCATTCCTGTGTGAAATCGGATCATTAAAATTTTCTGATTAAGACAAGGGAAAATTATCCAGAATTTAACGCTTCAACTTTTTCTTGTGATCAGTAAGATTGTCTCAACCTCTACGGTCGAATTCGAGATCTTTGTCTATCCTAAATACATCAACATTTAACTACCCAGTAAAATAAATCTTGGGTTCGAATCAATAAAAATCTTCAGTTCAAAATTCGAAAAAATGTGTTTTTGACGCCAAATCGAAATTAGAAAGCATGCATCATTCGAGAAAAGCTTTATCACATTTGAATTTTGTTAAAATCGTACAATTTTGTAAATTCCCAACTATTTTATATTTCCGATGTTTTTTCTTCACGTTTTTGGTGGGAATCTGGTTTTAAATAAAGACATACTCAACTAACAAGACATCGTTGTGATGAAATATCAAAAAAGGGTGGCTACAATCTATTCATTTGGCTTCCCGAGAGAGGGGAATCCTTAGAAATCCCTTCATTAGTAGAGGTGAGATTAGTAATTTCATATTGAAATAGGAAACTGTATCCCTGTGCAATGCATAAAATGTTTTCTTCTTTATTCTTCTATTTGGTAGGAAATTTTATTTACTCCCATAAGACTACAACTGGGAATATGAGTGAGTGAATAAAATTATAATTAAATTAGACAAATAAATTAGCTGGATCATCAGCTGACAGGGTGTTTAACCATTTGATAAAAAGGGTAAACAAAGATTCCTGTTCAAGACATTGTGAATGTATGTAACTGGTCTATATATTCATGTACAAAGTTTTGTGTGTGTGTGTGTGTGTGTGTGTGTTGTTTATAGGAATGTAGAAGAGTCTCAGATATCGATAGAACAATAATGATCATAATTGTATTCTCATGAAACTGGTCCGCCAACCCATCTCTAACCACTTCTTCAGTGAATCTGGTTCCCATCTGAATAGAAATATTTTTTCAAGAGAAACTAAATTTTTACTTTTGCTGCCATGGGAAAGTTCTCATCCATTCTGGAGTTCCAGTGTACGAGGGACGGATGATGTTGGAAAAGTTGAACCTGATTGAAATCCCAACCCCCGTACTCATTTTACTTTTGATATGTAAAAGGGGGGGGGTAGAGAGAGAGAGAGATAGCTTGTGATTGAGTATTGTCGGCAAGATAGAAAGACTCCCTATTTAAAATGGAAGGGACTATGGTAACTATGGAGTTAGTGGGCGAAAAGAATTGATCAAGTCTAAGGTTAAGCTACTAATTGATATAATAATGATTTTTACAAAAACCTCGATTTTTTCATCAAAAATTCGAACATTTTAAAGATTTTCTGGAATCCTACTCATGTTGCCCACTTTTACCAGTTGAAGAAAAATATCCGAACTTTGAGTTTTTTAGGACCACAATAAGAGAAAGAAATCAAATATGCTGAATTTGTTTCAGTGTATAACTTTATCAATGTTTGAGAATCAATATTCGATTTTTAAACATTTTTACTACTTGAAATTAATGATATTTCGACAAATCAAAATACCTCGAAAATGATGGATGTTACGAAAATTTCTCAGCAATATTCGGCTTTCTTGCCTTATTGTGATCCTGAAAATCAACTTTTGATCACTCTCTCACTTTGAAATCAGTAAAAATTTCCAGTTCAAAGTTCTAAATAATCTTTAACACGATCGAATTTTTGAGAAAAAATATCAAGGTTTTCGTAATAATCATAATAATCTATTCATTTTACCACCATTTTCGAGGCAGGCTTCACAACACAGATCAAGAGTTACTGATGTAAAATTTTACGTTGATTCCAAATATGCCAAAAAATCCCATCGAATGAAAAGGTTATTTGAGTTTAAGTGTACTTGATCAACTTTTGAATGGTTTTATTTTTTCATGCAGCTAAAAGTACAAATCTCTTTCGTCTTGCTTAGAACTGATAGTTCTAGTCCTTGGAATCTTTTAAGAATGTCCTCTCTGAGATAAAAAAACATGAAGAATCAGACAGACAAATCAAGAGTAAAAAGAGATTATTAATATTTGGATATCAGGGTGGGAATGATATCTCTCTTCCCTTACGGATTGCTCTATACTCTTGTAAATTAAGAAGAAAAAAGGAGAGGGAAAGATTTCCTCTCTTTCAGCATTTAATTGATGATGAATTTCGATCACTTCCCATCCATTCCTTTTACCTTTAGACTTGATCATGACGATGTGAAAAAACATGAGAAAATAAAGGAATTTCTGCCCATCAAACATGCAGTAAGAAAAAGGACCAAAAGAATTAATTGATACTCTAAATATATGGTACATAGTTAGTACATGTTTTTTTTTACTTTCCCAAGAAAGAGGATGATGGATCAAGAAGAAATTCGATCAAAAAAAAAGAATATTTCCTTTATCCTCGAAATGTATAGTCCTTTTGAAAGGAATGCCTACATTAATTGCATAAAATTTCGAATTACAGCTACATGTATTTTTGAAACTTGGGAATTCCCTCTCAAAAGCTAATTCTTTCCATGATTTAATTTGATGACTAATTGAGAAATTTGATTAATCTCGTGAAATAAATTTCATTGGTTAACAGCTTGATTTGACCTCTAACCTGATAGGTTGAGATTAAAAGTATGCCTTTTCATCATTAGTCTCCCTTGAGATGAGGAAGTTTTAGTTCGAAAAGAAATGCGATTTGTTTATTGAAGCTGACAAGTTTTAAAGCTATTTAAATTCAAATGGACTCAGATTAGTTGATGAAAAGTAAGGCAATTATTTTTTTCAAAATTAAAATAGTGAATTTGAACATACAGGTATAAACATCAAATTTTATGGCAGAAGACAATGTCCGATCAATTTGAAATTGGTCCAAATCGAAAGAGAAGAAAATTTTGAAAATTGAAATATGTCAAGAAATTTGAATATTTCATCCAAATAAGAGCGTGAGTTGAATCTAAAACCCAAATTTACCATCAAATTTCAGGATTTTTTTTCAATGAACTCAACTTGATTTAAGATTTTATGCGCTAATTTTTGCTTTCTGCCGCACACATATATCAAGGATTTAATTGATTCTACTAATTGATTTTGAGTAATTTTTAATTCAGAATCAACATGAAATTTTGGATCAGAATCACTTTATTTTATTTTAGTACCTTTTGATCGAAAAAAAGTGACACGCCGTGTAATCGAAAATTTCAAATGGTTAGATTTCCTACAGTAATGGCGAATTTCAGTGAACTTCTACAGATGAATTCGAATTCTTCGTTCAATGTTGATCCCAAATATCATTATTTAACAGCTTTGAATCATCGAAATCGATAAAAATTATGGGTTCAAAAGTTGAAAAAGTGGAAATTTGGTACATTTTTGAAATTCGAGAAACGGCCTAATTTTGGTCAGATTGAATTTTTTTTGAATATCAACAAATTATTGGCTCGTTCTGTTTTAGAATTCAAAAATTATTTTTTTCTGTGAATCTGGAGAAAATTATTGAGTTTTTTTAAAAAAAATAGTAAATTCTCATCTTCATGTCAATTAGGTTTACATTAGGGCCAAATGTACATTTCTTAAATAATCATCAGTGGCAATATTTTAATACAGATAAAAGTTAAGCCAATAATTTACAAGCTATGAATAAAATAGCAATAGTGGAGAGAAAGTGAAAAAGCTTACATAGGCCAAGGTAGTTGAAGATTAAACAAATAGTTTTTCTGAGCACATAAGTGTATTGCCACTGATGATAAAGAAATGTACATTTGGCCCTAATATATATTTGTTATTTTGATAGTCTTAAGACTAACGGAATAGTTTGATAAACTTGTTACCAGGTTTCAAGATTAAAAAGCTAATCAGGTATAAAATAAAGCTTGCTGATCTTGACACTGGGTAATAAGATTGGTTGACTGAATTAATTTTTTCTAAAATATAATATCATAAATTATGATTCATAATACAGGTTCGTAAACTGTTTGATTTCTAATAAATCCTTCAATGTTGTTTATCATTTAGGAAATAAATCTCAGAATTCGAAAATTCAAAAGGCTTTCTTAAGGCTATGAAGATTTTCTATCAAACAATTCAATTGTGTAGGATCCGGAATTGAGACTTCTTATACAGTGCACTGCGGAACTCATGGATTCCAGAGAATAAGACGTATCAAGCGTTGAAATTCAGCATTCAATAGTATTAATTTTTCGTAAGGATTTTAAATGAATAGTTCGTTAAATTTGCTACCGGAATAGCAGGTTAGTGATTTAAATTGGATTTTCCGACGTATTTCAAAATTTACGTGAATATTTTAATCATAAATTAATCCAACAATGATATGCCATAGAAAATCTCATGTAAAACTCAGAGATTATTTTGTTTGGCTCACTAAAGACTTGCTAAGGCTAGAGGAGAAGACTCTTTTCTAGTTTATAAATTGATACCTAGAAAGAGCTGCAACTTACAAGTAAGCAGGTTATCTATACAAGAGCGGAAGATCATGATCTGTTACAACTCTAAGTTGTATGAGTGGTGTGTGAATATATATTCTATTTGAGCTAACTATCCCTAACGTAGGATTGAGAACCTAGGAGAAGATAGAAGGACACGAGGAGACCTAAAGGAGAATTAGTATACTGAATTACTGTTCTTGCTTAGAAGATAGTTTAACAAGAATCTGTATTGCATCTCCAGCTGATTTGCATTTTATTGTTGTATGCAAGAAATTAGGAGAAAGATAAGATGGGACCAAGTAAGAGAATGACTTTTCAAAAGGAAATCTCTAGTAGTTATTAGTGTGAGGATAAAACCGAACCAATAGGATAGTTTTCTTGATTTACGAGGGAACAGGGAAATGTTCGATAAATCTATCTGTATTAGTAAAAGTAGATTTTTTTGAGAGATAACCAACCCCTTCTACAACGCCTCTATTTCAGACCTTATTTTCAATGGTTTTTATCAAAGGGAAAAAATAAAAGCTTTCAGATAGAGAGAGTCTAGATTAGAAGCTTTGGAAAAATAATTTACAGATTACATTTCAAGCTGAATTGAGTTAGAAAACTGATTTTGTGTCTAATATATAAAAAGAGAAGTAGTTGTCAATTAATTACAGATCTAACAGATCTAATTGATTCATCTATAGGGTAGGAAGATCTTTTTCATAGATGTCACAAAAAGGATGCCTTTTCGTTGTAATTCCAATCGGATATTAACAATTTTCTTCCTCCCTCAAAGAAGACACCCACAAATCATCAGAATCACTTTTCTCTATGATCCTAGTTCGTATTTTTTTCGGATTAAAAAATCTCTCCTGAGTTAAGTAGGAGTTTAGCTCCTTGAAATGTCAATTAAAATTTAACAAGAGAATTATATATTTTATAGAGGTATGTGTTACATTTCGCCAGGTCTCGTCAGTCTCAATTCCTGGCTCAATATTTTTAAATAAAACTTGTTGCAATGTAATGTCTATGAATGAAATTTTTAAAACCTTCTCTTGAGTAATTCGAATTGATGGAAAAACCAAAAGAATCTTTTCTAGTATTCAGGTAGAAAAGGAAAAAATTAAAAATCAATTGGGCCATGGTAGTTCTAAATTGTGTGTCTGTAGTCCTTTTGAATACACACAGATTTGAATATCTTCCCTCATAATGTAGGACTTGTCTCTGATTCTGAGGTCCGTCAGTTGGTTGCCTCACACCTGTATCTGTCGAACTATTCAAATATTTATTGATCCTAATCGCTAACCTTCTCTCTACGTTCGACCTATTTATATCTAGCTCCGCAATGATGCCTCAAGGATTATGAGGGTTGTTACTTTGGAAATGATTCTTATTAATTTTAAAAATACTTGAAATAGAACCTAGGGTAAATCGAAATGCTCACAAGATTATCTACTAATCGGTGAATGGCGTTAAAAGCTTAGATTTGACACAGTTCTATCCGCAAAATCGATACAAACCTACACTAGCTAGTGACTGAGAGGGAATTGTTGTTCTTGTTTGTTTTTATATCCAGATCGTTAACAATATTTTTTATCACAGTAACAGAATTTGAATTGAGTATGAGATGGGAGAAGGGAGGGGGGCTGGAAATCTCAATTATCCTGTCAAATTGGACTGCAAAAATATTAAAATTAGTTTTATTGATTCAGTTTCAGCGTCTCCTCTTGCAGCTTATTCTTTGGTACTAGTTTCAGAGACAATAACATCATGTCTAGTTAATCTTTTGTCTATCGTTTAGTGAATCTACAGTTATTTTTATTATTGGGTCCTTCTTTTGATACAAATCCCAACTTTCTCTGAATAAGTAATTAGCACGATTTTGATCGAATATGATTAACAGGTTGAAACTAGTCCCAAAGGCCGCCAGATAAAACAAGAAAGTTGGACTCAACTTATTACGTATAAGGTTATAATTATTAAGATACTAAAGGAACAGAAGCTAGGAATAAATTGAGAAGATTACAGAATAGATGGTGATTGCGTGTAATCACTCATTTCGTGTGTGGAATTCCCAGCTTTTAGGCAATAAACAAACTTGTTATGATAGACGTGCATGTAAGGCAGTAAATATGCAATTTCTAGCATTACCAATGACTTGGATAAATTTGCGATATACAACCCAAGTGAGCCTACTCAGTCATTCGGGTTTTATTGGTAGTTGAATGATTTTCTTCTCATTTACACAAACCTTTTATATAACTTGATGGGCTGAGAAATTTCCTTGAATTATTTGGAGTATAAATTTATTCACTACTATTTTATCACTAAATCACTATTTTTGAATAAACAAAAAATCAATAAAAAGTACACATAAGTGCCAAATTAATATTAAAAGTTGGCATATATAACTAGACTGTTATGGCATTTCTCAACTCAAACCTTGATTTCACTGTTTCCAATTGGACTGTTGTTCAGAGAAAAAAAACAGATAATGTCACCCTACTCATAAGTAAACTCTTGTCCTAGATTTGAGAGCAGAGTAATTTCATTGAGAGTTATCACTCAAAACAATGGAAAATGTCACATTTGTGTGTGTGTGTGTAAGCTATTGTAAAATTATAATATTCTAGCATATTATTATTATAAGGCATAGTAAGAGGCAAACACATATTCAGTATAATGAGTCTCCCCTTTGGGAGGAAACGTGATTTATCCCTCAAAGTATACATTGCCTTCAGAGGATGGATATAGGAAAAAGTGTGAAGATTTATTATCACAATTGCAATAGACGTTTAGAATCATTACAGATGAAGAAGAAAAAGAAGAAGGAGAGAGAGGTCGTCAGCCAAAAGTAAGACACAAAGGAATTAATTAATAGATAATTCAGGCTACATTTCAATCTGACGAGGAAGACAAGAAAATAAATACAAAATCAAAAAGGATATTACTACTAGTAATCTCCAAGATAACATGGTAATTAAACTCTCGTTAACACACCCCCTGTTTTTTACAACTTGTATTCTCTTGTTTGAAATAAAATGAATAAAGTTGGTTTATATGAAGTTGGGAATCTATGGTTATTACAGAAATCTCGATTTTTTCAATAAGAATTCGAACATGTTAAAGATTTTTTGGAATCCTACTCATGTTGCCCACTTTTACCAGTTGAAGAAAAAAATTCCGAAAAAAAATTATTTTTATGAATTTTTCAAATTCCCATTTGGCGCCAAAATTCCATTTTTTGGACTTTAAGCTGGAAATTTTTATTGATTTGAAAGTGGGAGGTTGATCAAAAGAGATTTTTCACGACAAAACAAGAAAGCTGACTAGCACAGTCAAATTACCGACAGTTACCCCATTTTCGAGAGATTTTGAATTATCGAAATTTCATTGATTTTCAAGTAGTGAAAATGATCAAAAAGTCGAATTTCAGCTCCCAAACGATAATAAGGCTATGTATCAGATAAAATTCAGGTGAATTGATTTTCTTGTCTAATCTTGATCCTGAAAAACATCAACCTCAGACTTTCAAATCAATAAAAAATTTCAGTTCAAAGTTCAAAAAAATGGGAATTTGTAAAATGACGATATTTTTCAATAAAATAATTTTTTCTTCAAAAGGTGAAAGTGGGCAACTTGAGTAGGATTCCAAAACATCTTTAACATTTTCGAATTCTTATTGAAAAAATCGAGATTTCTGTAAAAGCCACAAAATCCCAACTTCATATCAATTAGCTTTACAAAATCAAAAGTCAAGTAAGAGGCTGAAAAATAAATTCGTTTACCATGTCAAGAGGAAAAGTAAATCTTCTGATTGAATACAACTAGGATAATATATAAAAGCAATTTGAGCTCATTTGATATTCCTGGATCTCCTCCTTTCTCCATGTTTATCTGGTTTCAAAATGTATATTGTATTTCGTATTTAATAGCTTAACAAGTTTTTTTCACCTTGAAGTCAACATTCTAACCTTCTTCTACCAGGTCCAATTATAGAAAGAATATGGAACGTGACTTTTGGAAGTTGTTAAACATATTCACTATTAATGAATTTTATTACTTGAAAGTAGTTATTTATCCTTTTTGATTTTCATTTCTTTCTTTTGTGTGTTGGTCTTTAGAAAGGTGTTGAGGGAATCTTAGAGATGGACGCCCCAGAATTCTCTCCAAGTGTTTTTATTATTTGACGAAAGAGGGAAAGAGTAGAAAGACTCAAATGAGAATAGGACAATTTTTTAACACAATTATCAATTTGGGAAAATGAATCGATACAGTTTGTATTTATTCCGCAATTCAGCAGTGAATAGATGAATTTTTTTCCTATTGTTAATTAATACAAAACTGTGTTCAGATTCCCCAGACGAGAAACCAAATATGGAGGAGTGAGGGAATCTGAATTAATTGACGAATTTCATCCCTTCAATGTAGTTTTTATACCTAGGTTGATCTTGTTTTTTTCATTTAGCCCAAAAAACTTTTCATAAACATGTCACCATAGTGATGAACCAATAGAGGAAAATAATAATAATTGGTCAATAGATATCCTTAATAATAAATAGGTAAGTAAGTAAGTAAGCATAATAATATACTGATCTAAAAATGTATCAGATAGGCAATCCCCTCTCCCCTTAACCAATTGGTAATGGCTAGCATGATTTTCATGGTTAGGCAAAAGTCAACTTTCTATTTCTCGACCATTTTTACTGATTGAAAATTGATAAACTAGAATGTCTATTGGAGATCCTTGGAGAAAAACTTTTGATTCCTCGCACACCTCAAGTTGTTGTTGTTAAAAATGTCTCCTATTTGAATTGGTCTCAATTGAAAAACTCTTTGTAATAATCCTTACTTTCCAAAATTCATCGAGACCATAGCTTTATAAAGAGGGGAACTCACGATTTCGATTTGGGGTAGACATTCTTGACGCCATTCTTGGTGTCATTCTGGGCAAGGAGAAATTGGCTAGACTCCCCAGATATGGCCAGACGTTTGATGCGTCGTTTAACATTGAGCGTGGCCTCCTCGTGTGGTGAGGCAACATCTGTCATTTTTGCATTGACACCACCAGTTCCGTTACAGAGAGTCTCACTCTGTCCAAAAATTTTCAATGCTTTCCGATCAGCATTACTTTCACTCTGGTCATTGGCCATCTTCCCCTCTGATGCCTCTTGATACTTCTTCCGATAGTTTAGCGCTAGTTCGTTCTCCAGATTGGCCAGGTACTGGTCTTTCTCATCGAGGGCCTTGTACAACTTTCTGATGATTACTTTTTGACGTTTCAACTCGTCATTCTTTATGGTAATCAGCTCGTTGAGACTGCGCATGTTGTGGTAAACTTCTGGATAGTTTTTCATTGTGGAAATGTTCCTCTTCACAGTGCCTGGATACTGATGATACTGCAGATGATGGTGATGATCAATGGGTATGATGTCAAGGGAAGAGGCCTGCGTCTGATTGCCATAAGAAGGTAGTTGCATTGACACCGGGTTAGGGTTACTACAACTACTGTTAATGTTGTAGGCCAGGCGATCATCGGAACCGTACACTATGGAGGAATTATTAAAGCTCTTCCTACGGCCCAGTGTTCCCACTGAGGACGAGACCATCTGTTTACCCTGATAATTGTAGGGAATACGGTCATTGGGATGTGGTATTATTTCATGTGAGTTATTATTATTATTACTGGAGTTGTTGTATCCATTGAAGCCTTGATGATGTGGACCTGGGCCTTCGTAATCACTAAAGTATACATGTTTCATTACTGCCACTGATGTCCGGGAGGGATAAAAGTCGTTGGAGTATCTATCATCTGAATTTCCATCACGCAGCATAGTCCAAGAGTGGAATGACTCGTCAATCTGACGAGATCCCCAATATTCATATTCACAAATTATCCACCAATCAAAATTCATCTCTAATTTGATTGGTCACATTGTTTTTTTTAGCATCTCAGCTATAACTAGGTTAGTGTTCCCTCTCTTTCGACGTTTAATTTTCATTTGAAGTTTCTCTGGTTAGAAACTCTAATCACTCTATTTGTAATAATATATCCCTTACAGCTAAACGAGTAGAATAATTTTGTTTGATCTCGGAAAATACATGTCCGAATATGAGGATAAACTGTATATGTTTTTTCTATTCTATTCTAAAAATGTTAAATGAGTGAAAAATCAAATCATCAATAAGTTAAAATCTTTATAGATATAGATATTTTTAGCAATATTCAAGGAATAGTTTTCTACAATCAACAACCGATCTCAGTTTCGTGCAGAGTAGGAAGCAACCGGACATTTTCCTATGCAAGGAATAGGTTTCTTCTGGCGGTGGAACAAGACGGTGCTTGAGCATAACTGGAATGAGACCATTGACACGTTTGGTAATATTCTGGCCGCCAAAATCAAAGGGTTCTTTCGAGGAGAAAGCCTCGCCCAGAATGCTGACAGCTTCAATGTGAGCATTCTCCATTACCTTGGTCTCGTTGCCTGTGAGAAAGCCGAGGTTGACTGAATGCCTGAGGATGCCCTCCCGGTCACGTTCAGCTGAAGCCTTGATCACCTTGAGGTATTCATCGACAAAGTTTTTGTCAAACTCCCTGGTAGCGCCAAAGTCGAGAAGAATAATCTTGAAAGAGAGGGGAGAATTATTTTTAGTGATTCTATATACTCAAGATTTGAGCTTACTTTACCAGTCTTTGGATTGTACATGAAATTCGACCAGTTGGGATCTGTTTGCATGACATTCAGGTCGAAAAGCTCCTTCAGACAGAGTCTTAGGACGTGCTTGCCAATCTACCAAATGACAACAATGTTTGAATTTAATTCATTCGTGTAAATTTCAACTGATTTTCTCAATGAATCAAGCCTATTTCTCTACAGAATTACTAACAGGGTGTAAAAATACTACTTTAGAGATAAGCTACAGATTCATTCATTAATTAATTAGACACAGTGTATATAATTTTGAATGAGAAATATTGGAATTGATTGTACTATCATTGGTGAAATTGGTGAAGGAAAAATTTCTTATTATTTGATCCTTTTTTCTTTTAAAAAAGGGTGAGTCTAGATTAAGACTCAAACCTGTATTATTGCATTCTTCTTAACTAGCAGAAAAAACATTAACCAACATTAAGTTTGAGTTAATTGACTAGAAAGACAAAGAAAATCAGGGGCATTGATAAGGTTTTAGGTCAGATTTTTGATTTAGGTCGACTAGCTTGAAAAATAAACGCAAAGACTTTCTTAAAATTTGAATCCTTATACTGTGAAATAAATGAAAAACTGTTTCTCTTACATAATTTCTGACTTCTTGAGAGTAATCCTTGGCCTTGTCAATGCTGACACCTTCCAGATATTCGGTGCATAGAATTTTACCTGTAGACAGTTCCTCGTAGGCCTTCGGGACGAGGAATATTTTGTCATTCTTGAGTTTCTCATAAAAGAGAGAGTTGAACTTGGCTTCCCTTGTGTAGTCACATTCCCAGGCCAACTCCTTCTTGGCTGTCTCTAGGGCATTTTTGGCAAACAGGCCCTTTGGGAAAAAGTTTAACCTGTCCAAAAGAAAGTACAAATTGTCAATGTCAGCATTTATGGAATCAGAGACTCCGGGATATTGGATTTTCACAGCGACCAGCTGGTTATCCTTCAAGGTAGCCTTGTGAACCTGGCCAATGCTAGCAGCTGCAAATGGTTTCTCCTCAAACGAGTTGAACTTTTCACGCCAATTCGGGCCAAGTTCAGCTGACATTACTTTGTCCATCTGGTAGATTGGCATAAAGTCGGCAGCTTCACGAACCTTTTCAAAAATCTCTTGAATCTTTGGATGGACAATGGACTCATCCTGAATGGATATCATCTGGGCTAACTTGAGGGCAGCACCACGCATTTTGCACAGAGTATCGACAATCTTTTGAATGTTGGCTTCAGAGATGCCCTGGGACATAAATTAATTTCAATTCGACTACCCATAATGAAAGAAATATCTAGTTGACAGATTAATTAGTAATTACAAACAAGAAATGTAGTAAAATTCATTGATGAAAACTTTTTAATTGGAAATCTGTCAAGAAACTCCATGAGCAAATTTTCAAATCAGGAGTGATTTGAAGAGAATAGTATCTCTCCAACTATTAATTTAAGCAAATTTAATGGAATTGTGAGTTCCCAGTAGAAAGTTGTTAGGTTAAACTCACACCTAAACCAGAAGTGTCCTCATCAGTTCCATTGTAGCCGAATACAGGAATCGACTTTTTAGTTCGATCAACAAGAGTATTTACACCAATGCTGACAGCTAAATTGCCGAAATTCATCACCCTGCCAAGTCGAGAGGAAGGAACCATGTTCATTTTTGAATCGCTCAGTTCCTTGCGTTCAGAGATCTCGACTTTGTCATACACCAAAGGCTCAGAGTCATCTTCTTGGCTATTGGGAAATTGAATATTGGTTAGTACCGGCTTTGAAAGTTCCTGGGCAAGAATCATTGACTCCCTGACGGCAGTATCAAGCTTGTAGTAAAGTTGAGAAAAGTCTGTCGAACTTAACGAAGTTTCTGGTAGAGATGTTGAAATTTCCGCATTCTTTATTGTCTTGTCAATGTCAAAGATTATGACCTCTGAACCAGCTGAAATGATTTTTGATATTCCTTTGAGTAAAGGACGAAATTCGTTAATTCTACTCAACATTTCCAAATTTACGCAAAAGTTCGAAAAACAACAAATCCTTTTGACAAATAAATGTCTATAGTTTTAATAAATGAATAATTTGTTCCGAAAACTTTCGCAATCTACCAGAGGAATAAGAACCATTTTCTATGGATTTGGAGCGACTTCTGCCTACCTCAGTTTTCTCTATTTATCTGATGATGGAGTAAAATCGACTAACTATCCAGATGACGTTGAAGTAAATCTCAATAATTCATAATAAACTAATTTTAGTCTACAATTTTGAAGCAACTACCGTTCTGTGGCTTGTCAAAAGCCTTTTCTTTTATTGCTCATTGGCAACCTCCGCGGACGGTCAAGGAAAAATTAATAAAAGGCTTTATTTGGTTAAACGAAGTTGATTTGACTGATTGTGACGAGGATATCATTGAAAAGTCTTCCAGTCTAGCTGATTTTTTTACAAGGCCCCTTCGCCTAGGGGCCCGCTCTATCGATCAAAACAGCTCTCTGATTAGCCCTTGTGACTCTGTTGTATTAGTTAGGGGCAAAATCAATGATAAGAATCCACACATTCCCCAGGTCAAGGGATCGACTTTTTCAGTTGAAGAATTTTTTGGTCCCCTCGGCTACAAGGTAAATGTGAAAAGGAATGAATTAAACAAGGGACAAAAGACAAATATTTATTATTGTGTACTATATCTGAGTCCAAAGGATTATCATCGATTTCACGTTCCAACTGATTGGAAAATTTCTTATCGTCGGTATTTCCCTGGAAAACTGATGCCAGTTCGACCTACATGGACTCATAAATTGCCTGGTCTTTTTGCTATGAATGAGAGAGTTTGCTATATTGGCCAATGGGGCCCCAAGGATACAAATTGGTTGATGGCATATGCCCCCGTTGCTGCATTCCTAGTCGGCGGTATAAATATTAACCAGGACCCTGAATTTTCAAGAAAAACAATCAAAGAATTAGCTCAAAAGTCAGAGGAAAGTTATTTCGAGAAGCCATTAGAGGTGAAGAAGGGAGAAGAGTTTGGTAGATTTAATTTTGGTTCGACAATCGTCTTGATGTTCGAGGCTCCAAAAAACCTAGAATGGAATGTCAACAACAATGAAACAGTCAGAATGGGACAGAGTCTAATCAAAAACAAATTTTAAAGAATTAATAAATTATTTAGAATCAAAGATAAATCCCACCCTATCTTGCAAACATCCTGTCATTAAAGTATAAAATCTGAAAATTGAAAAGTACACGTGCAAAAGTTTTAACAAAAAATTTTATGATTCATGATGAATTTTGGAGAAGAAATTGATTTTAAAAATTACAAATTATTTGAATTTAAACTTAAATTAAGTAACTTGGATATTTTTTATGGACTCGACAAGTTTCGAGAATTACTTCCTCAAAGATGTGAGCTACAAAATTCCAGAATATGATGAATTAAAGAAGAGACTAAATGATGGAGAAATCCTAGATCCTGTCCTGTCAACTGCCTTACAACAACAAGAGGATGAAATTAAAAGTATCCTCAAATCAATTGAAATGCTTAGAGATCGCCTTCATGACATTCAGGTGGAGAAAGAGAAGAAAATAGAAGGTCCCGATGACCAAGAGGATGGTGAGCCTGATTGTTGTGAACTCCTGGACGATTTTTTAGCAGAAATTGAGGAAGAAATTAACGAGTTCAGAGCGGAAAATGAACTCAAGTCTAACCAATTGAACCAGTTGGATGCTATGATTGGTGAATTGAACGAAAAAATATCTGAATATGCCCAGAGAGAACACGACCTTTATGCGAATCAACCTGAGGTGACTGAAATTGATGAAGAGGACGAAGAAAACGTCGATTTGGCTGAAGTCTACCGGGAAGGGGAGAAAAATTTTGAGCAATTTGTCCTTGACTACAACCATAAACTGAATATGCTAAACTCTGAGAACTCGGAAGAGCTCAATTCCCTGAATGAGCAGGCTGTCATCATCGTAGAGGATATCACCCAAATTCGTAATGAAATTCGGGCTATGAAAGAAGAGCTGGCCAACATCCTAGCCATGCAAGCAGACGTTTCGAATAAACGAGGTAATTCCCTTCTTGTCCAATCAGAAGAGCGCCTCCAGAGGGCCAAGACAGCCCACGAGAAGAGGCTTGAACTCTTGGAGTCGGTCAAGGCATCTGAGGTTGCCCTCAGACTATCTCATCAAATGTCCCAGGCCAAAGAGCAGTGTCTCCCTGATCTGGACATGATGGAGGTTTTGGTGAGTTCTCAATTGAAATTTTTAAAGTGGAAAATTGATTGATTCTCTTTAATCAAGAATGACAAAAGTCACATTGAGACCTTGAACAGTTCCATTGAAAGCTTGAAGGGAAAGGTCAACAACATCATCAGAGATACAATGAACAAGTTCAATGAGGAATCTTCCCTCCTGCCCAAGATACTCAAGACAGCCGGGGAGATTGGCATCAGTCGAGAGAGGCGCTATCAAATTCTTCAAGACTTGTGAGTGTATCTCAATTCAGTTAGAGGACAAGTTTAACTGATTTCTTTATGATTTTTAATAGAAAAGTTTGCGTTGAACTGTACAAGGGAAACATTTTAAAGTACCGCAAAAAGATCCAACAGCAAAAGGATGCCATACCCCTCTTCCAGTACCTAGACAACCTTGTCGATCTGGTCTATTTGAAGAAGAAGCTGGAGATTAATCCAAATCAAGACTTTGAGGTCATCTACCAGGAAAAGTTGAAGTCCACAATTGAAAGGAGATCCTTTCTCATGTCAACGGATTCTGTCCTTAATCCGAAATTGGCTCAAATTCACTCCAGCACGTCCAAGATCAGCTCTAAGCCAACAC
Organism: Gyrodactylus bullatarudis; assembly: GCA_012064415.1. Taxonomy (NCBI): domain Eukaryota; kingdom Metazoa; phylum Platyhelminthes; class Monogenea; order Gyrodactylidea; family Gyrodactylidae; genus Gyrodactylus; species Gyrodactylus bullatarudis. The sequence continues at coordinate 113,917 of SSNU01000024.1, forward strand.
AGAGGACCCAGGAAAAGGCTCGAGTCTTGGGTGATTATCTCTGCGATTTCATCAACAAGAACAAGACCTAATAAACAACAATTCCTCAACTTGTGTATATACATAATAATATTAATATTGATAAAAATTCATGTTTAGTTATATATTATAAGGTTTTTTATTAATATTTTAAATAATAGAGTAGTAATAATTTAGTAAAAATCACTTGGTCAAGGTCTGGTCTCTCCTCCTCCACTACTCACTCATATTGGCTCACTTGCCCCACATTTTTAAACTGTCCCCCTCTCCATCCATACAAACAACAAAGTGATGTGGTACAAAAGTTTAGGTCTGCTTATTTTTCTGTCTATGGAGTCATCTCTCCATGTGGATAGTGACAATAATAATTAACAAGGTGGATGTCTATATTTTCAATTCATAACAATAAGTAAGTAAATAAAAGTGGTAATCACAGATTTTCACATTTCCCTCGCTCCCCCACTTATCTGGGAGTAAAAATGATCATAATAAATAAATTAATGAGTAAAAGGGGTTTGGCCCCAATTTTGTGCTCTTTAGTTCTCTTCTACGCGCGCGAGAGAGACAGAAACAGAGTTGTAGCAGTAGTGGGTAGCGGGGGGAATTTAATTTAATAAATGTGGCACTAATCAAGGGAACTTCTCCCTTTCTGTCTGTCTGTTCATCTTGAAAGGGTGCATGATTCATTTTGTATTAGAATGATAAAGTAATGGAAGAGTGTATTCATTTAAACATGTATTCTCGTCCATGGGACAGGGGGCAGTGTGGAAAGATGGATTGGCTGGAGGGGGGGAAGGGGATAGAGAGACAGACAGAGAGAAAGAAATTCAATATTACTAGTATTTTGACTGATTTGGGCAAATTCGATAGGTGGGCTCGGTTGGTCTGGCGGTCGAGAGAGTATTCTCTAGTTGTGGCGCATGGGCATGCTCTCAGTGACAGTGACATAGTTGGATGGGAAAAGGCCGCGACGTTTCACCTTCTCATTCAAGGTCTCTCCATACCACCTGGAAATGAAATAGAGGACACATTAACTTGTAAATTAATTAGTTTCGAAGCCAGTGCACCTCATTGGTCTATATGATATCCACCTAGAGAGAATTGTATAGATTTTCTCAAAGAATATGAAACAATAAATAAGTTACTATCATTTCTACTGTATTAAAGTCTTGAGCAAAGTCTATCTATTTTAATTTAATTACAATGGCACAAGAGAGGGAGTCCTATATCTGTCAGAGGGGAATTTATGCTAATAGTAAATTAATTGGATACACCACTATAGTGGAATAGTTATGAATATGTCCCTTTCATGTCCCTCAATAGCCTACTCCCTCAAGTTTGGTTCTCATTAGTTGAAGGCTGATATATCATCTTGCATGTTCATTCAATCATATAAAAACTTGTATAAAGTAGTCAAACGACAAGATTTGGTTCCAATTTGTTTTAAAAGAAGAACAATTTGTCATATGGAAACAGTTCTTAAGGGGTTTTCTCGATATTGATGGAAAAGATTGCCTTAAAGACTAACCAAAGGATATCGTAAGATAAACGGTAACTTTGTGTTTATTCTCTTGACAAGTGCACAAAGGGGGTGAAGCAAAGAAAACTTTTACCTATCGGGGTAGATAAGCCTATTTTCTTAAGGGGATAGGATACAACAACAACACCAAAAGGACAAACAAGAAAAAGTTCATGCATGGGCAATGCTAGGCAGATCAATGTATATAGATAGGGGAGTAGGGATGGATGGGTAGTGGCTAGGATGTCAAGTTTTGATTTGGGGAAATAACCACAAGAGATCAATAAGAGGAAATATGCTACAAATCCTTGACAAATTTTGGATTCCACTATTTCCTACATAGTTCTTTCACCTGTTTTTTTATACTACAGTGTTCTAAATAGTAAGTAGTATAGGTTTTATTTTATACAAGAACATCGATAGGGCATATTTTATGCGGATATGTAAATATGAATTTTGAGGTCATTTTTGTAGAGGCCCAAATCATTAATTACAGGGATAAATAGAATGAGTTAGGGGATCTTATAGCATTTCTCTTTTCCCCCTATACAACTGGAATTGAGATCCTCTCAGAATAATAAAATTGGCAAAAGTATACTCCCATACACTATATATTCATATATTCATATATATGCTAATTAGAATTGATTTATATCCCTTCATGCATATTAGAGGTAAGGAGAGAGATAAAAAAAGACGTACTCACTCTAGAGATATGAAGACTCAAAATGCACTAAATACACCTACATACATTCAGAGTGAAGAGTCTAGACTTGGAGTGAGAATGTACTGGTTAGCTGGTAGTTGAATTCAATCTTGGTCAATAACAAGACATTGACAGTAGAATTATAATCACTCTAAGCCTAACATGGACCTGATGAGGCACAGGGAAGATGCACCTTTGGTTATTGCAGGTGGAAATTCAGTGGACCACAATTCCAATCGTGAATAGATAGGCCAAGATAGCTCTCTATTCCCTCTTATGGGACCTGATAGAGGAGGGTTGGAGAGTTCCCTCAAAGGTGAATATGTGTTATATTGAGGTATGAGATAAACACAGAGAATGGAAAGCCAAGGATGACTGGATAATATCGAATGAGAATTTCTTTCAACACCTTGAGAATAAGATGATTCTATTAGTATTCTTGATGAATTTCTTATTTTTCTTCTTGTCATAGTAGACTTTCCTATTGAATTAATTTTTTGAATCTCATTTGTCATTTTCTGAATGAAAGTTTTGCTCTTGAATTTACGGAATGAAGGTTGTACAACTGGGATTGTTAATGAAATTAATTTCTTTCTTGTTGGCCTTTAAAAGGTACATTACACTAAGAACTATTCACTGCTGTTTTAGTTAGTTTGCAGAGTCTGACCTGATTCAAGATTACGGAGGAATCACCAATTTACTTGATCCCTAATTAGCAGTGATAACAACCTATATTATACAGATATATATATATATCGAGATAAGAATTATTGAAAATCCTACAAGTGTGTACTATATGCTGTTAGTCATATACATAACCGGATGCAAATTAGAGTCAAGCAATCATTTCTTCAAGAGGACAAAAAGTAAGCTCAAACCCACAAGAGATAGAGAGAGCAAGAGAGACACATACACACGCACAGTCCTCATGTGACCTATTTTTATACATGTATATATAGAATATCAGAAAAGTATGCAGGGGTTTCCTCGTTAATTCTCTCAATTGTGCTTGTAACAAGGCTACTACTATGGTTATAGGAGAGGATGTAACTCTTAACATGTTTCTTCTTTCGTGTGTGTGTGTCCAAGTTCTTCACTTTCTAATTCATTCATATACAATTTACATTATTATGTACATACTAAAGATGAGTGGTAGTGGTGACTAAATCCACATGAGAGAATTTGCATAAATCACCAACCATAGCTCTTTCTCTCTCAATCAATTATACATTCTACGTGTAATACAAAAATGCAGCATTAAAACTAATTAATTAATGAGGGTCAAATATACGACAAATATCAATATATATATATATATATATATGAGTATAGAGTGGAATTAACTCATCGATAAGAATGCATGATGAAAGCTAATTATAATTGATGGAAGGTAAGAAATCCAAATCGTTTTATTCGTAGTAAAATCCATTGAAAAAATCTTGGCCCGTGTTCAAAAATTGTCAGAACAATGCTTAGTTTTCGATTATCTTCAAACTGAGATCAAGACAGGTGAAAAATTTGGCCTGTAAGCAAATTGTAAATCGTAATTCTTTAACCCTCGTTCTTGAAATCGATTTTGTCGCAGAAATGATAATCTGGGTTGAAAACCACCCATAAAGTAAAAATTAATTTCAGAAGATCTAAAATGATTTATTTTATTAGCTACTCAAAACAATTGGAACAAATAATATGATAATGCTCTTTGCATGGAAAATTTGAACATTTCGAACACTTTCTGTACCCTTTACGATCTTCTTTCCATGGACAAATCGCGCATCTTCCACTCTTTTTTGAGAACTTAGTCTGTTTTTCGGGGATTATTTCTTCAGTCTCTTCCTTGTCTCTCTTCTTAGCTTGGCTACTCAACAATAAATGGCAAAGATCTTTTAGAAATCTTCTTCTTGCAGTTTTTGGTTTTATTTTGACAAAAGTAGGATGTTTTTCACAATATAAAACATAGGCATTGAATGCGGCTGCATCTAGAATATTCCAAAATATAGCCATAGGCCACCGTCTCGTAGCCTCTTGCAAGATAAGTACCTGATAACTTGTTCCAAAGTATCAACGCCACCCTTTGTGGAGTTATAATACTGTATTATTTCTGGCTTTGGACCACTATCGTAAAATTTTTCGTGGAGAGATGACAGAAGCACAACTGGTTGATTCTTTTTCTGTCCGAACCTTAAGATAGCTGTCTCTTCATTGAATATATATTGCTTTTCACCTTGTTCGATCTTATTAGAACAAAATTCCTTGGGTAGAAATCTTTTAGTTTTTCTACAAGTTCCTACTAAAGATGTTTCATTGGCGACGAGATACTTGAATAATTCCATTGAGGTGAAAAAATTGTCAGCGATTGCTGTTCGGCCTTTTTTGATATAAGGATGTAAGAGATCTTTCATTACTCGTAATCCTTGATTCTTTTCTGCAGTAGGTCCTTCTTTGCCTATATATATCTGGGCGTTTAGCAAGTAGGAATTTTTGGAATCGCAAGCTGCCCATATCTTTATTCCGTATTTGCCTGGTTTAGAAGGAATAAACATTTTGAAAGGACACCGTCCCCGAAAAGTAACAAGCTGCTCATCTACAGTTATTTGATCAGACGGCTCATATGCTGTCTGACAATTTTCGATGAACTGATCAAATAAAACTCTTATTGGTCTCAATTTATCTCGATTTTCATCTTGAGGTCTTTCTTCCTTGTTATCAAATCTCAAAAATCTTTTCAATACATTGAATCTTGAGTAAGACATGAACTCTCCTATATTTATCGGTCCCCATCTTTCTTGCCATAGCTCTTGAAATGGGTGGAAAACCACCCATGATTACATTCTAGGGTTAAATGTTTACAAATGGAGACTGTTCAAGAATAGAGCAAATAATCTGAGAGCTCTTTAGAGAGACGATTGAAAAGGGAAATGAATGATAAATTTAACCAAGTGATGACACTATCAAGGAGAAGCCAACTGAGTATGTATACGATATCGATATGTAGTAGGCTATAGGGTTGTTTAATGTAATAGGTCCAATCTCAAACTTTCCTTTCATAGAGGCAAGGACATGAAAATAGACTTTAGATATAGGGTGTCTTGACTTGTCTATAGTTGAAATCACAAAATATGTTGATAAAAAGTTAAATAAAAAGTCTGTTATCTGATTTATTTACCATCAAGACTATGGATGAAGAAGACCCAGATTTGTTCTTGTTTGAAAAAGAAATTTGTTTAGAGATTGAGAAAAAATAAATAAATACGACTCAAGTCTAAGGAATATAGAAATGAGTCCAATTTCTACTAGGATGACTCACCAATTTTCATCCTCCTCGCCGAGGACCAAGATTTGTTCATGAGGATGAAAGCCCAACTCTTCCGGGTACTCGGCTTGAAATTCAAAGTTTGTACGAACAATTTTACCGGCCATCTTACGGGTATATCCTTCTGGTATGGGAGTATTCTTGACATCGATTGAATTGGAAAAGCCATTAGTTGGATTGGGCGAAACCTGACTGGGTGACTTGAAGTCATTGTATGCCATCATTTTGTCAGCATTCAGATTTATAAGTTTCTTCACGAAAAGAGGAAGATAATTCATCAGGATTATATTACTATACTATGCTATGTTCAGTTGAAATATGAGTAGATAATAGTAGGTAAGACAAAATTTTATTTTTCCCGAAAAATGTTTCATGTTGATGTTCTGATATACAAAAATCTCATCATTCCTAGAACCATCAAAATTTACTTTGATTGCTAGGAATTTCTTTCAACATGTGGAAAAATACTCAATTTTTACTGGTATTTTTAAAATGTATTCAGAAAGCTTAATTTTGTCTTTTCTCGTAGTGAAATTCATTGAAAAAATCTTGGCGCGTGTTCGAAAATTGTCATTTTCAATCGAGATTTTGTATATATCAGAACAAACTCGAAAATGTATGGTTTTATAGGAAAAAATGCTCAGTTTTCAATTATCTTTAAAATGAGATTAAGGCTAAAGCTGAAAAATTTGGCCTACTCTAGTAGAAAATAATCCTTGAGTAGGAGTTTTATTTTCAGGGGTAAATGCTTACTTATGAGTAGATCACTGTTTTATTTTTCATTAGAGAAGAAGATCAATAGAAGAAACTGTAGACACACGAATAACAAGTACAACAGGTACTCTAAAAGTAATCATTCAATATTCCACAAAGTGGTAGGAAGTATCATTCCATCATCATTGGTATACTACAACAACAAGTGTGATATCTAAACATAAGTACCAAGAGTACTTGAGAGACTTCTTGACTCTTTTGTCTAATCTTGGAACATTTAATTACTTCTCCCGCATTTTGATTATGGAGCCAATCTTGTCTGCAATCTACTACTATAAAGAAACACTAAACGTATTCAATTTCATCTGTTGCTCTTTACCAGAAAATTTACCAAAATAAAATTTATCAACTTTTTTCAAAAAATAAAAACCCTATTTATTAGGGTAATACAGAATTTTATTTTCTTTCTTACGACATGTGAAAGAACACTCAATTTTATCTATATGCCCTATTTTTATTCAAAATTTTGCAAAAACTATTCAAAAATCTCAATTTTGTCTTTTCTCGTAGTGAAATTCATTGAAAAAATCTTGGCGCCTGTTCAAAATTTGTCATCTTCAAACGAGATTTTGAATATATCAGAACAAACTCGAAAATGTATGGTTTTATAGGAAAAATTGCTTAGTTTTCGATAATCTTTAAAATGAGATTAAGGCTGGGAAAACTTGAAAAATTTGGCCTACTCTACTATTTTTATATACAAAACTCACATTGTTATTATTGTTAGATGGGATATTCTTATTGGGTTTAGTATTGTTGTTGTTGTTATTAGGGATGGTGGCGTTGTTGGTGTTATTATTTTGTTCAGCAAAAGAGGAACTCTTGAGTCCCTTCTCGTCCATGTTGTCATTGCTGTACTTGTTGCTGGGTAGGAAATCCCTAAGAATGGTATTCTTATTCCCATAGATTGTGGTGGTTCTATGGTGTTCGATTAACTCATTGATCGACTTGAACGTAGTCGACCAGACGTAGTATTTGCCTTCGGTTGAGAGGAAGACGCGAAAGTGTAAAACATTCTTGTCCAACTTGACTGATATGCTGAAGAGGCCGGGATGATTTTCACTATCACGAAGGATGAAGGCTCCATCAGGTTGGAGGTATTCATTGTTTGGGAGACGCTCGAGGAGGCGATCCTCGGCCTCTTTCCTCGTGCAATTACGAATGTACCATGGGTGAGGCTTCATCTTGATATAATTCGTGGGTATCATGCCTTCACGGTCATTCTGGCGGGCCTTGAACCAATGAGGATATTCCTGCATGCTGATAATCTAAAAATGGAGGATAAACTCAAAAGTGTAAGCAATCCAACATGAAAGGTAACCTCATGATTTTCATTGAGAGAAAATACCATAGCAATGTACTTTATTCTCTGGTTATTTGATAAAAATGTAGATGACCTCGACAAATATCATTTGAATGGAAAAAATGATTTTTTCATATTCATGTTTTCAATGAAAAAATTACAACTTTTCTGAGTAGTAGTAGTAGTGATCAATACGCTAGCTAGTTTGTAGGGTAAGCCCATATTAATCTTAATGGGGGTGTGAGAGAATGTCACATGAGGTTGGATTGGACACTCTATTTCTCTCCCAAATTAGGTAAATAAGAGAGAGACACGCGGCCATCATTGACTCGCCAATGGTTAGTGGCATACGTTCTTTGATATGCAAGAGAAAAACATCTAGAATACACACTAAATGTCTAGCAGAGAGAGAGAGAGAGAGTAGAAATTAAATAGAAAAACCTTGATATTTAAGAGATAGAGATAGAAAAGTACTTTCTCCATGGTAGTAGTGATAACCAGAGAATGAGAAGAGAACATGCTGTGTCATTATCATCAATGTAAAAATAAAAACACGGCAAGACACACAGAGAGAATGAACCAGAGTTTAAATGAAATCGTGAATAATCAATCAGAGAGAACTCTGAGAAAGCCGAGAAATAAAAGTAAAAAAAATACTTTAATAGTAGAGAGAGAGAGAGACTAACCATGTGTGCATCAAACTGTGAGAGTCAAGCATTTTGAGTATAACTTGAAAATCATGACCCATGAAGGAATCATTATGAAATTCAACTTAAACTCAAGCTATTAGAACTGGGAAATGTCCACGACAGGTAGGATAATAGTGGTAAAAATTATTATTTAATATAAATCTGAGAATAAATGATAAACATAGGAGACATTTGGAGGTAAACATGTGCAAAGAAAGAGGAGAGAACAGCATTTTTTCATGTAAATACTCACCAAAAGCTCAGAGGACTTCCTGAAACTGAGTTCATCTGGCTTGGTAGAATTAAAGTCGTATAGCGCTGTAGCTTCCATTTTATATCGGCAATGTAATGGGTGATTTGATTACATGCGGAAGAGGAGAAAAATAACTATTCAATTTATGGATGCAAATGAGATGTATTATTATTTATTGAAATTGATTTGTTTAAACAAAATTTATTCTAAATATTTGAGATTCCTGCGTGTTTAAGTGATGACTTGGCATTATTTGAAAAATGAATACCAAGTATTCAAATTATTTGAATATTTCCCCTCAAATTATGAGTCTAAATTATGTTGAGTCGATATTTTCAAGAGTTTTCTGATTCATGAATCATTTTCTAAAGCATAAAATTGACTTGGAGAATTTTTATCATTAGTTTTACATGTTTACTTCCGAGTAAAAACATAAAAATAAGTAATTTAAAATAAAATAGCCCACAAATAAATAATTATTATTTAAAATTTTTTTTCGACTCTGAAATGAAAAAGTTTCTTATTAAAGCGAAATTTTTTTTTATCTTTGACTTTTTGCTCAAATCTCTACTCAAATCTCACTCTTTCTCCTTATGATTAAATAGAGGGAAATTAAATGACTCTCTTTCAATACCACCCCCGCTAGACGTACTTTGAACTGGACCTTAAGAAAAATGGAAATGTATTATCAAGCATCGAGAGCTCTACTGGGAGATTACAAACTTTTTTGATTTTTTTGCCTTCTTCTTTTTTGCTGCTTTCTTTTTCCTCTGACTAAATTAAGGATCAAGATTAAACACCAGACTGATGAGAGAGGAAAACTCACCGAACAGTAACATTTACTCTTTAATTTATTGGAATGTTAACGTAACTTGAGTCTTACCTTGCCCTCTGCTGTCTATAGAAGAAAGATTTCACTCGATTTTGGTCAAGATTTCAGTCTACTCACAGGCTCCTGTAACCAAAATTAATTCTCCATGAGACCAAGAGTCATTTTCTTCAGAGTTAATTCGATAAGCTACTGTATGATAAATATCTCACTTGAGTACATGTTCGGGAATCCTGAAACAAGACAAAAAACCAATCAATCTTAAATATGACTAAGCTGCTAAAGCAATAAGCATTTGGATCAGTGAATAGAAGACTCACACTGGCTTTGTCGGTCTTGGCAATATCAAAGGAATCTCAAGTAACATCAGATTCTGATGGGAGTTAGCCTAGTCATAGTTAAAAAAGAGTACTCACACCACCTTGGTTGGTCTAATTTTGTTTATAAAATGGATTGACTTGAACCCGTTTGTATCCATCTTGGAGACATTTTATTAAAAATCAACTTACACTGGTTCCCCGCCCCTGAAGATTAGAGAAAACTTGATCAATGAAATTCAATTTTCAATTACTATTACTATTGGAAGAAGGCAAACTACTCAATAGTACTTACGCATCATCCCTAATCAGAATGAATGTCTAAATTACATTTTCAAATCTTACTCACTCCAGTTGAATAGCACTGTCCAATGGATATAATTATTGGCCAATCAGAATGAAGCGAGTAAATATGATCAATAATTTCATTGAATATTTGTAAAATTTACACTGTCCTGAATTTCTGATTGGTTCATCTTGGGTTATAATTTATAACCTTTAAATAATAAATATTTAGTTTACTTTGACTGCAATCCAAACTCACGGTAGTGCTGGGGCTGTCTTTTCTTCATATTCAATTCTTTAAAAATCGAGTATTATCCAGAAATCATGTTACAGTCGTTTTTATCATTTTCGATGTAAACTTGCATTAATTTTTGTCTGATTTTATAAAAGATTTAATACATGAGATAATTCTCACTGGTCCATATATATAGAACGTACTCTTCAAGTTGAATTAGCCAACTATGAAACAAAGGGGTAATTTGTAAAGTTAGTATTCATCAGGCAGGCTTAGATTGATCAAAACAGAGTGGGCTCAACTGACTTACTCGACAAGATTGGTCTCTTTACTGCACGGAGGAAAGATTTTAGTTGAAAAGAAAGTAGTTTTTTATTTTATCACATGAAACCTACGCTGTCAATGCATCTAGTCTATTTTGATTAGGAAACAAAGTTGATATCATTACTCTTTGAATTTATTCCTGTCAACAAGGTTATATCATACTTCATTCGAATGAGTTCTTTCTTACATCATTTGAATCTCGAAACTGAACAAGACAATAAAGTACACATGTGGAGTATTTTACGTACTTTTTCTGCTGATCTCTTTCGGCCAGTAATAAGAAAGGGTCCAAACTTACTGCATCACTTTAAGTATGCCGCTAACATTTTGAGTCAAGCTGAATCAAAGGGATGGCCTCACTTCAGGGTTTCAATTCTAATTTTCAAAAGGATAACATCCATAGGTCGTGTTTCTTACCTGGCATCACGTTCCTTCCTGTCCGGGGAAGAGAAGGAAATGAAGATAGGCTATTTTGAAATCGGAAACTTGCACGTTGGCTGCCTTTCTCCTAATTGAAGAAAAGAGAACTGATCAGAATCTTTCTCACTTCAACACCCCGCCAACATGAAGAAATAATCCAGGCCTGCATGAGATCTCTTTTCGATTCTGATTGTTCATTTTAGGCCTTTCTTAAATTCTTATTGGCTTAGTGAATACTCAATGATGATTGGTTGTTATTTTGGAGTAACAATTTCTGATGTCTAAGTTACTCTGCAAGCGATTGACTGGAAGAATGAGAAAGTTTTATGAAAATATGATTCTAACGATTTCAGTGTTGGGTAAACTAACGCTCTATCAACCTTGCTCCTACAAAATAGAATAAGGGAAGAAGAAAAAGAAGGGTCCAACTCACTTGGACTTGAATTCCCGGCTAATTCAGGCACTCTGCTAAACATCATCTTTCACTTGCCTAGTTACGTATCTTTGTATTTGTAAGGGGCAGGTGCAAACTATAGACTACTCACTTATTGAGCACTTTACTATATATTTTATGATAGGTTATCATATCAATTCATCCTGTTTGATGTCTCTTACAGGTGTCTCTCTCTCAGACTTTATGATGAATTTGAATTACTCAAATGCTCTTTTACTCTTCCAGGATTTTCTTTTGTCTGGATGGATTAAAAATTTATAGGGTAAGTTAACGAACGCCATCTTTTCCTTCTTAATACTGACCCAGCCAAAAACAGGGGATTACAGAAATGGAAAAATTGTTTAATTACGCATCGGCTACTTTGCTATATTCAGAAATGCCTCGTCAGGGATCATGTTTCAAAAGACATACTTGATATCCTCTTGGAGGTTTTCACTAGGCGAGTTATGGAAAAGATGTACAACTTACATTTCCTCTTCTACTTTTCTGCATTTGAAAGTGAATTTGATTGGCTGTCTATTTTGAGTTCGGACTTACTCCATTTCCTCATATAATCTAGAGAGGAAATCGATTAGTCTACTCTGCAAAAGTAGTCAAGGTTTACTAACAATTCGAGTTCCCTTTCAACCCTAAGGAACGGAGGTGAGAAGAGGTCAAGATTCAAGCGTTACTTTTCAATTCGTGCATTGCTGTTCGGAATTAAATTCACATGGGGCATAGTGAGAAATACGTTAGAATCTTCGGTTTTCGTCTGATTTTGAAGAAAAACTTTGAGATAAAATTCAAATTACTTTTTACGCTTTTTCCTGCAAAAAACCAATGATTTGTGACAATATCAATCTTATCGATAGCTCACTTTAAGGGTTGCAGCATCTGGAACTCTCTGGAAGTAGTAAGTTGGAAATTACAAATCTATTTTGAATAAGCTGCCCTGATAAGCTTACGCAAAGTTGATTGTAGAAGACCTAAATGTAAGAAAAAAGGGGCAAGGCAATATAGTAGTTGATAATACTCTTCATCACAAAAGGAATTTGTCCTGGAACATCAGGGACCTGACAAGGCAAACTTACAATTGAGGAATTCGAAAAAAAGTTCTATCGGATTAGAGCTCAATATTGAAACTTTACACTGTCGCTATTTCTGGATAGCTGTAGGATTGTTTCGAGGAGATTTTGGTCCTTTTTTAATTGGTTTTCTTACATTTTACCATGGGTAAACTCACTGAAAAAAGGAAAAGAATTTAGAATGCTGATGATGGTTATCCCTAGGGTAGTCTAGAAGGCTATTTTTGATGTGTTGCTAGAATTTTTACGAGAATTATGAAATGAACATCATGGATATTTCCTCTTGAAAATAATACTTGTCTGAGAGCTTATTTTCTACCCGCTCTAGTCAAGAATACTCAAGCATACAGTAAGTGGATTATGTTGAAATATAAATTCTTAATCGGTTTTGTAAATTATATAGAATCATAAAGTTAAAAACAAATGTAACAGCTTACAATTCACTTTAGATGGAAAGAGGTACAATTCGACAGAGAAGTAGTTGTTTTCTTTGGCTAGCTTACTCATCCCTTAAGAAGGCAAAGGGTTAAAGATGCCCTACTCAAAAATTGAACTCACATCAGTCTAGAGGAGAAGAGGGAGGGGAGAGAGAGAAATACAATGTGCTCAGTTTCCATGGCCAATTAACTCACAGTCTTGATTAACCGACAAGAATAATGATTTTACTTGTCTAATAAAATTTCATTCAGATCTTAAATATTGTCACAAATTTTCGAAGCAGATTCATTAATTTCAGTTATTTTGGCACATCTTCAGTTTAAGAAAAGCTTCAGAAAGAGATTTAAAAGATTTATGGGAATATTAAAATCTTAGCGATACTATCAAGTTTCTAACCCAAAAGAGGTACCTCAAAAGTCTTAACAGCTGATTTCCATCTTTTTAATGCAATGCAAGCCTTTATATCAAAAATAAGACCTAAGATTCGATAAACACAATATTTCTCCAAATCTAAAGCTAGTTAAATATGAAGATGAGAATGATGAAAAATTTCAAATGTTCAGTATCTTTTTAATTCGATCATATGAACACACACTGTCAAAATTATATATAGAGTACACACAGTGTATAATATACAGGAGAAAAGTATTATGATTTGTTGGAATCCTACTCATGTTGCCCACTTTTACCAGTTGAAGAATTACATTCCTTCTTGTCTAATTCTAATGCTGAAAAATCATCTTTAGATCACACTCTCACTATCAAAAATCAACCAACTTAACTAAAACTGATCAAGGAACCCCATTTTTTTGCAAATCGATTCCCATTGGTAGATTGAGTTCAGGTTCTATAGTTAGTCAAAAAGAGTTTGAAAGGACACTTACACTTCTCCATCGTACTTTTCGCCGTCAAGCCTAGAAGATTAGTATAAATGAATCGTTTGGCTTTATTTGAAAGAGGAACTCACAGTTCAACTTCAGTTTGATTGAAGATCCTAACATTTTGGAGTAATGAAGTCCTCATGACCTTTGACTTACGCGATTTGTTGTAAAGGTCTCAAAAAGAAGAAAGAGGGGTGATCAAGAGAGATCAAAGTCTTCCTTACAACTCTTTAAGAAATGTTCTTCAACTCGGTCAGATGTTCAGATGTCTAGAATGGACACTTACATTTTTTTGCTAATATATGATGAATAGAATAAACCCTTAGAGGTTGAATAAATCTCTGACAAACTTGTTGACGAGAATCATGAAGCTTCGAAGACTATTTTGAAAATTACACTATCTAGAAGATGTTTCTCACGAATGAGCATGTCCAGGAGGTCTAACCGATCGATCAAAGGGTCAACCATGGGTCACTCACATGTGGAAGATATCCCTGTATTAAAGATAAAATTAGCAGTGGGGGAACTTGTGGGTTTAACTTGCCTCTTTCCAGTTCTAGTTAATTCAAAGTGAGGCCTAATTCAAGCAGTGACATACGGCAGTTTCTCGACAGAGTAGGCTCTGTGAAAAAGTCAACTCTTGATAAGGGCGATGGTTACAGAAAGTTACACGTTAAGAAGGGTACTGAAAAGATGGAAAAAAGATGAAAATTTGCCCAATGAGAAAGAATTGTACTCACCATAGGGCAGCCAGACTAGCAAGGAATGGTTCGTAAGCGACCAAGTCTTCCAAAACTACTCACGTTCCATCACTTATCCTAGGCGTATGATTTGAGTGATTTGATCAAAACTAACCATTCATCATACCTTTGGGGGTTGTAACGGATTCAGTGTGTTTGTGAAGGAAAATTGATCAAATATGATTGGTTATGAATCATTGGACCAATCAGATTTGAGGTATTTGGAATAATAGGATAGACTTACTTATTCCCATAATTACTATAAAATTGAGTTATGAAATTCCATTTTCTATCAACTAACCATCCATCCGAAGATCTAAGTCGTACAAGGTGAGAGCATGGCACAAGATTAACCTCACGATATAAAATCAAGCACTCCACTATCATACCACATGGGGTTAACAATGAGATGGAAAGTTAACTAACTCGGCATCTATGCTACATCGTTGTTATTTGTTTAGATTATAATCAACTTGAAGTTCATCTTACACATAACAAACATCCCTTTTATAGTAGGTGTTGAATAGCATAGAGCCATAGTCATACTTTTCATTGACATGTCTGAAAGGAAATTCCCAAATTTATAACAACAAAGTATTCTATTCTTCTTAACACATCAAATGTATCGAGTTTATTGACTTACACGCAGACTATCCAGCTAGATTAATAAGGATTAGGCGCATGTATTGGATCATTTACTCAATCCCGTCAAAACTGTATTGGGGATGAACCATGATCAGTTCACAAGAGGGGTTTACTCGAAGAAGAATCTACATTAGTTTTTATCAGATTTCATCTAGATAGCACCATACACTGAGATGTTGTAGCTAGAAATGCAATTTGATAAAAAATATAAAACGTACACTTCACAGTCACTATTTCATTAAATGAATTAGCCATTTTGTACCTGTGTTTATTCCTTCAATGGCAAAAATCTAACAGAACTCACGTGTGAAGAAGTATGCTTAGATTAGTTAGATGATATCATTGTAAAGTCTTCCCTCACAGTTCATATGTGAGCAGGCTGTAGTGTTTCAAGACATTGAGCATACTCTCTTTGCTCACTTGAGACAGTAGAAAGGGAATCTAAGTGAGGAATTAATCGAGGAATTACATCAATCACTCACTTTTTACCCTCTCTGAGACGAATATTTGGATATTGATCAACTCATCCTTACCTTTTAATTGAGCTATGGAATTAATCATAGAGGGTGGGGGAATGAACCATGCTTACTAAAGTCTGCCTTCCCTTCATGAGAGGAGTTTAGTTTTCTGCATTCTGCATTTTAATACTCACGGAAATTCGTGAACCCTGATCAGGTTGTTGGTTGTATCTCAGAGATATTCCTTACTCAAACTCATTTCCACTATTTTAATAGACTGATTAAATCCCGTGTCCCCTTTTTAGTTGATCTACTCACGAATAGTTTATTTCAACTCTGAATTACAATTTCCTTAACCACCTTGGTGAAATGACAAACTTCTCATTGGAGTAGCTTGAGAAGAAAAGAGAAAGAGTAAACTTTGGTTTATAGCACTGAGATTCGAAGGTAGCTTACATCAGGTCGATCCTAAGGACAAAAATTCAAAAGGAGTCCACGCAGAACTCACATGTAATTCTCAGGGAAGGCTTTTTCCTCCACTAAAAGTCTATAGTTTCAATTTAATAGTTAATCTAATTAATGGAGGGGGGTTGCTCAAACTTTTGAATTTCCGGATCCCTTTAAGAAATGGGTGAGAAATGAATGTTTAACTCTTACCCAACAGCCAGTTCTCTGTAAATTGTTGTAAGTCAAGGGAATGGTCACTTACAAGAATCTTTTGGCTCTAGAATTAGAGAATAATCGGATAGACATTGGACATACTCTGAAGGTAACTCGGTCAGACTGACAGGGAATCATGAAAAACCCAGAAAAAAGATTCCTCTAAACATACTCCCGGCCACTAAAGTTTCATTATAAATTCCTTAGTGTTTAATTCCTATTTGAGACTCACTCGGTCCTTAGGGTTTCACTTGAAGCATCAATTGTTATTATTCTAGTGGTTCAGAGTAGACATTTTACTTTGTGTAAACAACCTCTCTACAAGCGGGATTAGATTGATGATTGGACAAGTCTCACGGCAATACAAGATCTCTTCTACAATCTTGATAACTTTATAATCTTCGGAAATAGCTTGCATGTCGTTGACAAAATCCACATAGCAATAACTGGAAAATAATTGAAAGAAATTCAAATACAGTGTCATGTCTTACGCCTCTAGTTGAATATCGTCAATGCTGGAATGGAAAAATTCGTTGATTAGTGTTGTTTATCGTTAGCTACATAGAAGAAATTGAAGGCTCACTGCTTAACTATGAACCTGTGTGTGTTGGGATGATTGTCATGATTTCCAAGGCTCAGTTGTACTACTCACAAATTCAGATATCTAAATTAACAGCCAATCCTGAGTTGAGGAGAGGCGAGAACTCACCCTTGGTAGACACAGCTTGATAGGATTTTTCTAGTCAAATGAATAGTTTTCAACAATACATGTCTAGACGGCTAGAGGTTGTCAGTTCTGAGTCCAAAAGGCAACTTACAAGGACTCTCCCTCTCTAATGTTTGCATTATGTTTGTAACAGGTTCTTTTTTTCTCTTACGATTTGCGGAAGAATCTGTAATCAATGTTTGCTTTTAGGTTAGATAAGCCAATCAATTATAATTATTATCATGTTTCAGATTTCAAAATCAAGATTATTATTGGATGAGTAGGAAACTCACACATTCGATTTGTTTAAAAAGAATCTGAGAGTTAAAACAAATGACAGGCATCACAACTCACGGAAGGTTAGCGGCCAGGCCATCTCTGAAAAGCGATATCCAAAATGATATTTCACATTGTACAATTGAGAGAGAATGTAACATGTAATCCTTATTATGACAGGGAAAGTCAATCCTCAGGGGGGGGGGAATAAAAAAAAAACAACTCACGTTAGGTTAGCTGCCTGATTATCCCTGAAAGAAGACATCCATTTATCAGAGCTATAGGTCTCGAATATTTTGGAAACCAGATTCGACACCAAAGGCACACTGATTTTTATTTTTCAGCATCATTAATAGACAAATAAAGGGAAAATGCTTTTTCACTGCTTGAAAATTTGATTATCCGAGATCAGTTGAATTTGACTGTTCTTTTAAAAATTGAATAGTTTTTTTGTCTATTCTGGTCCCACCTACACCTTGAAAAATGGAATTTTCTCTAAAGTGTGCCTTTTTATTAATCCTGAATATCTTTAGAAAATTAACAGACTTCAATGAAAAAATACACATTTTTTGTGAGTATTATTAATCCCCAAATTCATCGATACAGTAGCTTAGTTGTAAGGAATAAAATGGCTAGATATTTAAGCCAATTTACTGGTGATTTTAAATTTACTTTGAGAAGTGGTGATAGATTGGATAAAACTCACGGAAGTTTGGCTTCCACGTTATCTCTTTCAAAGGGCATATTCAATTAGTGGTTTTAAGAAATATATAAGAAGTGATATTTTAGTCATCGATGACATTGAACGAGACAGATAAATGGGCTGATTTTAGCCACAAGAAATTCCCCTCGAAATCCATTGGATATACTGCAAGTAGAACATGATTTAGTCCAGTGATGTGTGTTTGTGTTAGAAGATAAAAACTGCAGACTCAAATTTCCCTTTGAAAAGTGAGAAAAACAACTCACTGAAGGCATTCTTCTAGATTATCCCTAAAGAAGCGATTGAAGTAGATGAATGAGGGAATGTACCAAACAGGCGGTCAGAGCATACTGAACCAAACTTACAAGGTTTCCTATAGGAAAGAGGTGAGATAAAGGCTGTCTCATTGTTTCAATGGGTGTCCACTAACCATGAATTTGATGAGTGATTGATCAACTGATTCACACCAATCTGAGCACTCAAAAAAGAGAAATTGATTTGCATTAATTAATATTTTGAGCTTAGATATTATTATTCCGTATTTTAAATTTAATTTTAATGATTATACTAATTAATTAAATCATTTCCCCCACCCCTATGATATCTGACAATTTGTACGTTTTTCAACTATAGATCACATGATTGCCTCAAATAGGCATACAGACTGCAGTGACCGGACATCATAAACAAAAGAACCATGCATGAAAGCAGAGGGGGGTGTGTGAATAAAAATGAGAAATTCTTTGAACAACTCTGGGCTTTCTTTTCACTATTTTACTAAAGAGTTCTTTGATGTTTATTATATTCTTGTTTTCTCTTAGGGTTAATTCCAAAAATCACCCCAAAGGAAAATTTCAACGCTTCCTCAAATCAATTGTTCTTATTTCAAAATTCCCCTCTCTAACATATTTATTGTCAGCTAAATTTTTTTAACGCTTAAACTTCTATTCGAAGATTAAAAGTGAACTTTCTCCTTATATAGAGCCTTAGATGGAAAAAAACCTCTGGAAAGGATTAATTTTATGTTTCTCAAAATAGTGAAATAAGAAGAGTTCTTGAATCCAATGTTCTTGAAGTTTTGAAAAAATTAATGAATATCCCTGTAAACATCTGAGTACCGTGGCTAATAAGTTGGAAGTTTCCCTTGAAAATTATTATCCAAAGTAACCTCTTTGGAAGCAGCTAACTCGGAGATTATCATTCTCTGTGACGCCGAAAATCTGAAGGAGTGAGAACTTGAAGGTTACGAATTAAATAAAAAACTTGGATGACCATACACAAGCCGTAAAAAATCAAGAGTTGAAATAAAGTTTAATGAAATTTAGTTTTAAATAATATTGTTTTTAAGAATTTTTAAAATTTTTGAGGTGATTATTGGAATTAACTCTTTCTTTGCTAATTTGAATAATTTATTAAAATTTCAGCAAGCTACTTGCAAGTAAAAACGTGAAACTATTTATTTATAAATACTTAGTTGTCTCAGAATGAAGATTCTATTGTGGTGGACAATTAAAATGTTAATTCCTCTCAGTTGGCTTACTTTTTAATTGAGTTTACCCATGAATGAGAAGGAATAGACTTTTTCATGCATGTACACTGGATTTCTCTCTCTCTGCATTTCTCTTTCGTGCAGTTTCAAGAATAGGATAAGACAACTTGCAAGGGAAAATAAGATTTCCCTAGTTGATAAAAAGAATTGTAGAAAATTTACATTCCAACTAGCATGCCTTCCTGGCTACATTTAGAAAAATAAAGAAATTATTCAATCATACGTAATGCATAGAATTGGCCATAGATTATGTCGTTTAGATAAGAATCAAAGGTACTCCGTACACAATTGACCTCTGTTGCTCTCTGTTTTGCCCCTTTCAGCTGGCCAAGAACGATAAGCTCTACTTGATGCATTGCAGATTTTCTGGGAAAGGTTTGATCAATACTCTACTCATCTTATCATAGTAATGTAAAAAGACCTACAAATTACTTTTACCATTTCAATTGGGGATTTTAGTCATTCGTATCTTATCATGATGCATCGCAATTTCTAGTGTACAGTAAAAGTTTGCTAAAATCATCAAAGGTCTAAATGAGATACAAGGTACAAGATGGTGAATGTAGACATAGAGAGATGGATTCTCTATTTTATCTTCGCCTATAAAATATGATGATGATGATTGCCTTGAGGTGTGAATTGAATTGGCCTTCCTTTTTTCCTCTTATCAATAAGGACTCCCTCTTGTAGTGACATTCAATTTCCCCTATTTACACTCAATTCATAGTAGTGAGATATCCATTTATCATTTTGTGTTTTTTTCTGCATTCGAGGTCCACTCTCCATTCAAGAGAGATTTTTCATGTAATTTTCATTCTCTTTTCCTTACATATTGGGTAGTCTTTTCGAAGGATAATGTGTAGTACGATTGAGAACAATTTGTCAACATATGATATAGATATACTTTAGAAAGGGAAAGGAAACCAAAGTGACATCTGGACGAAAGAAATACATTCCACAAATAGAAATAACAACTACAATGAGATATTTATTAGTATCATTATTATAATTATTACGTGTCGGAATTGTCCATTGTCACTTTAGAACAAGTCCACAAATTAGTACAATGTAATGTACAACAAGTAGGTGTTGTCATTACTCTGAAATACCATCACTAGCTGTAGTAAAGGAGGGTTTATTTTGCCTTCACTCGCTTCAAGATCAGTTTAAACTTTATAAAAACCTCACATCTGGTTTTCTCAAATGTCTCATCTAAAGTTATTCTCTTTTCATTCTTTTTTCAAAAAAATGAATGATCCTGAAAAATAACGTTTGATCCCTCTCAGACCTTGAAATCAACAAAAGTTTTCAACTCTAAGTTTAAAAACATTGAAAAATCGCGCCATCTCGAATTTTAAAATGTCTCTGAAACTTTCCAAAAGAACTTTTTTTCTAAAATCAGTAAAAGTGTACATTTTGAATCAGTTACCAAAAAATCTTTCAAATATTTCGATACCTTGATGAAAAAATGAGATTCTTGTAATATAAATAATGAATTCCCAAATTCATCGAGAATAGCTGTAATTGGCTTACATAGCCGAATGACTATGATGTTTAGGGTTGTTAATACACTCTTCATAAAGCATTTGGAAATCTTCAATTTCAAATAACAAGATAACTCATCATTATCATTTGCCCTGTGTCTATAGTACTCATAAATAACTTATGTTGTTAATGACAGGTCTATCTATCGTCGTCATCCTTCGTCCTTGGGGGATTGAATAATATGAAAATTATGAAATATAAAAATGAGTATGAATATGAGCACAGGGGGCATACATATATATGTATAATATACATAGATTGTATATATATATATGCAGCGGGGAGTTAAGATTTCTCGAATACACTTTATTTATTCGCGTACTATCCATCTATTAATGATAATAATGTTAATTTACTTGGGATTATGTGGATGCAAAAGTCTCTTGAGGAGATGGTGAGAACACAGAAAGTGTAAGCTAGCAAAAACTAAGAGGGATGAAAGAAGTCGTCTCTTAAACTGAATTATTCATGATCAAAATGCCAAGACTTGAGTGAATTTCATTCGAAATTGTGTGTGTGTATCTCTCTAATTCTCTTCTATATTTAGTATTTAGTAACCAAGGTGGACTCTACAATTCCAAAGTGTAGAAGAAATCAAGAGTCCAATGCCATGATCAGGGCTAGGACAAGCCATTCAAAATTGTGTACACGAACATTTACTTCCTGGGCCTACTGTTGAATAAAAGACTGTTTTACTCATACAGTAAACATTCCTATTTCGTAGCACAATCAAAGATTTAGTCTCAGATGCTCTATGGTGCTCTGAGCTTAGAAGTTGAAAAAGGAACATGTGAAAAACCTCTGCCCACTACTGAAAGATTGTGTAATGTTTGTATTTGAAACAACATTTATAACAACATGAATTGTCAATGAATCTTAGTCTCATGGGTCGTAATTTTGTTTTAAAGAAACTGAAAATAACACGGGAGGAAATAAAAAGATAACTTTTAGGGTATATAGATAAAATTTTCAGGGTTTGTCCAGAATTTTCCACAGATTTGCAAAAATCCCAAATTAGATATCTCTTCAGATTACACATTTACACAATTAAACTAAGTAGCTGATTAAAAAGAACGGAAAATTCTGCGTCTGATAAGCTATTTTGATGCGAAAAATTCTTTTTTTAAAAACCGGGAGTTAAACTTGGGGTAGCTGTAAAAAAACTCTTAAAATTTGTCATGAATTTCTCCTTTTATAGCTCGCTAGAGCTCACATTTTCCATAAATCTTGAAGTGTTAAGACTCAAAATTATGCAAAATTGTGTGCTCTTTCTAATGGTCATTGTTTTATTTCGATATCTTGTAAAATTCAAATAGATATTCACGGTTTAAGTCAATGACTTCATTCAGAAGAATAAAATCAACCAATCAGAATCAAGCATTTCTTTCTTCACTAATTATAATCAAGTGACCACTTAGGATTACTTATCAAGTTACAATAGTTTATTTAGAAGTTATGACAATATAAAAATTACTCATTTTTCGAATAATATAAAAATATACAGAACGTTCTTTTGAAAAACCACTTACTGAGATCGAAGAGAAAAAAAGAAAGAAACCATACCCGTAGAATTCGAAACCATAGAAAATTAATAGTTGGTAAAAGTAAATTCGTAATTGGAATATATGAGCAACCCATTTTTCCAAAGCCTCTTCCAGACGTTTCTTCGGTACTCAGATACTCAAGTGCCTTCTTCTTCAGTGGATGAGACACATGTAACCTGAACTCTCTCTTCAGTTTTTTTTTGAAATCGAAAATTTTTATTTACAGAATTATAAAGATTAATAATTGTACAAATAAGAGAACAGAGAAAGAGTGCTTAATGTGCCCGGTGTGGGAGGGTCCGAATGAGCGGTGAGAGAGATACCACAACGCCACATCTAGAAACCCTTAGAGAGCTGAAAATGCAATAAGTAGAGTAAAGACGAGATTCATCTATAAAAATCTCAACTTTTTAAAAGTTTTGTGTAAAATATTTGTACCAGACCCTAAGCAAGGAAATCGTATAAAGTGACTATAACGTTATTCATTTGTCTTACCCTGGTGTCTATTGTAGGAAAAGAGAGAGGAACAAAATCTTGAAGAACTTCTTTTGGTTCAAGATTATAATTCGAATGAATTTCTTTCAAAAAATATTAGAATGGAATGAAATAAGCTTTAAAAAAAACGAGTCAGATTAATTATTCATCACTATCCAAGAGAGAGACACACAGGTATATTTTAGCAATCCTGAGATGACAAGCGTAAATTGCTCGAATAAAGTAAATATGTGAGCACATCAGAGAGGACAACCAGTTGTAAGGAAACAAGAAGGAGTAATAATAAGTAGGTATTATCAAATTTCAACCATATCCATAACGAAACATTGGGAAATTGTTGGAAAATTGGGGTTGGGTGATGGATAGATTCAATTACATCATCAGAGGGAGTAGGATTTCTTGTGGGGAAAGTCTGAATGTGGTAGGAATCGTTTCATAATACTTTCATAGAATACTTTAACATACTTTGATGAAACAACATACACACTGTGTATTAAACAGCCATCCGAACGTATGAATGAAGGGAAGAAATTGTAACCAGTTTTCACTCTGAAATATGAACAGTTGGTGAAATGAGAATGAGGGAATTTTCAGATGAAAAGGGGAAAAATTGTAACATGTTATTCGACAAAGAATGACATTTACTCCTTGAGCAACATAGTGTACACTGGGGTAACAATGTAGATGAGAGAATTCATCATGAGAAATATATGACTAGTTCATTAAATGGGTTATCTATCTGAAGAAAGTAGATATGAATTCTTTTTATGAAAAGAAGATTAATTACAAAAATGGTACTCTATGTGTTGAGCTCAAAAAGGTGGCACTCGAACCCACAATCTTCTACTCAGGAGGCAGACGCCTTAACCATTAGGCCACGTAAGCGATATGTTTTATTTGACTTAAAATATTAATTTTGGAATATTATTCAGGGATAATTACAAAAGTAGAAACTTCTAGACGAAATCTTCAAAAATTAGAAGATAGATCATCAATAAGTAGAAGGTCTATTCAGTGTATTTAGTAGAAGATTACTAAAGCTATTCTGGAAATAGTCTTCGCATATGCCGAAACCAAGAGACTATTCATTTTTCAACAGAATTGAAGGCAAAAACGTAAAAATAAGGAATTAAATTAAAGAAATTATGAGATCTGAAGATCCATTGTTAAAGATTTTAGAGACCTTCAAACTTGTGAGAGATAAGAAATCAATAGAAGTAATTATGATAAACTATACACTTCTTAATAAAACTTTGTCGAACGCACTTTTAATTTAGGACAAGTATTATTTTTTAATCTTACAAATAATTCTTCAAAATTAATTTTTTTTAATTCTTCAGAACCGATTATGGATTATTTCACCAAACTGAACAGTTATCATATCAGTGTGAAGAAGTAAGCGTGAATAGTGTAAAGTTTGTATTGAATGAAAATTTCCAATCTTTTACACAAATTTTGGTAAATACACTGGATAGACCTCTTACTTATTAATGATCTATATCTTCTAATTTTCGATTTAAGATTTCGTCTAGAACCTTCTACTTTTTGTAAATATCCCTAATAAACTTTGATAATTATGAATGAATTTCCGGTCTGTGATCTCTGATCATTAGGGCCTCAAAAAGTACTATTTGGTCTATTTTTACTCTTGACAAAAAGGACTGGCTGAGTGTTAATAATCTGAAGGAAAAATCTGCTTATCTAATCTTATTTAAAAGATAGCTGGTACTATTTCTGTACTAAATTGTTTGTTTCAAATTCAATCTCAGAATATAGCATTCCTCAACTAGTTAGCAATCACATTTTTTGATGAATTGATGAAAATTGTTGTGTATTTCGCACTCCTCGCCCCGGAATCAAATGTTCATTGAGTTTTGGAACCGGCTGTATATTCCTGATATCGAGCTTTCATCATCTAAGAAAATATCATCTATAGATCGTAGCTTTTTATTGGATAATAATATTCCTCCATGAATTTCAAATTTCATCTAAAAAGATATACAATGTATGTATTTTGTAAAATATGCACAAGAACAGTTGAAGGGTCATTTTCTATTATGTAAAAAACTTTGGACAAAAATCAGAAATTTTATTGACACAAGATTGACTAAAAATTCTACAACAATTTACGGTAGAGGACTATTTTTTAACTCAAAATCCTTTTCTTGAAAGTACTTTTTTTCATCTTTTTTCGTACTATTTCTGAGGCCTTACTAATCACACGTTAAGACGTAATATCGCGCCCTAAGTAACCGTATAAATTATTTCTTATCCACTACTTTCAATATAAATATATTTTACATTTGCTAATGCTACCTTTTTCTGACAAAAAAAACTGCCATCTAGTCTAAATGTTTAAATTGACTTTTCACACAAGCTGGCTTATTCATATTCAGGTGAATAGAGTCCAAGACTCTCTCTTCCCCCCGGAGGTGTTGAAAATTTTAAAAATTTTATTATCTACGAATTACAAAAGATGGCGAATAACTCAAGAAATAAAACAACTTGCTCATACCACTCCCACCCCATACTCCCATCTATTCTTTATCTACTCCAAACTAACTACTTTCTTTTCTCCACTCACTCCGTTCTACATCTGCTCACTGGTGTTGAGTAATTGAGACAGCAAGTTGTTCACTTCCTTGCTGGCTTATCAACTCTATACAGTATATATTGCCTCTTTCATCTTCCAAAATACAAAAAGGAACAGCCACTAGTTAACGTTTGGCAGTGAAGTTAATTAAAATATTTCTCTCCTACGATTAAATTGCTTTTCAAGCCAAGAACTATCCTTTTGGGAATAGGTTGTTTTTCTTGTATTTTCTTTTACATATTACTACATATCCAAAGATGTTCTCGTTTAGTTTCCTATTTACATTCCTCATTTTCTCGTGGAGAAACAAAAGTTGAGTTTATTTTCGATTCTAAATTACCCCCACCGGATCGTGATCTAAAATCAATCATTTTTACTCTACTCTTTAGACCAACTGCAAAGTAATGGTTCCTGGCTCTGCTTGGACAAGATCGAAACAGGTGCCAATCATGGTAGACTCTGACGCTTGAGAATGATTCTCGGAGACTTGCCAAATGTTGAAATAGAGTAGAAGAAAGCATTTTTTGTAATTTTTTTTCAAGGTTTCCCCAATGCTCCGAGGGTAAATTTCTAAAGACAATGGCTGTCTTCCTCCTCTTTCTAGAGCACCTCTTTCATTTCTGAATACAGTGGGGTAATGTTCGTTTCTATTGTTTGTTTTAAATTTTTCTGAAAATAAAATAAATTTACCCACATACAGTCAGTCTCCAAGGGATGTATGATGATGATGATGTAGCTGAATAATTATTATTATTTCTATAGAGATTAGTGGTTTTCTTTTGTTGTTTTTAATACATGTAAGGAGGGATGGCTTAAAAGTAAAAGTAAAAAAGAACATAACCTCGATTATGTTTTATACGAGGATTAATTAATTTTCTATTCCATATCTCACGGCTGATCTAAAGGCTGAATGGTAACATGATAAAATATATTTTCGTGGGATGATAAAAGAACAGGATATTTATTAATCAAATTTGAGATCTAATTTTGGAATTTAACTCATCTTAGCATAAGATAAAAAACTATTTACGACACGATTGAATCTGATACTGAAGGACCATACTGAGCTCAAAAAGTAACCCACGGTGGGACTCGAACCCACAATCTTCTGCTTAGGAGGCAGACGCCTTAACCATTAGGCCACGCAGGCGAGAGAATGTAAATTAATGCAATTACAACCAAATAAATCCACATTTGTTCGTCTGTTTTTGTTTTTGTAACAATTTCTCAATCCTAGAACTAAGACTAAAGGTCAGATGAATTACATGTATGAATAAATAATTTTTATTTATCTACAACTCTTTGAATTGACTCCAATCACAACTATCTACATGTGCTCCACCAAACACCTTGCCCAGATCGCTAAACTGAATCTATCAGAATCACTAAAGTATCAGATAATATAAGACCAGTCCTGGTGTGGTATCCAATTTCACATGAGAATGTTCTCTGTGGAAATGTCTAAGCCTGTTACTCTCCTGGGAGATGCCAAGGTATCTTCTATTCCCACATTGTTTGTTTAGCTTGAATCTCTCTTTTTTTTACCCAAGATCTTGTTTTTATTCTTGCAATTTTGAAATTAAAAAAACAAATAATAATTCCCTCTAACAAAAGGAACATCATTCTCAAACCAACCAGTTATTATTATAAGAGGATACTTATTTTGGTTGATATAATCCAAATAGTATATAAAACAAGCTGGTGTAAGAGATTTTGATGAGATCTAGCGAAATAAAAGCTTTATCACTAATTACTCGTCTGGTCGTTAAAACAAGTAGACCATCCGAATTTCCCTGGAAGCAAGTAATAATAACGAAAACAATATAAACGAAGAAGGAAAATATTGACTTTTTTGTGTCACCAAAAAGATCTAATTATTCTAATCTTGAATTTGACTGAACAACTCCTCTGAATAATGAGACCCTTGATGTTTAATATAAAGTTGAACCTGATGTCTGTATGAGAGGAACATTTGAGCCAAACTGAACTAACTGATTTCTCCCCATGCTAACTCTTCATGTCTCAAATTATTATTTTTTCATCACACAAATTAGGGAATTTGCAAAATAATTACACTGATTCCGAATTTGAATTCCTTTTTGAAAGCCGTCTTTCCCTTTTAAAGATAATAGAGGTTCTTGTGTTAGCATCAGGGAAAAGCCATTTCTATGAATAATTCGTTCTTCAGTTATCGATAATTTGCATTTTTTCAGTCTTTGAGAAATGTACACCCTACTTCCCCTGTCTCTCTCTCTCTCTTTCTGTCTTATCTCCTTGGAAATTAAGGGGGATAAAATAAGAAACAGGCATGATTAAAAGAAGATGATGAGTGAATTTCCTGAGAATGTTTCTCTTACACATATTTCACTGTCCAATGTCTTGTATTATTCGTAGAGGAGACCACCAACTCCATTACTTATTTCCCTTTTATACTCCCTAATATACTCTTCCTATGTATATCTGTATTTATTATTTCTACATAGTATTTGGGGAAATGATGATTCTCCCTTGAAAAAGGATATCTGGACTACATTAATAGAAATTCCAATAGAAAATACAACAACTACAATGTATTATTATTACTCTCTTTACTTTATAGAGAACATTCTTTCCAGATGAACTTAATTAGTTAGTAGTATTGTGCCTACTGTATTAAGATACATGCATGCTATTACACACACAAACAAACAAACATATTACTGATGTTGAATGTAGAGAGAAAGAGATGAAGAGCAGGACAAAATTTTTCCCTGTCTATTTAGTTTATTTTGTTTTTTTTTAATTTCTTTCCCTCTTCCACTAGTGGTGGTAGGCATTTCATTATTTTATTCCATCCATTGCTGATGGGATTAATTTTATTTTTATACAATGAATTACCTTATCCCTCATGTCCTTCATGTTGTGTGGTGGAAATAAACTGATTTTCTCCCTCAGAGAAGCCATCATTATACATCTCATGATCATATTGCTTATTATCGTGGTGAATAGACCAATAGTAAACCGACAAGGATTTCTATTGGTTCATCCTGAGAATCCATACTGATTTTTCAATGAATGATTGTACAAATCCTAAAATTCAAATTCACAACTATAATTTTTCATTCATATTTAAATGGGGTAGATTTGACACAGTATTATCATTAACAGCAAATCTTGTTATAAAAAATAAGTGTTTCTAGTTTAACGCTTCTAACAGAATATGAAATCACAAGAGTCTTTTGATGTAAAACAAATTATAACTTTCACATCATAAAGACATAAAAATCAATGTTCAAATTGCTTTTGCAGGCTAGTGGGGGTATCCATGGCATTTCTCAATAAAAAATTTTTTCAATAAAATCTTTTCCCATGATAATAAATGACACCCTTTGATTTAATTCAAATAAAAAATTTCTTGATAGAGATTCTAGCTATCAGAGCATTTTAAGGGTGAATCTTTCATAGGCCTACAAATTAAGAAATTTTTTAAAATCTGTAGGTTGGAATATGAACATCTTGTATCTGATAAAAAGGCGTTATATAATGAATCTGAGAAATTCTAAAGAAAATCAATCTGGTTTCTGTTATTAGTGAGGATCAAGATAGAGAAGAGAGTTTGAGCAATCAATTTTTGATCTTTTATGTTCCATAATAATAGTTTTGATGGAATAAAGATGATCAAAATTACAAGACAAGTCATACTTTTCATGAAGAATGTTATAAGTGGAGAGTAGGAAATTATTTTGACAAGAAATTTTTTAATTGATATATAAAATAATAAATTTTAAAATAAATATAAAGACTCTGTACATAATATCCTTGTGAATGACAAAATATGTCACCTTAATCGAAATTCCTCTATAAGTAATTTCTCTGAGCTCAATGATAAAGCTTTTTGTGAAGCTCTCACTGATCACTTTGTATCACTCTTCAATCCCTCTTTCTCCAATCACCCTCTTCTCGCTCATTTTCGTTTTCTTGATTCCGTTTTTAAACTATCAGAATGTGAAAATCTTTATGATCTTAAATGTATTATAAAATTTATCAGATCCAAAATAGATTATTCGAAAACTCTTCTTCATTCGAATAATCATTTAGCTTAATAAGATCCCCTTTTTTTACAGAGACCTTCTTCTTTAAAATTTAACCTTGTATTCTAATTCCTTAGATTTTGATCCGGAGCTATAATTTTTTCAGTGATCTGAAGCTCTGATTCTATATGTTAAATTGAATCTCTTTAATAAATGTTATGATTTCAAAGAAAATCAAAAAATAGTCAGTTGTTACTACATTTTGTATTCATATTTATTTCTAACAAGAAAAATTTCATCATGGGATCTATACTAAATTTTCGATAGATAGATAGATAGATAAAAAGCTTAAATGTTTCCATTTCAATAATTATAATCACAGGTGCAAAAGGAAACCTTTGACTCAAAAACACTGTAACCACATGACCCGGGTTACCGGGAAAATAAAATGAGTTGGATACCTGTAAAAGTTGTCCCCTTTTATTACAATAACAGACACTATTTTCTCCATTTTGATTTCATAGCAATAAAAATCTTGGCGCCTGTTTATCTCATATCCCAGAGGAAGTCTGACATGTCTGACCCCTTTTTGTGGAAGAATAGGAATGGCTCTCTAATCTGTCAGAGATTAAATTTTGATCCGAGAGAGAGGAGAAATAAAAATATCGAGAGGGGTCTCTCAAATAAACATAACAATTTTTATGTGCATTCGAATCAAGAAAGGGGCTGGGGGCATTTTTCAAGTGGCCCTCTCTGTTCACATGACCTACATGCGTAATAAATGCGTGGACCTCTTGAGATTTTTAGTTATGCATATTACGTTGGTTTTTTTTATTATTTCAAGATTGCCCCTCTTTTGACATGACAAGTCTTGTAAGGAAGAAATGAGACATCTTGCAATACATGTTAAGCACTTAATGATCATTTCAGTTTGACTGGAAGGATAACAAAACTTTGAAATTCGTAAGGAACACACAGTTTTTCAAGTACTATTTCGCCCAACAAAAATACCATTTTTGGGATCGATAGACCCCATATTTGAGAAGTAAACTCGATTCAAATGACAAAGTCCTCGTCATGCTTTTTTGTTGGGAGAAGATAATCTAATAGACCCGGACCTCTTTTTGGTTATTTATTAGCCTAGGAGAGGTACAAAGTGAATTTCTTCCTGAACATAAATTTGTATAGGTTTTCTTGAATGTGATAAATTAAATCGAGAACATTCAACTGTAATACTAAAGAAATTTGAATTCAAAATCTATGGGCAGTGTAACTTTTGATTTTTTATCATTTTATTTATTTCAAGAAGATTTGTATTAATTTGTATTAATTTTATTTTCATTTATATTTTTATTCTAAACCATTTATCAACTATAGAGTTAGACGAAAGGATTAATTCCAGAATGTTTTAATTAGTTCTCTTGAACGGTTCATTTATCCAATGTTTTATTCTTTATTTCGATTACTAAACTATTTAAATATAGAATCTGTGTACAGCCAACTTATCTAGGGAATTATAAATTTACTATATTGTATAGCATTGGATAAACCCTTGTATATTTTCTATACTTATTTTGAATAAATATTTCTTAACAAAAGAAAGGATTCAAATTCCCCCTTGTACAGCAGTTTTGTTAGAAAAACCATTTTCCAAGAGATTTCTCCACAGATTTCCACAAATTTTTCATATTTTCTCTAACAGAACATAAAATATCATGGAATTTCAACAACAGACTAATTTGACTGTCTTCAACATGAGTAGAAGAAGAAATAGTGAAATTAGACTCAATCTCCGGGCTCCTAACCCTAACCCTCTTTGGGTTAGAAGATATGCCATCATTGTAAAAACTTTTGTTAAAACTGCTAACTTATTCGAGAATTCTTATAACCTTAGAAACTCCTCATTCTCTAATCATTATCTACTATCTGCTTACAATATGATTGAGAAAAATATAAAATAACTGATTGCGATGACCTTACTAATATTAAAACCATAATGTCTCACATTAGGTCAAAACTTGATTATTCAAAAAGTCTTCTCTATGTTAATTTACACTGATCCCAGAATGTTAATGAAAATTCTTGAAAGGCTATTGCTGGTTTATTCACTGAAAATCTTAAATTTCCTCCATCAATTATAATTATCAGAGACAGATTTACTTATTCTATCTACTATCTAATGAAACTCAAAAATGTTATTTTTCTATTTACTATTTCATTCTGTATATATTTTAACCATCATATAATATAAATTTTCTAACAAAAAAAGACTATTTTGAGCCTACAGTGTCCAAGAACCTAGTCTAAACTCTCATCTTTTACCTGCTCATATGTTCAATTTCCTCAATCCAACTGTACTAGTATTGTTATCAACTGTTTCTACCTTAATTTCTACAGAAAATATGAATTACATCTGATTGTCATCTCTTAAATAGCTCATAACAATCAGATTTCTTTAATAATTTTTCATTTTATCCTTCCTTATTTGTACCATCACACTGTGTGTGTGAAAAAAAAATTTCAAAAAAGTAATTGGGTAAGACCCATGTGTTTTTTTGATCCAAAATTTCACGCTGATTCCAAATCTGGTCTTAGAATTAGAAAATTGGGTATAGTTCGGGAGATATGGGCAAAATTTGAAAAATGAGAATTTTGGGAAAATTGAGAGAAGTTTTTCAATCAAAAAAATTAATTATAAGATTTATGTATTATTTCTCGATGATTTTTAACCAATTTTTATGTACTCATTATAATTCATTTTAAATACAGATTTATTTTCTAACAAGAAAAGTAAGACTCCGAAAATTTCTTGACTAAAAGTGTACATCTCCGGACCTAGTTAGGGTTAAGACCTGAGACCGAGATTAGGGCATTATACACGAGTGGATATGAGGAAATAGAGAGTGTAAAAATCTATACTGAACACTTTCAATACTTAGGCACTGGGAGCTATATTTAAATTGGGTAAAATAACTTAATTTGGATCTTGTATGTATTAGTAGGGCAGTAGAATTTATAAGATGATTATTTATTGGGTAAAAATTATTTCACACTTGTATTTCACTGTATTAATTAATTACTCTATATATCTAATTAGAATTATTTCTATCATAAAAATACATCTTGTACTTTTAATGTAATTCTGGAAGCCTGAATAAATATTCAATTTTAAAATGAATGAATAAATCTAGTTTGTATGATGAATGAATATGAAAAACCGCTCACTATCTGGCAAGAAGAAAGAAGAGTTTTTCAAATACTTTTTTTTTGTTAGAATGATCTAGGATCAGAGAGTTTTGTTAATTAATTTTACGAATTAGTTTTTCCAAAGACAATAATGGTTGATGTTCTCAATTCTGATAATTTGAATTACTAATAACAGTCTTCCTCTAAAAAGTGGAGATAATTTATTCGAATCACTTTCCTAATCGCCCCTCGAGATAATTCAATACAGGAATGTGTGTCAGGAGAGAAGAAGAGTCCCCCACATCTGAAAATAAAAATCACAGATTACGCTTCCTGTTGCATACATTAAAAATGGAATTGATGACACGTGTTTTCAATTCGGAAGAGAAAAATAATATTTTTTTAAATAAACAAAAATAAATACAATCGAGAGACAGATTAGATTACGCCATCTTTGGGGAATGGGAAATAAAACTTTCCGACCAATCAGATTAGATGCGTGGGGATAAAGCCGAATTTTTCTTTTCTCCTTCTATATATCCAAGTTAACTTTTTTCCTACTTGATTAACAATAATAAAAATATTATTTCAATGCATAATACCACTAGGCAGAAAACATATACAGGGTGGGGAGTACAACATCTTTTTCCCATTGGCTACACACAAACATATACCACAATAGGAATAGACCAGGATAGATTGCCCAACTTTCTGTCTGCCACAAGCTAAGATACACATAGAAAAGTATACATACTCTCTCTTGTATGCATGGCGAAAGTTGGAATGGTCCAATGAGGGAAACTCTACAAAAAACTATACTTTTCAAGGGAACTCTATAATTTGTAGTTCAATAATAATAATGATTATTATTATTCTAAAGAGAGAGAGAGAGAGAGAGAGAATAAATACACACATATACAAACACAGAAGTGTACACACCAGAACAATAAGAACATCTTCAAAAGTGTATATCTTGATACTTTTCTTTCCCTTTTCCCAGAGAATAAAATAGGAAACTTTGAAATCTTTAGCGAGAAAGAAGGAAATCTCTCTCATGTCATCTGATACTTCGCCTGCCTCGTCATCTTCACCATCCAACCAGATTATTAGCCAGCATAGGAGAGAAAATCAGACCACCACAACAATGCCAAGGTCAAGTTTTGTAAACATCCTATCCCTTTTGAATTATGCAAGTTCTACGACACCATCAACAGTTACGTGTAAGTTTCATATTTCTCTCCATATTCATCATCATCTTCTTCTTCTTCTTCTTGGCTTATTCGAGATGTTGGGGAGTTGTTTGTTTATAAAGTGGAACGATAATAATATAATAACTCTAGTCCCGAGATAAGGATCTCCCTTTTCTTGAAGATGTTGCTAGGCTTTTCGTGCCTCTTTTATTCCTTCTCTGCTTCTTCTTCTCCTTCTTATGAGAAAAAAATACACGAGGGACTCGTTCAACTGTGAAATCAACTGTTTACTCTCTCATAACTGAACTAACATTTGAATTTGTATCTGTAACATGTTTTATCATCATCATTCTTGATTATTTCCCTTTTTTTCAGTTGACGAGTCAAAGAAACAAATCAGAGACGGCTACGAGCCAGATGATTCAAGCATCACAACCAGTCATGATGTTAGGTGTCAAGATGAATTGTAAGTCATTGAAATATTACAAGACTTGTTCCTATCTCGTATGTGTATGAGTGTTGTTCAGCCTTGATCTCATATCAAAGAAGGGTTTCTTCTGTTTTAAAAAATGAATGAATTTTACTACAAGAAATGACTAAATAAAGATAGTAGTTGAATGAATTTTACTACAAGAAATGAATTGATAAAAATGTGGATAGAATAAGTAGAAAATAGTTTGATTAAAACAATTACATAATGGATAATTGACATTTCAGAAGTACCAACATCCAGATGGCCAATAAATCCCTAGGTGAGTTAATTGGATTAGCTAGAGGAAAACTATTTAACCTAACTAAATTTACTAAACAATAGAAAATACTCCCTCGTCTCCATGTTCATCGACGCCCTCATTCTCATCGCCCAGTGAATTGGAATCAAGTGGACGCATTAAGGATGCCAGTAAAGACATTTTCATTGATAGATTAAAAAAGTTCTCAGAGACATGGAATGTCCACCAAGAGTTGACGTGCGATGTCAAAATGTTAAATAACTCAACGTCGATTCCCTCGGCCAGTCTTCCAATGGAGAATATGAATCATCATGACAACTCTGACGAGGGCTCTTCTGAAGACAACAAAATGAGTGAGTCCATCTTACTCAAGTTGTAAAGTTTGTGTTTATAATTGTCCCTTTGTTTAGGTGGTCGTTTAAATAGGAAACTCTTACAATGTCCAGTGCCAGGCTGTAATGGGACAGGCCATGTCTCAGGGAATTATGCTACCCATCGAAGCTTATCCGGCTGTCCCAAGGCAGACAAAGCCATGGTCCAGGCTTTCCATGTTGAACAGAAATGCCCCACTCCAGGCTGTGATGGTTCAGGACATATAACGAGGAATTACACTAGCCATAGGAGTCTCTCTGGGTGTCCGAGGGCTGGCAAGAATGGCCTGAAAAGACAAAACTCCATTGACTCTATCCAGGAACCACAGAATAAGAAATTCCATTCAAAATCCCCACCCTCTTCACTACTGCTCAAACCTGAGGAGAGTAGACTCAATGAAAACCGAGGGGACATGGTCAGTCTGACAGATAACTCTGCGAGAATTCTCTCCATGATGAACTTTCGTGAGAACATCCTTAGGAGTCTCAATCAAATCGGCCCAGATGCCCTCAACAACATTTTCAATAGAATGTAAGTTGACCCTTTTTATGAGTAGTAATACTACTCATTATGTACTGTATAGAACTCAGTCTATATATTATGATTTAGACTTACAGAGAGTCATGATAAACTACCGGGTTTGGGTAGCCCTTGTGCATTTCCACAGGCCCATCCAGTCAATGGCCAGACCAATTTCATGTTGAACATGTTCAATACAATCCAGAATCCAATGCTCCCCTTTCCCTCGATAAGTACAACAAACAATTTTTTCCAACTCCTCCAGAATAAGACAGTTCCAACCTCACAGACGACCAATTTCATGAACTCATCACAAAAGTGAACATAAAAACACACTTTGAACTCTCTGCTTATTTATTAATTCATTTGTGATCAAATAATTTATTTAATATATAAAAAAGAAAATCTTTTATTTCTTGATTGAAGGCTTTTACTATCGACAGTTTTTATACCTAAACCTAATTGACACGAAAGATGGGAAGTTTTCTCTTTTTACAAAAAACTCAATATTTTTCAAAGATTTCATAAAGATTTCGAATTTGGCTGGGAAATCGAAAAATTTGAATTTATTGAAGGGGAATGATCCAAAATTTAACTTTTTCTTGAAAGCAGTGGATTCTTCCCTACCTCCACGGCTCAATTAAGATTCTGATCTCGAATATCTGCATTTAATTGCTTCAAATCTTTGAAAACGATAAATTCGAAAAACGGCCAGGTCAGAATTTTTTCAAATTTCCACAACTTATCAGCTTATTTCATAAATGAATTTTATATAAGCTTTATTACTAAATATCCACTTGACTTCCAAATCCTCTAAATGAGTCTTTCATTTGAAACTGAAAATGAATTTTCCCTGACTTTCCGAAAAATAATATTGAGTATTTTGTAAAAGTAAATTCTCATCTTCATGTTAGTCTTAGATTTAGTATTTTCCTAAACTAAACTCGATATCAAGTTTAGAAGCTTCTTTCATCTTCTCACCAAACATTCGATTTCTTGAACTAATCAATAGCCTATTTACAACTGAATTTAAACCTAAACTTGAAAAATTAGAA
Organism: Gyrodactylus bullatarudis; assembly: GCA_012064415.1. Classification (NCBI taxonomy): domain Eukaryota; kingdom Metazoa; phylum Platyhelminthes; class Monogenea; order Gyrodactylidea; family Gyrodactylidae; genus Gyrodactylus; species Gyrodactylus bullatarudis. The sequence continues at coordinate 150,716 of SSNU01000024.1, forward strand.
ATTCTTACATTTCGAAAAGAGTTGAAAACTATCTGATCTTCCTGGTTGATATAAACACTAAAATAGCTAGTGTAATAGTTAGAAAACTGTACATTGATGAGTCCGATGGTAACATTCAGTGACCGAATAAGACTAAACACAAGTGGCTGTCAAAGATAATTACTCTCTATGAGGCGTCTCTAAACGAGGCAAATGTATTTTGTGTTACCAATAGAGAATTAAGTAAATATTTCCAAAGACTGATCTATTTCTGGTAAGTTCTATTTTCAAAAGAAACAAATGATTTATATTTAAAATCAAAATACATTATTATTTTATTATCATTTTTACTTATAAGTAGTTACATATAAACTTTTTTGGAAATTAAATTTAAAAGACAACAATGTATCTGATTCTCTAAAATCAGCTATTTTAGTAACTTTGCATAGTTTGAAAATCGTAATAATATTTAGCAAAAATAAATTCGTCAAAAATGAAAAACTTTCTTGGAAATTTTCCTTTTTGCAGCTTCGTATATCTTATTAAAGTTGTGCCTGGCAGACTTTTCTTGACACATTCGAATTATTCCATTTTCAGATGATATTACACTAGGTTGGGGAAATCTCAAGAACAAAAATCCGATCAGAACTTATCCTTATACATTCCAGAATGGAATAATCAAAAATGGTTATAGTAATCTGTGACCGAAATTAGCAAAAAGTAGCTATTCTGCTTAAATGAAATAGCACTCGATAACCAATAGCAAATAGTAGTCAAAATTATCTTCGATGTACACCTGAGGATTTAAAAGTTGTATTTTTAATCAAACGATACATTTTCAAGCTTATAACTATAGTGGTTGTATATAAAATAGGCTAAAATAGCATTTTTTCATACCCTAATTATCACTTATAATTATAAATTATGATTTATCAGTACTATGGATAAAGGTTAATATTAAACCAAAACGAAAATTAATTTCATAACAATATTCATTCTTTTAAGCCTCGCCCTGGAAGTGGTGTCCGTACGTTGAGACTTGTAATTGCCCCTTTCATGACTTGTAATTGCCTATTGTCGGTATATAGCGTTAATCGGTTTGAATAGAATAATTACTAGTTAAGAAAATTGCTAAACATAATCAACTGCGGATGCATTTGATAACAAATATCAGCATTGAGTTTTGAAGGAAAATGGACTCCTCACAGAGATTATCGTGATTTCAACCTGATTAAAATTAAATTTCAATAACATTTAATTTCTCTACATTGCATTGGTTCGAAAGCATATCCAGGGTAAAAGATGAAGTTGGTAATTATCTCAAAGATTAAATAATGATTTAATTGTATTTTTCCATCACAACCTCGATTGCAATGCTAACTAGAGCTAAAAACTCTTTTGGTAGACCAAAAGGTGGCAGTGATAATAGTTTCTCTGTACATTTGGTAGATTTTCGGAAATATTTACTAATATCAGTCTTATTAAAAATTTGCATATCAAAATAGTGTTCAATTCGAATACAATAAGATTGAATTTCATGTTTGTATCGTACTTCATTGATCAATGCATCGTGTTTGTAAATTTGCTGATTTGTCTTGGTGGAGCCTTGCTTATTACTCTCGGTCTGCTGCGCTGCATGCCTCGCCAGCCAACTTCTATCCCCAGACATAAGAAACGTGATGCGATTTAAATTATATATTTATTCACATATTAAAAAAATCTTTATGGACAATGTTTGAATAGTTGGTTATATGTGCTTTCATCACTATTGATAACTTATTCTATCAACATGTTAAATTAAATAAGATTAGTAACAGCTTTATCGAATGATGACCGTTTACCAATTAGTATGTCGATTAAAAGTAGTATGTGTATTTAATAAAAAAATTTATTGATCTTCAAGATTATTATAGTAAAGCATGAAATACATTTTAAGGTTTCCAGCTTTGAATGTCTTATTCTTAGTTAAGAAATGCTTTAGCATTGAGAATGATCTCTCCACTGATACTGACGTCGGATTGCATTTTGAAAGCTTACTGTACATTTCAGGGCTAACGCTATTATTTTCCATTGTCAAAACGATTCTCGAATCGTTCTTAGCTAGTCTTTCTTGAATATATCTTGAAATTTGATAACGATCTTCCTTGAAGTCCAAACTAAGTATTTTTCTATGAGCTTCTTGAAGAGATATATTAGTGGTCTCAATTATTGATATAGCATCTGCCAAACATAAGTACTGATCTTTTACCTCGACCAACTCATTGTTCAAATTAGTGTAAGATAAAGCTGATTTGACATTTTCAATTATTATCCCTTTTTCATCAACCTCGTTGAAGATAGCTCTAACGCTAGGTAAATTTTTAACGTAATAGTTGACAGCATTTAGCCAAGTTCCCCAACGTGTAACAACTGGCATGCCTATCTCATGGAAGAGTTCTTTTCTTGATCTATTCTTGACAACAGAAGCCTTCACTGATGAAATTAAATCATTAATACGTGAATAATTTGCCTTCAATATCATGGCACAATTATGCAACAAATATGAAATAGATTTTTGTGAAGAACTTTCAAAAATGTGGCGCTTTTAGTCATATAACTTGCCGCATCTGATAGAAGAAGAACAAAATTATCATTAGATATATTGTAGTCCTTTAATACATTGTTAATACTTTGAACAATGATTTCATATCCAAGTTTATCCTTGATTTCAATTAGCTCGCACAGATAATTTTTATAAGACTGATCTATGAGGCCAATTAGAATCGACAAGTATCTTTCACCGTTTATTTGACTTTCATCTATTACAAGAAAGATTTCTTCTTGACTGACAATCTCCTTAATTCTTTCGAATTCCTCGGTGTATAATCGCGACAAATTACTTCTATAAGTTTGACTACAGGAGAGATTGACATTGAATAGCATGAATAGCTCCTTTATATACTTGTTATCAAGTTTACTGAGACTAATTCCAGATTTGAGAAAAGCCTTTGCAACCACATACGATAAATCTCCTTTGGTAGGATTAAGTCTTGGAAGAGGTTTAGTTATCGACTGCATTTGAATATGTTTACGCGTCGAACGATGCTTGTCAACATTGTCTGTCTTAGTTCCTTTAAATGACACCTTACAGAGTTTACAAAATATATATCCTTGTTTACTGTCGATTTTTAACTCATCAGAGTGCTGAGTGACTAACCTCTTGAGTGTGGTCATGATTAATGTATCATATCTGTTCAGTAAAATGACTAGGAAGGTTTCTAAATTCTCATTGGACAGTTTTTATCTTGGGATTGTCTAAAACTATTCTATTGATACCATCATTATTATTAGGTGTTAAGGGATTGAGAAATTTCGACTTTTATCGACAATCAGGGGATTATCGACTTTTATCGACATTTTATCTCGCTTATTGAATAAAATCATTAAAAAATCTTAACATCATTAGAGTTATAATACAAAATCTAATCTTTAACTAAAATTAGCAAATTTCGACTTTTAACCGGCCTAGTAATGACAAGAGCATCAAAATTGTTAAAGGTAGCTAGAAAGTAGCAAACTCAAATTTTCAAAAGAGATAATCAAATTAAATTGATAAAACCTCTAGTATGAAGAGCATTTTATTTATTAAGGATTATTGACTGACAATCAATGTAATGCTAGTTTTTTCAGTACACTCGTGAACAGTATTGAAATTGTGTCGTGCAACCCATCTCTGCATATATTTTCATATTTGGACATTCGAAATATTCACTTCTTATAGACGGTGTATTGACCAATGGACAAAAAATCCTGGGGGTAGAGATGGTATAGACTGGTATATATAGATATAAGCGGGTTACGGACTTTATTCATTACGAAGTAATTAATTGTGTCTTGAAACTTATTGTTGTATATGTCTTATTCTAAAATTGATAATCAAGAAATTAAAAAAGCTATTAGATTTAAAATTTATTGCTCTACACGATGGTATAATTTTTGTTTTTCTAATTAAGAAAATGCAAAAGTTACAGCTGTCAACCGTATTGGTATGAGCCCCAGTCACTGGATCAACAAAGTTTCTACTGTGATTCACAACTAAATGTTCGTATCTTAGGTTATTCAAGCCGTTATACTCTCTCCATTTGTCAGATATGATTGTTGTACCAGGAGATAAATTATCCAGGATGAAGGCGTAAAGGTTTTCTTTAGTTCCATTTTAATTTCAAGATCCTATAAATCTCAGGGTGTTTTTTCTCTTAAGGCTCAGCTGGTTTTTTATGACACCAAAGTATGGATATTGTTTTTATTTACGTGGAATAAGCTTATTATTAAGGGATTGATCATTTACAAGTTGGACTCCAAAGTGTATAACAATGAGAAAAATAAGGGGCCTAATAGACCCAAAAACACCCATTATAAATAGAGGCTTGTGATTTCAGTGATGAATTCTTGTTCATTTGTTCTGAATAAACAAGAAATATCTTGAGAAATATAAAAACAAACAGAAAGCCTAGATTACTGAGAAAGTATCCCGTGGTTTAACAAAAATTTCTGATCATTGCCAAATTCTATTTTCTACATTTTTTTAATTAGAAAAATAAAATTATACCATCGTGTCGAGCATAAATAAAATAAAATAAATCTAATAGCATTTTAATTTTCTTGATTTTCAATTTAAGAACCAGAGATATTCAACAATAAGTTTCAAGGCACAATTAATTACTTGGTAATGAATAAAGTCCGTAACCCCCTTATATTAAATATATATATCTGCATATATCAGTCTATACCATCTCCACCCCCGGGATTTTTTGTCCAGTGGTGTGAACCTCTACCGACCAATGAACTCATAGTTAACACATGAAGACATTAGCCAATCAGAAGGCGACTAATACATTTTTCAAAAGAATCTTTCTTTCTTTTTCTTAAATCGACTTAAATCTGATCAATTTTTTTCAACAGAGTAGCGAATCAGGTCTCAAAAAGTAGCAAATTTGGTTCTCTAGTAATGCATTTTGGCTCGTTATTAGTAATGTTCCTCTAAATCCATCTAATTGGATAAATTTTTCAGATTCTCTCTAATCTATTAATAACGGAACGTATAACTTGAAATTAAAATATAAATTGATTAAATAATTGTTCTTTATTTTTGTTATTCAAAAAATTTGAAATCTAAATTGTTACCCCAATACTTTTGGAATATCTAATTGTTTTCTTTTCCTTGTCAGGATCGTTTTGGGTATTACAACTCAGGGCTCTATTATGGAATAGAAAATAATTGTATACCTACTGAGTTAACTTATTCTTCAAATTTTTATCCATTATAGGCTTCTTCAATGATTTATGATTGAGGATTTCTAATGGATTTTCATATCCGAGACGTGAACTTGGCTCTTCCAGTAGGAGCTTTTTGATTAATTCTCTGAAACTTGCATTCATTATTCCTAGATTGTCTTCTTTAAGTGTCTGGGTAGATGATTAGATTTCTAGAAAAGAGAAACTTACCAATTTTTTATTCAACTTTGCATCCTTACCAGCTATTATCCTCATTAGCATCATTCCTAGATGATAAATATCGAGTCCATAAGTAATTGTCTGAAATTAAAATTAATCTGATCAATTTCAAATTTATTCTTGAAGCCGAAATCAGTAAATAGAAATTAGTTAATACACTTACACTGTTATATTTTATTTCAGGAGCACTCAATTCTTTTGGGTAGTCCATTTTGAAACAAAGTTCCCCATCAAAGCAGGCGAAGTCGAAATTGCATAACTGGAAAAGGAAGTGAGTTAGTAATTTTAATATTCTGTGAGTATTGAGAATGAAAAACTTATATATGCATATAATATAATGTGAAATTTTGGATTAATTTTAGCCAAACGGTGAAAAAAAATTGAGAAAATTCAGTATACTAAAAACTTAAATATTAACGTTTTCAAATTTCCCAGAATTTACTGAATTCTGATTTACTAAAATCAATTTATTAATTTGAAATGAGATTTTGATTTACAAAGAGTTTCTAACAATTCAAAATTTATGAATCTTTTAAATAAAATTCATTAGTGTTGATGATGACGAACAAATTACAAACCTTGATTAAAATCAAGAGTTATGTTGTATGTTTTTTCTTATTAAAGATTTTTTGACTTCCAATACTCACGGCCCTGGTTGGAATCTTTGCTGTGGTGAAGAGTCTCGATAAAGACGAAACTCTTATTTTTACCTGCTAGACACGTTTGGAATGAGCTCTAGTAGCTTATGAATTATATACACATTGATTCTTATCTCTGAGAAAAGATGTGTAACTTCTCCACATCGAATTAGAGATAATTAAAAACATAGATTGACCATAACGTTCTTCGCTTGCTACCAGACTATTTTGTCTTCTGGCTTGTATTGGTCTATCTGTAGAAAAAGAGAGGGGAGAGAAAGGTGTAGTGTTCTTAAAGAATAAGGATTATAAAAATTTCAGTGATTGTTATAGTGATCAGAATTATCAGAGTAATAACTCTGATAATATAATTCCTCACACAATATTTCGAATACATCGTGCGAGTCCTAACTATTTTTATCAGGGTAATCTAAATTTTTTTTATTCTAATCTTAATTTTAATTCTCTTTCAAGTGATAAATTATATTATCGGAGTTATTACTCTAATAATTCTGATTACTATAACAATCACTGTAATTCTTATAATCCTTATTCTTTAAGAACACTACACCTTTCTCTCCCCTTTCTTTTTCTACAGATAGACTAATACAACATAGTCAAGTATCAAGCGAAAAACGTTATAGTTAATATATGCCGAACAGCTTCCTGAAGAACTACTTGGTTCAAAATTATAATTAAAGACATAATTAAGCACATAAACACATTGATTTAGAATTCTTGAATATTTATAGATAGTTGACAATTTCATATGTTTAGAATTAAACCAGGAAGAATAAAATTTTAAACTCACTACAAATGTTAAGGTTTCTGCTCTCAGTCCAATGCTGCTTATTCTTATGTTGCCATGAATAATTCTAGCTACTCTCAGCAGGTTAAGTATGATAACCATTTGATAGACTATGTAACTAAACGTATTATCGCCCATGTCATCAATTCCTGATAGGAAACCTTCAAAGCATGAGTGTGTACATATGATGAATATCGGCCTCTACAATCTGTGTTAAAATGAGTAGGACCAACTGTATAATAAAAATAGCATACAAAATCAGCAACAAATTTGGAATGTTTTAGCATAATTAATATGCCGAGTGATTTTATTATTCTATTCTGAAAGTTGACAGGTATAAAAATTTTGATCTTACAACTGTTTCGTCAGGATCGTCATAAACAGAGAGAGAATAGGTACCTGTGCTATTGGTTCCGACATAATAAGACAAATTTGAGCATCCCTCCATGAGTGTGTAATACATATCATCCAATTTGATAATGGGCTTTTTTAATTAGAATCTATAAGTTACTTCCATAAGGATAAACATCATTAGCTAAATCAAATTATTAAAAAATAAAAATTTACTGAATCACTCATCGGAATTCTCTGTGAAAATAAAACTGGATTTATATATTCATATCAATGGTGTATTTTAGCGTATTGAACGAGCAATTTAGAAATTTTCAAATAAATTTATATACAGTCAATTCAATACATGGTGACCAGAGATAGTATTTAATGCCAAACCTTAAACTATCACATTGATTAGCCAATAGAATTCGACTAGTTGAAATGAATATTTTTTTTCGAGAGAGAAACTCTTTGATCTCTGTTTTTAGTTGAGCTACAGATAATTCCATGAGTAAAAAGGGGTTGATGCCAGTTATAAGAATATAGCGCTTTTATTTCGTGGCATAATCATCAGCTTTTACATGCCAGATTTATATAAAGAAAATTGTGTACAAAATCTTGGTTTTAGCTCTCATTGGTTGTTCTCTGGTGCGTGTGCACAATAATAACATAGACTCTTTGGGGTGTAAGAGTGATATATATCACTATAAACCAAGATTTTGTACACAATTTTCTTTATATAAATCTGGCATGTAAAAGCTGATGAGTATGCCACGAAATAAAAGCGCTATATTCTTATAACTGGCATCAACCCCTTTTTACTCATGGAATTTTTTTTTCTTCCTCTGCCCTGAGAAGGAATTTAAAATTTCCACGATTCACTTTTGATTCGTACGAATCCCTGCTTTCACACGATTCACGGTAACATAAACACTCGAAAAGAGGGGTCGTCCATAGTATGAACCCATTGATTTGGACTCTAGTGTCAATTTTCACAACGTGAAATAGGAAAAAAGGGGGTCTGATATACGATGACTCAGTTAGAAAGAGTATAACGTAGTTGTTTGGCTTGGTAAATAGAGGGGGTCTCTCAATTGTGAAAACACTATTCTTATTTTGTTTAATCTTAGGACAGAGGAAGAAAAAATATCCATTTCATCTACTCGAATTCTATTGGCTAATCAATGTGATAGCTTAAGGTTTGGCATTAAATACTATCTCTGGTTACCATGTATTGAATTGACTGTATATAAATAAACATTTATGAACACAATTAGAGGGCAGAAAGAGGAAAAGTTAAAACTATTCGCTTATTCATGGATCATAACAAAATCATTAAAAAACACAATGGTTGCCAAAAAGTCACTACAGTGTGCTTTTGGAAAAAGAATTCTCATAATAAGTTTTATCGTTTCTCTCAACATAGGGATTGTCTTCGTGGACTCACATCCTTAATGTCCCTTTTCGTTTTTCTTATCAACTTAAGAATACAAATAAAATGATAAGTTTCTTCTCGAATTTTGTTACTTACTGTAGAACAATCTGACAAGAAATTTTCATATTCTTTATATGAGAAAAGAGCTGAATATCCAATTCAACGATAAAGATCATGCTTCTGTGTACACTTACCGTTTAATCCATAAATTTTATTTTTCAAGATGTGATTCAAATTTCTCTCTAAAAGTTAATCTTATTATTGATTGAATATTATAGAAAATCAAGTCTAATGAATATATAATGCCCTATAAGGTTGATGAGAAATCTAGCAATACATTGTCCTTACATGGACTTCTGATGCTTAATTTTTCATTCATTGTTGCGTCGACCAAGCAGCAAAAGTTAAAGTTTTTCCAATTAATTCTAGATTCGAAAATCGTAAAATATATATCATTTCATTCATTTCATTGTGCTAATCTCGGACCTAAGTTTCATATTGTCAAAAGCTATGGGATTTCTCATTATTGTAAACAATAAACGAGTTTTAGCTTACTTTTGGATGAATGGCCTTTTATTCAAGAGCTTGTTACAATGAAATTGAATTCTTACTAGTTTTTTCTAACGCACCAATTTTTAGATGAAAATATAATCTTACTTGCAAGATTAGATAATTCCTCTAACTTTGCTAAAAGGATAACCCCTTTAAAAACGAATAAAACCATATCATAGGGATATCTGAAAATTTTAATTTCTCTTTAGAGAAAAGCTTTGCTTAAGAATTATCAATTTTTATCATTTAAACGGGATAGCAGGGAATTCGACCACACTTTAAAATAATGGTAAAGTTCTCGCTGGCTAAAGGAACAAAAGTACTGATAGAAAAATTCGCTTTCGTAGTTAGATCAACCATTTATTTATCATTTTACGTAATAAGTTGAAATAACATCGATATCTTATCTTCTGGATTACTTGTTATTGATTATTTTTGTCGATGCAAAGAGACGAATATTCGTGATTTATAATAAGCTAGTTCAAATTATAATATATTAATCTTAGGTTCAAATTATTGAGGAAGCGGTGCAGAGCTTTTTTTCCTAGTGGCTAATAAAATTTTGTCCAATAAGATTAGAGAATAGCATAGTATTGAACAAATCTGATGGGGATGAGATCATAAAAGTTTATAAATATTATTTGGTGTTTAATGATCTCATTGTATCATACAAGAAGGTGTGTGAAGACAATCATCGTCGAAGCGTTTAAAAGAGGTCGTTTAGCTAAAACCTATTTAGAAATAGGAAAACACTTTTTTGAATAAACAATTACAAACTAAAATTAAGACACTCACAAGTGATTACATTTTGAAACATAGACTTCTGTACAGGAAACCAATCTTCCTCTTTCTCATCTTTTTTCGGCACAACTGAAATAGTTTTTACAATAATATAAATTTTTTATGATTTCATGAATAAAATGAATATTATAGTTTAATAATTAATTCGAATTCAATCTCTTTTTTGTGTTGACTTGTTCTTACTGTAACTTTTACAGACGAAAATAAGACAAAACTAAGTACAAAAAGTGACGGACATAGATTAAAAATGGGACAGTAAAAAAGGGGGTAGTATTTACATCTTACAAGGTTTTTTTAGGTCAAATACTAATTGAAATATGATTAGTTGAAAATTAGGGGGCTTGCATAATGTGTAGAATATATTTTGTTTGTCTATTCTCAACACGTGTTTTCTTATGTTTACAGTCAGTATTATTTGTAATCAATACCTAAGCATGACTAATATATCAGAAAGAGAGACTGGAATTAGATCGGGACGATGGTGATTGGCAAGAATTTGGAAAACTCTCAAATATTCCAAATTCAACAGTCTATCGTTGGATCAGTAGTAATCGAGAGACCAATCTCCCTAGAGCTGGAAGAAACAATGTCAAAAAACAAAAGGACAAACTCAAAACTATGGTTGACTTTGTTGAAGAATATCCTAGAGTAACACAGAAAAATTTCAGTGATCATTAACAAAAAATTTATAATGACTCCAGCTCTGCTTCAACAATTCAAAACTGGCTGAATGAACTGTGTTTCTTTCTAAAAATTTTACAACAAATTCCAATGAATGTCAATTCAGTTGAAAATAAAGAAAAAGGTTTCGAGTACTTAACCAAATTCTTTGAACATAGAGCAGAAGGAAGAAGCATGCTATTTTTGTTTGAGACAATCTTCAATCCATACTGTTCAAGGTTAAAAGGAAGAGCTAAAGTCGGTGAAAGATATCACCAATATTAATTCAAAAGGGAAAAATTTGCATTGCATTGGAGTAATTTCATCTCAGAGATTGTTTAATTTTGAGATGCAAAGAAAGAGTTTTACAAAGGAATGCTTCCATGAATACCTTCTACGGTTAAAGGAAATATGTTAAAACGATGGTCCATGTACTTTAGTGATTGATAATGCCCCATGCCATTCAATCTGTGAGGAGGGCATTAAAGATGACATTTTTAAAACTCGAAGGCCGGCTCCATATTCTTACCTAATAAATCCAATAGAAAAAATTCGGAGCATATATAAAAGTAAAGACAAAAGTTACCCTGATATGAGAAAACAAGAAATTCTTGAATACTCAAGAACAGGAGGAGACATCCCAGAATGTGAATTTAATATAAGAATGCTAGAACTAGCAGCTCCAGATTCAATAAACAAAGTACAAGACATACAGAAAAATATTTCCCAGTTATAATATTCAGACAAGATTTAATTGAATAAATATTCTCATTTTGAAATTATATTGGACATTTAAAAATTAAATAATATTATATTGAGTAAGAGGTTCATTAAAAGGAAAGTGTATTATGTTAAAAATTAATTACAATCAAGGCTTGATTCGTTTTAACGGTCAAAACATTACAAGTAATTGGTCAGAAATGCATATACCCCATTCCATCTTAACATATCTATCTTTAAAATTTTATTCGGACTATAAGAATAACAACTTACTTTCTTCAACTTCTCTCTCTACACTTTCGTCATGGCCTATTAAAGTGAAATTATTAATAAATTAGATATACACAGCTTTTATCAAGGCTCACTCCCCAAAACTAGGAATATTAGAAATGTACGAGTTTCAAAACATACGTACTAATTTTGCTAAAGTCCATAACTTTACCTAAAAAGGAACTGATTAATAAATTCCTTATATAAAAATACTCACTGTTAAAGTTCTTAGGCAGCCCCAGATCTGAAACTCCTTCCAATATTGAAGCTGATAAAAAATAAATAATTCAATATAGGTTCTTAACACTCTTCATTCTTGGTCTCACTTTTTCTCTCAGGCTTTTGACCGGAAGCTATAAAATAATTTTCATAATCGATTTTTATTCTGGACAAATTAGTTAGTTTACTCGATTCATCTGTATAAATCGGTATACTTGTTAATGCTGCGTTAATGAGTTTTTTTCCTATCTACTTATCAATTTTTACTGTTTTTATTCCCAAGTGCTAGTTTTAATACCCTCAACTGTTATATTATTGGTTCTTAGTTAAACATGAGTTTCATAATTTCAAAAGAAAAACACATACTCTTTTTTGCATCTAGAAAAACAAATTATTTTTCAACTTAATACAGTGAACTTCCTAAAAAAAGTATATAAAGAAGAGGATCTGACTAAAATATTTTAACCTCTTTACTAATGAGTAATGAGATAAATTTAAGATTTTTTCTCCCTATGTCTATCCACTTTGAGTGCTTCTATCTCTCTCATTTCAAGTTCAAATGTGTTGAAAATTTGAACATGTCACCTATGTCTATCCTTCTATTACCAGAATAATTTTCTAATTCATATCTCTTAAAACAACAGAGTTCACTATTTTTGATCTTACCTCATTGAATTGAACACCATTCGATGCAGAATCAAAAGTTGAGCCAGCTGCCTAATTTCCATTCCAAAATATTGCCCGGTGACAGTTTAAACCGAGCTTATACCCCACTTCTTATTTTTTAAACTCATTTCAATATTTTTGGAAAATCTATACGAAAAGTCGTTTTCACAATTGAGAGAGACCCCTCTATTTACCAAGCCAAACAACTACGTCATCTAACTGAGTCATCGTATATCAGACCCCCTTTTTTCCTATTTCACGTTGTGAGGATTAACACTAAAGCCCCAATCGATCGGTTCATTTTATAGAGAGTTATGAAGATTTGAAAATCATCGATATAAGATAGAAATTCAAATTTAAATGGATGTTACCTACATTTGATAGGAGCCATTTTTTAGCCATTGGTGAATCTGAAATCTTCAATAAATAGTACAGTAAATTAAGATTTAATTGAAATACAACCTTGTATACAATATACAGCCTTATTCAGAAGTTTCGATACTGAGATAGTCGAGTATCGATGATGTTATCGATATAAATCTTATAAACTCATAAAATCCCTTACTAATGATCTGTTAACTCTGAGGCTTAGCATAAATGAAAGTAAAACATAATACACGACTCCTTTCACAACAACTCCTATCAACAATAATATATGTATTAATTATTAATAATAAACCCCAAATTCACGGTTCGTGATTTAGGTGTTAAATACAATAATTTTCTTGATTTTACAGAGCATTATAAAGAAATCTACAGGTCTTTTATCACCAGATGTGTACAAATACACAAATGTATCAAAAATAGCTCTCATTAGTTGTTCTCTGGTGCGTGTGTATAGTAATAACATAGACTCTTCGGAATATACATGTAAGAGTGATATATATCCCTATCACATTTGACTCTGTAATATGACTAATAGTAATAACAATAGAAATTATGTACAAGGGGGTGGGTAGTGTTACTGTAATTGAAAGCACAAAGTAATGTGAAAATATGAGGTATGAATATAATGGTTACATCTGGGAAAAATATTTGGTGATCTTATTTTGTCCTATGTCATCGTCTGATCTGTTCCTTTTCCTTGGAGTTGATACAAGTGTTGGTTGCGAATTGGTCAGTGTTGGTCTTGGTAGTAACAGTGGTTTCACGAATTTCTTTTGGATACATAGATTTGGCTTTTGTTTCTCTATGTATAATGCTTCAGCGGTTTGAGAGCTGCCACGTTTTTCCCTGGTTGTTTGTATATTATTTAAAGTTTAATGGGGAAACTTTTTCTGGACAGGTTCTCGTATGTTCCCTTATGGCTGTTGTGCCTGTATAGAGATGTTCGTTGATTCTCTCTTCTAGTCTCCTATAAGTGTGTCCGATATATTCAGCTTGACAGAAACATCTGAATTTGTAGACAACATGAGTTTGTTTCAGTGGGTCTAATTTGTCTTTTAACTGATTAGGGAATATTTTGTTGGTTTTGAAGAATATTTTCGCTTCTTCGTTCGGAAAAGTAGATTTGAAAACTTCTTGGAGTCTTTTCTTGTATATTTGGAATTTTTGGTCTCTCCTAAATGGTAGATACAAACACGTTTTGGCCTTTTCTTCTTCTTGTTCTCTGTTGTGTTCGATCTCGAAGACTCTACAAAAATGTGTAGAAACGGTCGAGATACCTCATATATATATATATCAACCCCAAGAAAAAGAAACAGATCAGATGATGACATAGGACAAAATAAGATCACCAAATATTTTTCCCAGATGTAACCATTATATTCATACCTCATATTTTCACATTACTTTGTGCTTTCAATTACAGTAACACTACCCACCCCCTTGTACATAATTTCTATTGTTATTACTATTAGTCATATTACAGAGTCAAATGTGATAGGGATATATATCACTCTTACATGTATATTCCGAAGAGTCTATGTTATTACTATACACACGCACCAGAGAACAACTAATGAGAGCTAAAACCAATATTGTGTACACAATTTTCTTTATATAAATCTGGCATGTAAAAGCTGATGAGTATGCCACGAAATAAAAGCGCTATATTCTTATAACTGGCATCAAACCCTTTTTACTCATGGAAATATATATATGTTGTAGCTAATTCGTACTTAAGTATGAATTAGCAGGGATAGCTCTGCTAATGCGTACTGAAAGGGCAGAGGGGAATACATCGCATAGACCAAATGTATGCTAAATAATTTTACAAATTTCTCTGCTAATTCGTACTGAAAAGACTGAGACACCTTTTTAGAATGTTTTGAGAGGGTATCTGTTTTGTATGACATGAAAGAATCAAGTAATAATCTTAAATAAAAAATTTCATTTACTAAGAAACATTGTTTATTTAAAAAATTTGTTACATTATGATACAACAGACCCAGTCATTTTCTATAAACAGATAAATTGAAACCTCATCTCTTATTGGTGAATGATAAAGTAAACTGTGTAGAGGCTTGGCACTTTTTCATTATTTTTATTATGACTGAACAGAAAAGACGTCAATTTTATGAGAAAATCGCTCTTCAAAATGTTAACAACCCAAGATTTTTGACTGATCAAAGATACGATAAAATAATTTACAAACTCAAATCCGAGAAGTCAGACTATTCGAATGACTCAAATATTTATAAACTTAAAAAGGAAATGGAAGTCCAATTTCATGAAGGCCAAGAGAAGATATACTCGATTTGTGAGCCAGATGGTGTACGACATCTTTATGTAAGAGAATCCGAGATTTTCGATGTAATAAGCAAATGCCATGAGAGAGTTGGACACGCTGGTCGTGTTTTAACCAAAAAAGAAGTTGATAGTTTCTACAAAAACATCACTCAAGCACAGATATCATTGTTCAAATCTCTTTGTCCTCAATGTATCAAGAATCAAAGTTCAAAAAGAAAAGGAATAGTTACACGTCCAATGGTGAGCAACTCATATAACTCCCGGGTACAAGTAGACCTTATTGACTATCAGTCATCTCCCGATGAAGAATTCAAATTTTTAATGGTCTATCAAGATCATTTCACGAAATATGTCCTACTTAGACCTCTGAAGAATAAATTGGCTGAAACAATATCGGAAGAAATCAAAATTATTTTTAGAGATTTTGGCAACCCGAAAATTCTTCATACTGATAACGGAAGAGAATTTAAAAATTCTACCCTTCTCAAGATATTGGAGAGTTTTCCTGGAACTAAAATGGTACATCCCAGACCGAGACATAGTCAAAGTCAAGGATCGGTTGAGAGAGCGAATCATGATGTTGAAAACATGATTCTAAAATGGATGGCTGATCATAATTCAACTCATTGGGCTGAAGCGACTCCATTTGTTCAGATGCAAAAAATAGGAGATACCATCGTAAAATAGGAATGTCTCCTTATAGGGCTTTGTTTGGCGTGGAGTTTACCTCAGAGGAAGATAAAGTTCAAGGTAAGCTTGAAATGTTAAATTTGAATTAGTTTATTGAATGATAAATGTATTTATTTTTAGACGATTTTAGGGATCTTGATACAAGCTTTTTGGTTTTACCAGAAGAAGATATGTCTGAAAGGTTGAAGCAAATGTCTGAATTGAAGAAGAATATTTTATTTTCTACAACAAAATGTGCTCAGAAAATGCTCGCTGATAAAGCTCCAGTAATTACAGAAGTAGGAGATAACGTCATTGCTCCAATTCCTTAGATTGATAGGTCAATGGTAGATGATCGTTGTCTTCTAGGTATCAGAAGTTGGCGACGGAAAATGTAAGGTGGAAACAGAAAACGGAATTTTGAAAGGTCGTCTGAATTCTGGCCAATTTAAAATCGACCAAAAAGTTCTTGATCCACAGCCGATGGTTCAAGACGAAGAGCTCAGTATCCGAGCTGCAAGTGCGAAGCAATCGAGATCCGGAGGTCATATGACTGTTATTCGTTTGAATGTTCGAGGGGACTGGCTATTTTTATTTCGTAGAAAGTAGTGCCGGATTTCTTTTTTCTACCAAGTCGACCGAAGTTTATCTTGTCATGCGAGGGAAAAAGATTTATCAAGTGCAGAAGATCATTTCATATCGAAGCTCAAACCTGATCTTGGTGTAATCGCATCGAACCTTGGCATAGCAGGCAGAGATATGTTCAAGGGAAACAACTGGCAAAAATCGAGAATTCCCAAGCCCCTACCCCACCAAAGTTTAGTTCAACTCAAAACACAGCCAATAATCACCATACACAAGTGCAGAGTTCAGACCTAGTAACTAGCGTAGAGTTGGCAAAATGTGAAAAACCCGACAAGTACAGTAAATTACACACATGATGGCTCACTGGATGAATATATTTCCTACCAAAATTATATTTATACACCTCTGCTCCTCTTCAGGTGACCAATAATATGTATGAAAACCAACAACCAATAGAGTTTTAGTATTTTCCTAAGCAATTTTTCCTCGACTTCTCAGCAACTCTAAGGCTAAGCTAGGCAGGAACGATTTTTTATGTAACATGAATTTTATTCATTCATTAAAATCTTTTCTTTCTAAATTTTTTAACCAAGTATTTCCATGTATGGATACAGGATGGCCAGTGGAAGTCCCCCTCCCGTCCTAAATTGAGGGATTTCTTCAACCACTGGAAGAGCAGAAAATGTTGCATTGTAAGAGTATAAAACTCAAACCCGGGGTTAAGTTTGAAGAGACCCGGCGAAACAAAACGTTTATCACTTATTATTCGCTTGTTTTATAATCTTCCTTATGAATCAAAATCAGAATAGTAATAAAAATTAATGATAATTAATCCTTCATACCATATTTAAGAATAGACTTTTGTACTTATGCCTATTTAGTATAACTCTCATTTAGTATATTCTTCTTGCGATGAAAGTGGTATACTGTTTGTTCGACTATTTCTTTCACAAAACATTGAAAAAGTATAGTCTATGCTGTGGAAGCAATAAAGATTAATGTAACACTTAAAATTTAATCAGTTATGATAGTTTGAATGAAAAACTTCCCATAAAAATATCCGAAGATTGATGTGGGCCATCTAAAAATAATGTTAATAGGTGTTTCAGGATATAATTCTAAGTATAATTTGTTATTGGTGATATTTTATGTGCTTACTTCGTGAACTATCGCCAGCTGGAACATATGAGAATGAATAAAAACCATTTTACGGAAAACTTTATGGTTAATTGAAAATAAGGCTAAGTATTTTCATGGAAAAATTATTGACAAAAGTGAAAGCAGAATTATTGCCGAACTTCGTCAAGTAGTTTATTACTCGATTTTAGACTCATGTGGAAGGTTTGAGAACAAGTAAATAATAAGTGATAAACTTTTTATTTCGCCGGGTCTCATCAGACTTAATCCTGGACTACATTTATATAGAGCTCTATTGCATAATTTTTTCCCTTCCATTGGTTCAAAGATTAGCTGATTAGCGAATGGGACGAGTTGAAAATCCTTTTTCCAGGCGGCTTCACTCCCGTTTCTTTCCCAGGCTTGGGCCCTCTTTGCACTTTAAGAATCCATCCATTTTCATGCGGAGATTATAGACAAAAGTGAAAAAATTAAATCTCACATGAATGAGCAATTCTATCTGGTCCTCTGGCTATAAAAACGAATATTTGTTACAAATCAATTATCTCCAGCTAATATTAGAATTATCTTGAACACATAAAGGATATATAACTAACCTGAGATTTACATAATTAGTACATATTAATCATTGATATGGAATATGTCTCACAGTCAACAGAACCCTTAACTTGTTATTTTTTGATTACTCGAAGCAGTAAATAGTGTGCCCTACATCTGGTTGATGCTGCAAAATGTTAAGTCTTTGAAATTAAAAACTAACGTGGTTTTGACACTTAATATGAAAAGTATGATGAATGAAATGACATTTCAATTCTTAAATTTAACTTCAAAAGATAATCGTAGTATCAGTTATCCTTGTAAAGCAGAAAATTTTTAAAATTCCACTCACTTGCCCCATGATGTTTTGAGTTAACTTTAAAATGAAAAAAATTTGCAAAAAGAAAATTAAAAAATTTGTTTTTTTCAAATAAAGATTTGTAATATTTGATTTTTTATTTATTTTGAGAACGTATTTCTAAAGATTAAATAATGCTTTGTTTAAAACTGCGAATCTTGTAAGGAATTATTACAATGCATATTATATGGGAACAATATACAACCAAGAAGAAAATGAAAATGAAAACGTTACCCAAATAGCCAAAGAAGTTCAATCTAAAATTGACCCCAATTCATCAAATAACATAATCAAAGCATTTAGAATGGGGGAAAATTCCACTAAAAATAGACCGATCAAAGTTATCACTGACAATAGAATTCATAAAAACTTTTTTATCAATAAAAAAGAAACATTCCAAAGAATGAAATTGCGAATTAGCAGAGATAAAACCATACTTCAACAAACCATCTCAACAGCTATCTACATTGACAAAAAGAACAATCTCAAATTATCTTCTATAATTCAAAATTCAACCAACAATAAAAACAACATGGATAACCCAATTGACCCCCATCAAAACAATTTTTTATTATAGAAACATCAGACCACATCAGATTCTTAATTGCTATTTTTATTATTATTTTTGTTATTACCAACACTGAATCAGTAATTAATACTCCTATCACTCAATGTACTCCTCAATTAACCACCTGTGACACAAAATGCACCATATCAACCAATTTACTCACAAATCATGACAATAAGTGCCAATTAACCACATTGCATGCCAAAATTAATTTTTCATTCTTTCTTCAAAATATTCGCTCACTATTCTCCTGCTTTCATCAACTAAGAATACATATTATCAACACCCAATACGATTTCTACTGCTTAGCTGAAACCTGGCTTTCAGACAAAAACTTATCTAACAGTCTTCATATCAGCGGTTACAAACTAACTCGTTCAGACAGAATTGATGATCCTCATGGAGGTGTGCTCATATACTATCATAATAATATCACTATATCATCAGAAATGAGATTCAGTTTTCACGGAAATGAATTTCTAATCTTAAAAGCAACTAAACTTGGAAATTCTAAACGTATCAATATTGCCCTCCTGTACAGAAAGCCAAACACAAATTCCCTCACCGACACTGCACTAGCCAATCTTATCGATGATCTTATACGAGCCGACGATGATTTAATATTTCTCGGTGATATCAATATGCCCTATGAAAACTGGAATAATCCAGTATCAGATATTGGCACTCTCCTACAAGCTCACAATCCCAAACAAATTTTATCTTCACCCACTAGAGGTCAAAACATTCTTGACTGCATTTTCATGAACACTACAGTACTATCCTATTATTTAGAAATTCAAGAAATATATCCAACCAAAGATCATCTAGGAGTTTTCTGTATGATCGAAACCAATTCCGATGATAATACGACGATTTTAAATACAAACGAATCAATCTACTACGATTTCACTGACTTCAATGTTTGGAGAACAATTACTGTTATGCCTCAAATTTCCTTGATACACGCAATATAATTGACTATTACAATCAAATGTACACCATTGCTACCACAAAAAAACGTAAAAGAAACTTAGATCATCTAGAATAAAAACTTAATAATCGTCTAGAAAATAAACTAAAAAATTCCTGCTCAATTACTCACGGGAGGAGAATTCTTGATGAAACACATGCCCAAATATCAACACTCACATCATTAACCTATGCTCGGATTGAGAAAAACCTTAAGAATGAAATTAAACACAAACCTAAAATAAAGCCCGGCAATATTTTTCTCTGAAATCTAAAATAGGCTATTTTCAACTAAACAAATATTTCAAGTTCTCTCAAAAGAACTGTGCCATCACTAATACAGATCCAAATATTATTCAACAAAATTTCATAAGAATTTTCAATTCATCAACCCCAATTAACATCAATAACCTCACCCACAGCTCTTCATGTAACAAGTATAACAACTGTAACTTTATCTCATACTCTGAGTTCTTCAACATGATCTCCAAACTGAAATTCAAAAACCGACGAGACATATTTAATATAAGTATAAACATACTACTAAACGGACACAAAACCTTCTTGAGTAACATATATAATTTATTTAAAGAGTCATTTAATAATAACTCAATCCCTGATGAATTTCTAACCACCAAAGTCATACCACTTCCGAAAAAAGAATCCACTGAATTCAGACCAATATCACTACAATCTACATTCATGAGAATCATTGACTCTTTTCTATTTCTCCAGATAAGAAAAACAATTGATATTGCAGTGATTGACCCAAATCAACATGGCTTCTGCAAAGGAAGATCATGCGAAACCAACCTTTATCAATTTCTAAGTTACATTTCATATTTAAAAAGCAAGAATCATAAAATTGTTGTTGTATATATTGATCTTAGCAAAGCATTCGATAAAGTCTACTTTTCCACAATTCTTGAAGCCTGCCATAGACATGGAGTTTGCTCAAAACTACTTATGTACCTTGAGAACTATCTCACTAACAGACAACAATTTGTGGAATGTAATAAGCAAAGGTCAGACTACCAGAAAATCTGCTCCGGAGTTCCTCAAGGATCAAGAGTTGGACCACTACTTTTTAATATAGTCTTTGCTGAAATCCAATCTTCAACATACAAAATCTTTAAATATGCCGACGACTTCAAAATAGTTTTTCATTTCAATAACACCTACGACTGCAACATCATTAACTCTGAGTTATCAACTATAATGAATAAACTTAAGATGTTTGGATTAACTCCTAATATAGATAAATCATTCTACACAATACCAAATGAAACAGCAATTTTTGATTTGAACATATACATCAATGACCATAAAATCCTACCAACAGAACTTGTCAAAGACCTTGGAGTTACTTATTCATGGAAATTTGACTTTACTGATCACTACAATAATATAATTAATCAATTCATTAGAAGACTGATTCATATTCATAAATGTATCAAAATTGACGGTATGAAGGTTCTTCTCTTCAAAATATATGCTCGGCCAATAATTGAATATTGCTCTGCATTATGGAATCCCGAATGTGATAAATGGTCAAAGAAAATTCAGACTACATTTAGAAGATTCATACGCCGACTCTCAAACCCATTCCAAACCGACCTAAAATTACCTAAAAACTGTTTAAGACAAAGAAGAGAACTGAAGACGCTCACCCTTATTAAATCTTCGCCACTAGTCTACTCCAATCGACAGGGACTACGCAATAATACCCCAGAATTTGGTCAAATGAAAAAGCTTGCCATATTTAATAGATGCAAAAATATTTTTAAAAAACTAAATCGCTCAATTAAAAACTTGAACATATTAGAATTCAAAAAAGAAATTAGAAACGCTATAATATTATAAGAAGAATTATTTAATGTTTATAAAGATAACATATGAATTGTTAAATAAATATATTATTATTATTATATTGTCACATTTTATTTAATCTTTATTTTCAGGTTCATATTCCTGAAAAATCATTATTTATAAAAACCTAATATATCATTTCAGTAAGGATAAAGGCAGTAGTAATAATTTTTAAATTTGAATAATGAATATTTTTCTCTAATTCTCATTAGTAACTTCAACTTACTAATAAAAACATCTGAAGTTCTCTGTGGTCCATCTTAAAAATAATATCGATAATTCCCTGCATATGATACTGATTATTGTTTTCATTAATTTACATTCATAATAAAAATTCTGAGGCTGACTAGCTAGAGAATATAAGAAAAAAATGAAAACCAATAATTTCGAGAGAGAAACTCTTTGATCTCTTTTTAGTTGAGCTACAGATAATTCCATGAGTAAAAAGGGGTTTGATGCCAGTTATAAGAATATAGCGCTTTTATTTCATGGCATACTCATCAGCTTTTACATGCCAGATTTATATAAAGAAAATTGTGTACACAATATTGGTTTTAGCTCTCATTAGTTGTTCTCTGGTGCGTGTGTATAGTAATAACATAGACTCTTCGGAATATACATGTAAGAGTGATATATATCCCTATCACATTTGACTCTGTAATATGACTAATAGTAATAACAATAGAAATTATGTAAAAAGGGGTGGGTAGTGTTACTGTAATTGAAAGCACAAAGTAATGTGAAAATATGAGGTATGAATATAATGGTTACATCTGGGAAAAATATTTGGTGATCTTATTTTGTCCTATGTCATCGTCTGATCTGTTCCTTTTTCTTGGGGTTGATACAAGTGTTGGTTGCGAATTGGTCAGTGTTGGTCTTGGTAGTACCAGTGGTTTCACGAATTTCTTTTGGATACATAGATTTGGCTTTTGTTTCTCTATGTATAATGCTTCAGCGGTTTGAGAGCTGCCACGTTTTTCCCTGCTCAAAATAAGAACCTCTAGAGATAAAACTATCCTTCAGCAAACTATATCTACCTCTGAATATATTGCTAAAAAGAATAGTTTAAATCAAAATAAATATATATCCACCTTGTAATGTTGAATCTTAGACAATAAGTCATAATAATAATTTTCTACCTCGATCAAGAAACTCTGTCATTTCTTCTAGTCAAAACCCACCCCCAGATATCACTGCGAGTACAAGCAACTAGAACTGGCACTATAAATAATAAGTTTCCTTCTTTCTTGTTATCTAAAAATACTATTATCTCTCTTTCTCTACAAAATATAAGATCCTTATTTTCTGTCTATTTTCTTTCAAAATCAAGGTGAACAAATTGATCGCGTTAGACTTAAATCTATTGTCATTGATTCAGCTCTCGCGCTTAATCTCAAAAAGTTTAAGGCTTGCGATGATTATTAACGGAAACTTCGAAAATCTGAAAATCTTCCGTATAGAAATGTAAGTTTTAATTCTAATGATAATTTTAATGATGTGAAAGACATTGTATTTAAAGTTGCTGCATTGTTAGAGCTAATTGACTATAAAGCTTCTTAGAACCACCTTATGAAAATATGCGAGAAGAACGGGTGGAAGTTTAGAAAGGTAAATTTATTCTAATAATATTTTTAGTCTTCTGGTGAGAAGAAAAGTGTTCCAATGCATTTAGTTGAAGACTTTTATATGAAACTACCAGAAAACATATATAACTTGGATGAAGATTGATCTGAGGTATTGTCTTTTCACAGCAAAGAGAGAATGGGAAGAGGTTACTGAAGGGACGATCATTAATTGTTTCGAAACAACAAAGTTTATTGTAAAAGATAGGAATGTTGTGAACTATCAAGCAATATTAGAGAAGATAAAATATATTATTTGATGATAATAACTTGGGCAGAACGCAATTTTTTAGGTTTAACCCTAGATTGAAATCTCCCATTTGTACCAAAACCTCCATTAGCACGAATGAATTTCTCATTGAGGGGTTAAGCCTATGCTTATTCATTTCATATGAGAGGAGATTGAACTAGCCTTGGACTATTCTAAAAAATACTTAAACGTATTTAGAAAATTAAGAAAACGTATAATTATGCTCATGAAGGAACTATAAAAAGAGATAAAAAAGTTTTCAGCAATCATAACTAAGCAATATTAGAGAAGATAAAATATATTAGAAACTTCTTAGAGCTTGAGAAAAGATATGGCTCTTTAGAAGTTCTCGAACATTAAAATACGAACTGGACAGTCAGACGAAACGCGTCTACATCTGCCAACGTGAGTTGAATATTATTTGACTCTCTTATGGAATTGACACTTGTTTATCCGAATTTCTAACATCTAGGTGTGAGAAGACAATCTCCATCAAGTTAGATTCACATGGATATAATAATAACCAATTACCACACTTTGCTAGTAGGTTTAATGTCTAAAAACACTGTAAGGAATCTAATTTTTTCCAAGCTTGTATAGGATTGGACTTGATATCAGCTAGAATACTAGTATCAAAGAGCGATTAGGAGCTTAGGAGTTGTAGATTGGTGCTGTTTTTAGATGGTCTAGAGGAGTGAAGAATTAAATCACTAAAAATTTAAAGTCGAAACCATTCCGAAAAAGAAACGAAATAGCTGGAATAACCAAGGAGACGAATTTTGAGATGTCTGTTGTAGAGTAGATGAGAATGAGATGATCTGATGAGGGGACTTGATATACTCTGTCGAGATATAGGTCTGGAATGTCGGTAAATAGAAGGTCCAAATAAGAGCATGATGGTAGTCGAGTTGGTAAATTAGATAATTGTTTAAGGCTGAGAGAATTAACAAAATCATATAATTGGCTTAGATAATCATATTGTTCTGGAGTGTAATTTGAGTAGTTGAAATTTCCACAAATTATAAGTGAGTTTCTACAAGGATTTAAATTGGTTTTAAGTCAATTATGTCAGATTCAGATCGGGCGGTTACTGGAGGTGGATTGTAGACTGCAAATAATTGAATAAAGAGATCATTGATTCGGAGAGAAAAAGAGATCACGTTTGAAATGTCAGAGAAGCTTGAGAAATGAGAGACTGTTATATTGCTATGAATATATATGGCTACACCTTCTCCAGTACGAACTAGTCTATCGGATCTATAAAAGTTGAAATTGTCAATTTTAATTTAGAATCTGGAGTATTTGGTTTGAGCCATGATTCCGTGATGATTACAATCATTGGAGAGTATTTGATAATGCTAGATTTAAGAATGAACATAGAGGTTAATATTGATCTAGCATTCCAAAGAAGAATCTTATTGAAAAAATTGAATACTCTTCGATTGATTAGAGATAGCCTGATCATCCAAGTAAGGTCGTTTGGAGTTTGGTTGATTTACCAATGTGGTTGGTGGTAATGTAGGTGGCGAAAGGATGTCCATAATCTCGGAGGAAGGTCCTGGAATGTTTGTTGGAGCAGGTTCTGAGATTGTGAGAGGAATTGGGACATCAGATTACACAATTGGTGCATGTTGAGATTCTTTACGTACAAGCTGAGGTCGATGTCTAGAAACAATAATTCCCAGTGCATTGTGAATTTGGTTTAGCATTGGGGCAGTAATGAAAAAGTTCCCAGTGATTTTTGTGGTGAAGTTACCTTTATGATTCTTATGAGATTTTTAACAGAGTTGAAGAATCCGGGAGCATTCTTGACCAATACTTCGTCAATTTTAGTGGAAGTGATTTCATCTATGCTATCGCTGTGAATAATTATGTGATGAGATTTTTTGATAATTTCTTTTGGACGAGTGATGTTATTAAACGGCTTGTGTTCACTGGCTACATCCCTATATGTAGGTTTTTGAGAGATAACAGAAGGTGGTTTAACTTTGTTGATTGGAGCATTGGTAATGATACTTTGAAGAGATAGAGTATAATTAATATATTTCCTCATAAGTTCTTCACGTGACAGTTTAAGAAGCGCGCTGTAGGTTAGCATGATGAAAAAACCAAAAAATAACTTCTAAATATGTTAATACAATACCTTACTAACCGTAGACAATTTGTTGCTTATGAAAACAATGATTCATTGCCTAAATTAATCACTTCAGGAGTTCCACAAGGTTTTAGAGTAGGCCCTCTACTATTAATATTGCATTTTCAAAAATAAATGTTGAAGGAGCTAAGATTTTTAAGTATGCTGATGATATGATAATAGTCTTCAGTTTTGATGATGTTATCGATATAAATCTTATAAACTCATAAAATCCCTTACTAATGATCTGTTAACTCTGAGGCTTAGCATAAATGAAAGTAAAACATAATACACGACTCCTTTCACAACAACTCCTATCAACAATAATATATGTATTAATTATTAATAATAAACCCCAAATTCACGGTTCGTGATTTAGGTGTTAAATACAATAATTTTCTTGATTTTACAGAGCATTATAAAGAAATCTACAGGTCTTTTATCACCAGATGTGTACAAATACACAAATGAAGGTGTTCTTATACAAAATGATGGCCCAAACTGTTGTCGAATTCTGCTCAGGATGTTGGAACCCGGAAAAAACTGAATGGTCCAAGAAGTTTCAGAAAGTTGCTTTTCAAAATAAACTATCTGCCCAGTACAGAAAACAACTTGGTCAACCTTCAGAATCAATCAGAATTCGAAGAGATATTAAAAGTCTTATACTAATTAGAAAATCCCTGAAGCCCCAAAGAATTCCCAGACTTAGAGAACGCTACAGAATCGAGGGGCAATTAAAAAATCTAGCTATATTTAATCGATGTAAAAAGAACTTTGAAAAACTACCTAACTCTTTAAAAAGAAAAAACCTGAAAGAATTCATTGAAGGAATTAAGACCCGATTTATAAACTAAATAACAAAAAAAGACATACCTATTTATCTATCAACCCTTGCATGGAAAATGGGGGCAACTTTGAATTGGTATAACTTTAGTGTTTCACAATTTTTCTGTATGAATTTTAATATAGCTCCGAGATAAGAATAAAAAACAGTTTTTACTTAGTTTGAAGTTATATCACATTTGGTCGTCGAGTTAGTGGCTATTTTTTGATTGGTAACACATTGGATAAATGAGGTCTAAAAGACCCCATACTGTTTCTTATTAAAAAAACAGGATTGTTTGGATAAAAAAACCAAATTTTTTGTATAGAATCATTATTTCATTTATGGAGAGAGGTAACTGACCTATTACTTTAGCTCTCGCTCTACAAGAATAGCTTTTTCAAAATATTGTAACTGATGAAGAATTTCATGATAGCTTGGAAGAAGATCATCTAGAGTTTGAAAGTGATTCAGCAGACGATGAACAGGCAAATATTATCCCACCCAATTCAGCATATCTCTCTAAGTGTGGTGGAATTGTTTATTCGACCATATCAAGGTCAAACCCCTATTCACAATGTGGTCGATTTTACCAGTGGACTTACTAAGATCTCAAAAAGATGCGTGAACCAAGCGGATTTCTTCTTTCTATTCATAAGTGATTATATCATTGAAAATGTTACCAAGTATACAAATTTATACATGAGGAGCATGAATTGCAAAAACTCAGAATTTCAAAATGACGAAATTCGTAGGTGGATTGGAATATCTCTCTATTTTGGAGTTTGTAAGCAAAAGAATATGGAGCTGGAAGAACTGTGGGGAGATGAATTTGGAGCACAGATTGTCAAAGATTCAATGAGCTATTCAAGGTTTAAAATTATCAAAAAATACATAAGATTTGATAATAAATCATTACGAAACATTGGTCAAAATAGAGATAAGCTTGCTCCAATAATGATGATATTCCAAGAGTTTATTTCAAATTGCAAGAAAGCATATATTCCCTCAGAGCAAATAACTACAGATGAGACCAATCCAAGACAAGTCAACTGAAGTTGATAATCCAATTAGTTCTCAATCTGCAATTAGTCTTGAAATTGTACCCGCTTCATGCCCAGTAACAACTACAGCTAAGGATGAAAATGCAAATCAAGAAAAGTCAACGGAAGTTGATAATCAAATTGATACCCAACCTGTGATTATCACTGAATCCAAAAAGTGTGCAATTAAAAAACGAGGAGTCAAAAGAAAAAGATGTAGCGGGCAGTTACAACTAGATCCCTTTCTCAAGAAAAGACAATGAGCCCAGTGAAACCTTACCCCTCCTCCTTGTGATATTCTTTCAATTCCCATTTGTCCAATCAGAGGATTTTTAATTTTTCATTATTGTATGCATAAATATCTAGCCGGTGTAAGAGTCTGATGAGAACCGGTGAAATAAAAGCTTTATTACTCATTATTCCCTTGTCTTCGGTCCTCATAATGAATTTCTCATTAAATTCAGAATTAAAGAAAGAAGAATTTCGGCAATATTTCAAAACAAAATAAGACGAATTGATCTGAAGTTGATTAATTTTTATTTGTTGGGATTGAAAGTACAATTGAGATTGAAAGTGAAAATTCAGACAAGTCAACGGTAGTTGATAATCTAATTAAATCTCAACCTGTAATTAGCAGTATTCAAAGCAAAAAGAAGGCTGCACCTGTGATTATCAAAAGAATTATTTATTATATATATCTAGCCGGTGTAATAGTCTGACGAGATCCGGTGAAATATAAGCTTTATTACTAAATATCCACTTGACTTCCAAATCCTCTAAATGAGTCTCTCATTTGAAACTAAAAATTAATTTTTAGATATTATTTATTATAATTAGATTAATTCTGGATTAAGATGTTAAAAAATTTATACATCACTTCTACGAGGAATTTGTTTTTTGGTCATCTTATGGTAACGATTTTAGTTCGTTCGATAGATCAAGAAAAATTACATTAGTATTCAATTTTTCATCATGATTGAATTTTTTATTATGAACTAAGAGGAAATTTTAAAAATTTCACAAGTGGAATTAATTTCAAAATCACGAATCATCCTACCACGTCACAATGGAAAGCGCAACAAAAGAGTTGAGGAGGTTCACTAAATGTCTAAACGATTGTGTAATTCTTTTTCGATATTTTATTGAGACCCCTCTTTCATTATTCACACTAAGGAATTTCTTTGCATAAAATAACAAATGATTTGTATAAAAATATTTATATCTTAGTATTCTTATTCAACTTACAATGCTGACGATCAGAGGATCTAACTGGAGTATCTAAAAATGTTTATTAGTCGATTTTCATGCTCTATCACAGTTCTATTGATATTTGCTTCTATTTATTTCTCTGCATATTATCCATTTTCAAGTTATATAAAAAGAATACGATTATATGCAAGATTCAGTTATTCAGGTCTGTCAGCCCAATAGTTCTATTTGGGATTTATGTGGAGGAGAAAACATTCATTTACTGATGAAAGTTCTGGTACTTACTGCGATTAAACGGTTGATCATCTAAAGTAAAAAACAATGACTAGTAATCACTTAAAAGTGAGAACGCTGAGGTTTTTATATAAAAATACATATTGTTAGTATTTAACTTACGATAGTTAAAGTTGCGGTCAGAAGATCTACCTGGTGTATCTAGAAATGTTGGTTATGCGAATTTCTAGTTCTATACCAGATCTCAAGAGCAGAGCATCACTTTTTTTGAATTAAAATCTCAAAAATATTCCTTTCTAATCCGAATTCAGTTGAGATAATTAGTAATAATCAATTTAATGGGTAAATGTATCAATTATTTGCATAAATTACAAAGTACTTTCTAATTTTATTTTCGAGAAATCCTCTGTTTTAAGTTCATATCTATTCTAATTTCGAAAGAACCTCTTCCATTATCAGAGCTAGTTAAATAATCATAATGAAAAATAGTCATTCTTATCCCATTTGATCGAAATAATCAAAATCATGCTGCTCTGCTCATGATTAAGAATAGACGTCAATTTAAATTCATCCAAATTATTACTCACTGCGCGTGAACGCGTTTTCGTTTGAACGTACTGAAAATTTTTGAGAAGAAGTTTAAAAGATTTGAATTCATTGATCAAATTATTATTTATCCAAAATATGCATAAGAAAGAGTGATTGATTTAACTAACTATAAGTAAAATTTCGATCCATAGTCAGTAGCGGTGCATCTGAAATTATAATATGTAAGCTGGATGTTTCCATAGAGAGGAATCATTTCTTATGTCTCAAAGTAAAACTTTATTAACTTACGGGGATTGATGAAACCAACTTGTTCCTCTGGATGAAATTCTCATGAATTTAAATAGTATCATTATTGCTCATGTCGTTATGAGTTAGTCTGAAAAAGGTTAACTGGAGATTGAGTTATCTTTTCAATATAAGAGATAATTTTTAATATAAGCAGGAAATCATATTTTATTTTGCTATAGGTTTTGAAACTTATTATCTTTAATTCATTTTTTCATATTAAAAGAAGGAAATTTATATTCTGTTACCAATTCAATACACGGTGCAACAAAAAAAATCAGCCAGGCTGAATTTTAAGAATAGTTAACATTTCTTCACGATCCTGCTATTCCTCCTTTCACACAAAAAAACAATATTCAAGAGGGGTCACGTTCAAGGTTTTCAACCCTTTACTTTTTTCTTTGATTTTATCACTAAATTAATGGGGCCTCGATATTTAGATTAATGTATGATTTTTACTAATATTAAAATCTCGTACAATGAGTAATACTCATTTAGTATTCAATTAAGCGAGCAGAGTAGACCTTTTCTTTTATTTTTTACCATGATCATATTACCTCTCTATATTTTTGATTACCGTCATAAAAAGCATCTTACTCCTGAAGAAAGATATTATCAATAACTTTGCCAGAGAAGCCTGAAGTACTTGATTATAAAATTGAGAAAGAAAAGATCAATTCTAATGAATGAATAAATTTCATGTTACCTAAAAAATACTTTACTACATAGCCTAGACTTGATGAGGATGAAAAGTTGGATATAACAATACTCAAATTCTATTGGTTGTTGGTTTTCCTGCGCATTATTGGTCAACCTGAAGAGGAGCAGAGAGGTATAAATATAAATTTAGTAGGAAAGAAAATAATCCAGTGAGCCGACATGTGTAATACACATTGTGTATGCCTGAAAGTACTTATTTCTCCAATTATCAGGCATCCCATAGATTAATATGATCCAGCATTAAAGAGGAAATTAATAATCATTTCAAAGAATAATATTTCTTATAAATGAATTTCTGGTCAATTCGTTAAATTTCATTTCAATTC
The DNA here is from genome assembly GCA_012064415.1 of Gyrodactylus bullatarudis. Lineage (NCBI taxonomy): Eukaryota > Metazoa > Platyhelminthes > Monogenea > Gyrodactylidea > Gyrodactylidae > Gyrodactylus > Gyrodactylus bullatarudis. The sequence goes on from SSNU01000024.1 coordinate 181,871, forward strand.
GAATTATGTCAATTTATTTACTCGTTTGTAGCAATTTGTCGTATGCTAAGAAAAGGGACATTGATTTTTTCAAATAATCACAATTTTAAGGTTTAAGTGTTCAAAAGAAACCTAAAAATGCTCCCAAATGAAAAAGTCTTTACTGCAAGAGACACTTTGAATTCCATCTGAGTTATTAATAATTTGAATTTCATTGATTAACACTCACTAAAAGATAAAATTTATTGAAACTTAGGTCAATAGAATGCTCAGTCATTTTTCACTGAATCCGAAATTATTAAAAGTTTTCGATTGTGTTTAAAATATTGTTAAGGTATTTATTAAAATATTTAGGAATTGGAAAACAGAAATTTAAAAAATTCATGAAGGAGCAGACTCTTGCATAGGAGATTTTTTCATAAAATAGCGAGGAATAAGAATTTTCTGATTGATCAGAATCTTCACTACTCAGTATTTTCAATTTGGCTTAATTACTTTTCTTTATACTGAATAGAAATTAATACGTCAACTATTTCAGAATAATGGTTGAATTTAGTTTTTTTCATAAGACATACTCGGATCGACCCTTATAGCTTAAACGTAAATGGTGCTCAATATTTTAATTATAAATCATCATAAAAAATAAATACGGATAAAGTCATTACATACCTAAATCAACTGGAATAATTATTAAATATTTATAAAGCTAAGTCAGAAATTTCTCACGTGATTCACGTTTATCCGAGGGATCTTGAAAAATTTGAACGATAGGAATAAAAAAGTAAGTCTGAATCAAAAAATACACAACTAACTAGATGTCGAAAATTGAAAAAAAAACTAAGAACTTTTACTATCAGTCTGCGTTTGAAATTTATGAGGTTTAATGCATAATATGGTTGTTATTAAGAGTGTTTCAACAACCCAATACACAATTAAAGCAGCATTTTTTATTTCCTATCAAAGATTCTTTTTATTGTAAAGTTTCTCATGCCTTTTTACTATCAGCTAGTTTATTAACTTTGAAAAGGATAAAAGGTAAGTTGTTGAGGTATTTTTATCAAAGTCTTGATAATAGATTATTATTAATAATATAGTTATTTTAATGAAACGATATTTTCTTACAAGCCAAACTATTTCTCTTCTGTGCTGAAAAAATCAAAATGACAAAGAAATTTAAATAGACTTTGATCAATTACATTGCACTGAAGCTAAAATAAAGAATTTTAGAATATTATGTTTCATAATTATGAATTATTATTATAATAATGATGATTTTTCATGTTACCGTGAATAGAGGGAAATCACTAATGAAAATGGGAATTATCTAATACAATGAGATTTTATTTACTCAAACCTTACTGATTATTAAAGAACAAGGCTTATGATGGTATATTTCATGGTTATGTGATACTTTGTCAAATATCTTTACTTCTTTACACCAGATTGTTCATTGACGATACCATAGACTTTCAGGAAATACATGCATTGTTTACTAGTTAAGATTGGTCCAGTTCAATTCTCTGAGTAGGAATCGTCCTCGAGAGACGAACATGTTATATAAAAAAATATCATAAGTCTTGTGCATTAATTATTGGTAGATAAAAAAGTATGTGTGAAAAGTAAGACAACATGACCAAAGAAACAACAAGCACTTTGAATAAAATTAAATTTCATTATTTCAGATAATTGTCATTTTACTAGGAATTACCGTCCATTCACTGATTTCCCATTTTCACTGTAACATACAAATATTCCTCATTCATTAAGACTCACAAGATTGTGATATTCTTTCGCCTTGAGCTAAATGAATTGTTTCAAACAAAACTAACAGTATGACATTCTAGAATCTAAATAGTAAGAAAACCATTCATTTCAACTCCAACAGCAAGCATAGAAAACTGACTCGGTTGAGCATATAAGTTCTCATCTAAGTAAATAATATGAAAGTTTAATATGAAATTTGATTATGAAAATTTATTTTGATATCTAAGACGAGAAATAGCAACCATTCCAAAAATAATAAGTGATGCATATAAGCGAGTTGTTAGGAGATAAACAATTTCTTTAGTACGGCTCATTTAAACAGTGTACGCTAACCTTAGTTTGGTTATTTTATAGCGTGATTCTTTTAACACTGGATGGCTCTGAAATTGTCTATCATTTGGAAAATCACTTACTGAAATCATCGTTATCATTCAAATCTATATCTGAATTTAGAAATTAAGAATTTAGTAAATTATTTTTAAACATATATTTTTACTTACATGAAGGCGGACCTAATTTAAACTCAATAAACTGTTATTTTAAGAGTCAACTTACAATATGATGACCGCATTCTTGGAGCTGTTTGAGAAAAACCTTGTATCAAATAGCAGCCTAGCCTCTAATTAACGCAATTCGTAATTTTTCAAAACGAACTTTGAAGTGCCATATCTAAAAGAAGTAACAGTGCAAAGAATGTAAAAGTGATAACTTCTAAAGTAAACACTCACCAGGATTCATTGCATAAGATTTCCGATAATCTCCAACGTTTGCTTAGATAAATATTAAAATTTGGAAATAATGGAAAAAACTTACAAAGTTTTCTTTGTACTTAGTTTTATGTTGTGATTAGAAATTATTAACTAACCCCCTGAATCTTAAGTGATTAAGGTAAAAATGTCCGTGTCTTGAAAAGAAGCTTACCTCTAGTTGGATAGCCATTGTGATCTGGAATGAATTTTATTTTATTTTCTACATAATCATGAATATACTGTATTATTTGATAGAATTTAGCTGAATTTAACCAAAAACATATTTAGTTAGTTAGGAAGATGAGCGGATACTAATGATTTTGGACGGAAGTATTGTCGGGCTTCTTCGAATATATTTATTGAACTCTTTAATGAGGAATTCATTAAGAGAATTAGAAGACTAGTGAATATGTAGTTATAAAGCTTTTATTTCACCGGATCTCGTCAGACTCTTACACTGGCTTGATATTTATACAGAAATTTAGTGGAATCCTCTGATTGGATAATCAGGTTCACCTTTTGAGTTTATGTTGGCGAAGAGAGGTAGGAACTGCAATTATGGTTTTGTAAGGAAAGAGTCTATTTGTAACTGCCCATCGCATTATTACCTTTTCGTTCCCTTTTTTTCTAATTGGAAACTTTTCATTGATTGGCTTGAAACTGATAATTACTGGTTGAGAAATAATTTGATTATCAACTATTGTTGACTTCTCTGAGTGTGCATTTTAATCAACTATAATTTTTTCTGGGGATGACATCTGAAGTTACATAGAGACGTAGTTTCAACTACTTGCACATTTGGTTCAACAACTTTTTTCTCAGCGTTTGGGTGGAGCTGCTTGTTTTTTTGTTTAATGATCTTAACCTAACTTAATTTTTTGATTTTTAATTTATTTTAATCATTACGATAAAAATATTCACGTAAATTTTTAAAATACATCCGAAAATCCACATAAATTCATAATTGAAAAAGTAGAAAAAGGATATATTAACACCAAATGTACATTTCTCAAAGGTTCATCAGTATCAAAGAGACACTATTGATGAACCTTTGAGAAATATACATTTGGTGTTAATATATCCTTTTTCTACTTTTCCAATTATTTTAATCAGAAAAATTTGTTGGAAAATTTATCAGAATATACTTTTCTATTCTCGATTCCTATGAAAACCTTTTAATTTTAATAATCTGTGACTTACTGATGAATTGGTTCCTTGATCCACTGAGATGTGCTATATGAAGAAACGTTTGAATATAGGAAAAAAAGAGCTAGTAAGGATTCTCTTACATTTGCTTCTAACCACTTGAATAATTTCTATATTCCTCGTACATTAACTATAATATTGAGAGTCTATTATGAATCAGCTAATATTTTAGATACTTTTCAATATTAACATGATCTAGACTCTAACCAAACTATTATTTATATAACTAAGTATATATTGTATAGAAACGAACCTGGATTTCTCGCTAAAAGGAATATCGACCGTAACCATTAATTTCTAAAGATATAATTTATGTTCAGACTAGATGAAAATTTTATTAACTGATTCTACGATGAAATAAAGTTCAGAATAATTCTAATCATATATATTAGTATAAATATAGGTATGACGTAAAGGAACTAAATTCTTGTCTTATTGTTGTTATCCCTTTGTGTAAACGATAGTTATTTTAATTGTTCTGATAATGCACATCGGTTTTGAGCTGGGCAACCGTAGTCATGATTGATGAAGGAAGAAGATGATGCCAATTATTTCACAAATAAGGCCTTTATTTCGGGCATACTCATCAGTGTGATACATGCCATATAAAGAAAATATACATTCATTGGTTCAATGTTATTACATTTTTGATTGGTCCATCCCTGTTACCAGGGTTAACTTGACGTTTTGGTTCATTATAATAGTTTGAATATTTAGTTAATTACAGATACGATTACAATTAATACATTGAATAGTTAATTAATATTAATAGTAGAAAGTTCGTTTGAATAGACATATCGAAATTGGAATTAACACCTCATTGTGAG
>SSNU01000024.1:187811-198527 GCA_012064415.1 Gyrodactylus bullatarudis
CATATTCTCTATTTCGATAACTTCTTTACCAGCATCGAACTCCAAAAGGCTTTATTAAAAAGAAGAATTCACTCAACTGGAACTATAAGATCTAACAGGCTCAAGAACCTCGATCTTTTAAGAAAAGAATCCGAATTGAAAAAAGAAAGGCGAGGATCTTATGATCTTCTGTATTCCAAAGCTGATCAGATTTTTATCATTCGATGGTTCGACAGTAGAGCTGTGACAATGACATCCACATTCGCTGCTGCTGATCCTATAAAAGAATTCAACGATGGGAATCAAAACGTAAGAAGGCTGTTGAAGTTGATTGCCCATATATTGTCGATTCATACAACAGATCTATGGGAGGAGTTGATCTTTTTGATTCCTTTATGGCTCGGTATAGGATACATCATCAAGCCAGAGCATGGTACTTTTCTTTATTAAAAATTACTTTTGAAGGTACATAGCAGTTTTTCATTGGGTTCTTTCTGCCTCGTATGTAAGTGCATGGATCCTCTACAAGAGAGAAACTTCGGAGAATCCCAAGCAAGACAGTTTTTTCAGTTTCTTGTTCGACTCTCTGACGAGCTAGTCGAAGAGTCCCGTCTGACTTCAAGAAAGAGATCATTCAACATGTCAGGGATTTTAGATCAGTCTTCTGAGCCAGATAGAAAAACAGTCAGAATAGATTCCAGCTCGCTTCTGAATCTTTCAATCAATTTAGAAAATCAAAACTTACACTTGCCTTCAAAAGTCCCCTCAGCCAAAGATAGAAGAAAATGTACATTGTGCCCAAAGAAAACGTTTGATATGTGCACTGAATGTAAAATCTTTCTTTGTATATCGAATGGTGAAAATTGTTATATAAAATATCATAGAAAATAAAGTTATAATATTATCTACTTGTAAGCGACTTGTTTTTCTAAAAGTTACACAATAAACCAAAAGGTCATATATGACCGATCCGAGATCACCCATAAGTTGATGTCCTACGAAAAAAATCTCGAAGATAACATTTCTTGTAATACTCATCATAGAAGATTGCAAAAAGAATCAGCTTGATACGTATGTTGGTTCTCTTATGGTATCGAAAGGGTTAAATAAGCTTCAAAACCTTTTAACATGCTAACGTTGTTTCCATATTATTTGTAGATAATTTCAAAGTTTTAGGGGAAACATTGGCTTTGCATGTTCTGAGGTGATCTCTAACAGCGGTCTGCGCTTTGTGTGTATTTTTAATTTCACAGATCTACAATTAGACCAGACGGAAAGAGAACTACTCAAACTCGGACCCTCGTTTTGTACACCCAAGTCTACGAATGATCAAATGGAAACAAAAGTTGGATTCGAATGCCTTATAGAACAAACAAAAAGTTCAAAACTGATGAAGACAAAAGAGAACGGTTCCAGTTATCCATGGCTAGCTTCTGTAATGAATACGCAAGTCAAGAAACGAACTTTCAGTACCTCCAACCCAGGCACTTTAAAGCCCTGAAACGATTAAAAAGAAATGACAGCATAATCCTCACAAAACCTGACAAAGGAAACGGCCTGGTCCTCAATCAAAAACGTAAATATGTTGAGTCAATGATGAAGATATTAAATGATAGGTCAAAATTCCTAAAGACAAGAACAAAATTAACAGAACACCAGTCAAAATTCAATTTACCATCCAATTGAGTCAAGAAATTACTTTATTTATGTTGCAAAAATGTGGTTTTCAGTTTCAATGGAACAATGTATGTTCAAAAAGATCCAATGGGATCCCCGCTAGGCCCCTTGTTAGCTGATGTTTTTCTTGCCAAACTTGAAAGATCAACCCTCAAGGCTAGTATAGAGAAGTTTAGCCATTTCTATCGTTACATGGATGACACATTTATTATAGTTGATAACAGTACAAATTTTAATAATTTATTACTAGAGTTCAACCAAGCCCATCCTGACATCAAGTTTACTATGGAGAAAGAGAATGATGAAAAAATCCCCTTCCTAGACGTAATGCTTTCGAGGAGAAACGATGTTACGCTAGTAAGATCAGTGTACGGAAAGAACACTTTTACAGGTCGCCTTTTAAACTTCAACTCTTTTGTTCCTATGAATAGGAAACGAGGTTTAATATCATCCCTAGCCAAAAGAGTGAGACGAATCGTATCCTAGGAAGTTTGGGAAAGTGAACTGGAAAAACTTATATGTATCTTCTTAGCAAACGACTACCCTATTGAACTTATCAACGAAAGACTTTCAAAATTGTACACTCCAAGGAAAAAACCAAATGAGACGACTGATGGCCAAGCTGTTCTCAACTTACCCTTCAAAGGAGATCTAGCAATCGCAACCTACCAAAAGAAGATCACAACTGCCTTTAATGAAGCCTACCCTCATGCTTTACTTAGGTTCGTCTACAAAACCAACAAGATGCTCAAAAATTCATCAAAAGACCCGATAGATGACTCAAAGCAGACTCATCTAGTATACAGATTCAAATGTCCATGTGATGCAGTTTATATAAGTCACACTACTAGGAGGCTAGAGGACAGAGTGGACGAGCACCTCCACAAAGGGCAGACCGCTGTTAGAGATCACCTCAGAACTGCAAAAAGAACTAAAAACTTTGAAAATATGTACAAATCATATGGAAACAACGTTTGCATGTTAAAAGGTGTTGAAGCTTATTTAATTAATGAAGAAAAGCCAAATCTCTGCGTACAAAAGAACCACATTAAACCAATGAATCTTCCAAAGCCAAAGCCTAACCTACTACCTGCCTCCCAACCCCCCTCGAAGAAACGAATGATAGCTGAAGTGGAAGTGAATAGGCAAATTACAGATTTTTACACTCTCTCACAATGAGGTGTTAATTCCAATTTCGATATGTCTATTCAAACGAACTTTCTACTATTAATATTAATTAACTATTCAATGTATTAATTGTAATCGTATCTGTAATTAACTAAATATTCAAACTATTATAATGAACCAAAACGTCAAGTTAACCCTGGTAACAGGGATGGACCAATCAAAAATGTAATAACATTGAACCAATGAATGTATATTTTCTTTATATGGCATGTATCACACTGATGAGTATGCCCGAAATAAAGGCCTTATTTGTGAAATAATTGGCATCATCTTCTTCCTTCATCAAGTTATTTTAAATTCTTAATAAAAAATGATCTTAAATACCTATAAAAATAATGAGAAAAAAACCAAGGAATCTTTATTGATTAACTTGATATTTTCTTGAATTTTCCCGCTTATAGTATCATTAGAAATAAATTATTACAAATAATTTATTACTGTTGAACAATCAAATTTGTAAATCTTCTCTTGGGTAATTCCAATTGATGAAAAACCAAAAACTTTTCTAGTGTTTTAGGTAGAAAAGAAAAATTAAAAATCAATTGGGCCACAGTAGTTCTAAATTGTGCGTGTGTTCTTTTGAATACACAGATTTGGATCTTCCTTTATGATGTAAAACTTCTCTCTGATTTTGAGGTCCGACAGTTGATCGCTTGAATTTTTTAATATAATTCTGAAATTGCTTTCGTTTGCCTCACACCCGCATCTATCAATGTGTTTTTTTAATTGACGAACTATTTTTGTTTATATGTTCATCAATCCTAATCGCTAACCTTCTCTGCGTTCGACCTATATATGATGCCTCGAAGCGATAAATGAGATTAGATTGTTTCGATTATTTCAGCTTTTCTTTGAATTGAAATCTGAATAGACTTGAGGTTTTGTATACAACCTTCAATTGTATATCATTGTAATGTTCATTTACAAGTAAATTCAGTTTTCTTCTTAATTCATAGCTATATCCATCTCCTTTAAAGTTTAATTTCATGTAGATAGGGATAGCTCCTTCAGTTTGTTCTTGTTCTACCGGTTGAGTTGCTTTATCTTCTAAAGCTTTTTTTATGTATTTCTGAACAAATCTTTCAGGATATCCGTTTTCTTCCAGTAATTTCAGAATTATATTTAAAAATTCAAGCGATCAACTGTCGGACCTCAAAATCAGAGAGAAGTTTTACATCATAAAGGAAGATCCAAATCTGTGTATTCAAAAGAACACACGCACAATTTAGAACTACTGTGGCCCAATTGATTTTTAATTTTTCTTTTCTACCTGAATACTAGAAAAGTTTTTGGTTTTTCACCAATTGGAATTACTCAAGAGAAGATTTACAATTTCATTCATAGGCATTTCATTGCAATAAATTTTTAATCAAATTTGTGTCCATTCAAATCAATGCTATTTATAATTTTGTCAAAAACCTACTGTTTTGATAGTTCATTATTAATCCTTAAATTATTAGTGAATAAAAAGAAATTGAATCAATTGGCTTTATTCAACTTCGAATATAACTATTCTTAAAACGCAATTCTAATCAAGAATTCTAGATATCCATACTAAGAAAGATGATGAATATCACCGTTTGACAGTCAATCGGCATAAATAATCAAATTTCAATCAAACCAGGTATCCATGAATGCGGTCAATATGAACAAAATATCACTACCAATCAAAGCATTATAATCCATTTCAGTATAAAAGAAGATCTAGGGAAGTGATTTTATTTCTGTTGAAGATATATTTATAACCAAATGTACATTTCTTAAAGAATCATTAGTGATCTCTCTTTAGAAAGGATAATTCCCAATTTTCAAATAAATGAATGAAAATAGAAATATAATGAAGCTGATAAACACAAAAAACTCATAATATATAGCAAAATTTTAGAGTAACGCGAAAGCTCACATAGGCCACTGTAGTTGAAGGTTGAAAGAATAGTTTTTTGGAACACACAAATTAGGATTATACATGTTGATGAAGAATTTCTCCTTCACCCACACATCTGTTCTGTCACATATTTATGTGATCACGCAGTAATTTAGTAACAGAACTTGCTTCTTGCTTTCTAATTGCGATCCAACTTTAGAAATTAGACAGTAAATTCCCTCTTGTATACATAGTGAGAAGGAACAAGAGGTTTGTATGTTAATGTCTTGGGGAGTTGTGAACAGGTATTCTGTTTTTCGATAGAAAATATTTTAAAAAATTGTTTATTAAATTTTCAGTATGTCCTCGTTAAAGAACCTTCAGAAGTTTAGATCTAAATTACTACTCCCAGGGCTCAATCAATAAAAATGATCACTTAGTATTCATGACATCGGTGACCCAGATCAAATCCAATGTTAATGTGAGAAAAATGATCACACTTTTACACATTTCGTCATCATACCTCTTCTCCCTGATCTGCTCTATTATGAAAAAAGCCATTTCAACTCATGAGGAAGGTTAGATAAAACAGACGAATATCTTATAAATGAACATTATATTTCGCCACGTCTCTTCAGACTCTATCATATAAGTTATTTTGAAGACGATCTTTTACTAAAATCGTATTTTTGGTATCTATATCTTTCTTAATGAAATATTTGTTTTAATTTTAAAGCTGTTGTTAGAGTTATAAAATTTGGCCAAATGACCATTAAAAAGCGTTTCGTAGAGATATGTAATCTCCTTCTTTGAAAGCTTTGTCATTTAAATTGAAAATTATAGCTCAGATTCTGAGAAGCAAGAACGACAGTTTAATATTTTTGGTATGCCATACAAATAACTATCATAGCGTTAAAACTAAAGCTTGTAATGCAATTTTTTTATTTGCTTTGCTATTTTCATGTGTTTTATAGAAATAGAAATATATCGGAAAAAATAAGAATATTCAATATAATTTATTCTTTTGAATCAGTTTTCAATTTTTCATTTTCGTGCTTAACGATCCTTAAAAATTAATTAATTATATTACAATGGGTAGAAATTCTTGAAATAATCCTTTTTCCTCTCAACAGTTGTCAAAATTTTCGTCATTTCCTCCATGTAACATCGAATATCCTTTCCAACCAGGAGAGCCTCGATTATGCCCGAGTATATTCCCAAGTCTACATAAACAATATTTTTCTCATCCCCGAATTTGATTGTATCAAATCCGGTGATTAGTTTGTATAAAGTGAAGCCTAAGCCAAAGTAATCCAATCTAGAAGTGACAATCTAAAAATAAAGTATTTTTGTCAGTTAAAATGAATTAATTTGTAGACTTACGTTAATATCCTAGAGAATGTTAAAATAGAGCGTTTGAATTGAAAATTCTTACATCTTTTATCTAGAAACAGAAATGATTTTGATTATTGAAGCGCCTATTGTTTATCTGCTGTAAAGATGTGACGTTGTCGTTTGATAACAGAATATATGTACAAACAGATGGAGTGGCTATGGGTTCTCCTTTGGGGCCTGTCCTGGCCGAAATTTTCATGGGGAAATTGGAATCAGGTCCTCTCGCTCGATTCATATCACAGTCAAAAATGTACAGAAGATATGTGGATGACACTTTTCTGATTTTAGACAACGAAACCAGTATGAACACGGTTCTAAAAGATTTCAATGAAGTACATTCTAGTATTCAGTTTACGTTGGAGATGGAGAAGGAGAATCAGTTACCATTCTTAGAAGTCCTGTTGTGTAGAAAAGAAGATGGTTCTTTGATGAGAAAACTGCACAGAAAATCAACGTTTACAGGAAAACTTCTTAATTATAACTCATTCTCACCTAAAACTACAAAGAAAGGGTTAGTGAAATCTTTATTCAATAGAATGGAAAAAATAGTTTCTCCTGAGTGTTTGGTGGAGGAAAATGAAAAACTAAAACAGATATTTGTGGAAAACAATTACCCTTTAGATTTCGTCGAAAAAGTGTTAAAGAATACTCAAAGTGAAGTTGAAGTTAAAGAAGTGGACAACAAAATTGACGTATTCCTTCCATTCAAAGGAGATGTTCTGGCGTCCACTACACAACATAGAGTCAAACAGTGGTACAGCTCAACTTTCCAGAGAACAGAACTAAGATTTCATTTCAAATCGAGGAAGATGTTCAATAACACAGCAAAAGATAAACCAAATCCCTTAATGGAATCGAATGTGGTTTATAAATTCAAATGTTTCTGCCAATCTGAGTATATCGGTCATACAACCAGGAGGTTGGAAGAGAGAGTCACGGAACATTTATACACATGTACAACAGCAGTCAGGCAACACCTTAAGGAGTGTGGCGAAAAAGTTTCCCCTGAAAACTTTGAAATTTTATATAGACAAACAGGAAACAATGTCACAGCCCTTAAGACTGTAGAGGCCATCCTGATCCAAAAAGAACAACCTAATCTTTGTGTCCAAAAAAAGTTTGTACAACCATTAGTACTACCTAAGCCTACCTTGAAGTCTAGTCAGATACCAGAGACTAGCGGACCCAAAGAAAGAAGAACAGTGTCTTTAGATCGAAGAGGGACGCAACCCTTGATCACCTCATTCTTCACTCAATGATTAAGTTTCACCCCTCTATTTCCTTTAACTTTGTCTTATAAAAACTTGCCATGTACCTTGAATTTGTAAAAACTTTGTTAAGCTATTATAACGTAGCATGGAGAGAAATAATTGCTAATTGTAAATCTCTTATGTTGTTATATTGTATACTCATTATAATTACCCTTGTACATTACTATGTGACTTGCATGTGTCTGTGTGTGTGTGTGTCTGGTCTCACTCCTCACAATACGTTTGTGAGGCAAGAATACACCACATGAGTCATGATTTGTTGAAAGGTTAAACCAATCAGATTTAATTATGTAATTTTCAAACCTTTGCATTTATTGGCATGTACAGACTGAAGAGTATGCCCGAAATAAAGCGCTTATCTCTTGTAAAACTCTCTGGCATCACCTTTCACTTAAAAATGAGCAATAGCATAGGAAAAATAAAAGATGACATCAGTAATCATCTCAAAGACAAGTAAAATAGAGCGTTTGAATTGAAAATTCTTACATCTTTTATCTAGAAACAGAAATGATTTTTATCTCAATATTCAATAGAACTCACAATTTTCGTGTAGCTTAAATAAGGTATTGGTGTATTATTCAGGTCTGAGTAAGCTCCAGAAAACCTTGCATAGTGAAAATTTCCCAGCTAATTAATTATCGTGATAATCTAAATTACAACAAGTTCTCCTCCTTCAACGATACCAATGTTATCAAATCTGATATCCAAATGAACTATTTTAAGCTTATTTAGTCCGGTGATTATGTCCAAGACATTCAGAATAATTTCCGTTAGTTCAGAATCATCGAAATCCGCAAAACCGTTTAAAAATCCAAAGAAATGTTGCTTGGTGAATAGCCCGAGGCAGAGCGATTCCTAAAAAAATTATTGATTCTACTTACATAGTTGAAGAAATAGCTAACAAGCTGCAATTTTTCATCTTTCAATATGCTCTTTAAGCTCAGATCCCAGAGAATATTTTTCAACTTAAAAGGTATATTTTAATTGACATACTCTAAACTTATTTACATTCCGATGTATATTCAGGCAGTATAGCTCATTATTGTTGTCTTTTACATGAATTTGCAAGTCATTCTGATTAACTTGAGCGACATAGAATCTTGATACCGTTATCGGTTTCGGTTCCTCCTGAATTATTTTAACATTAATAAATATAAATGAGTTAAGTGTTCTTCGAGATTGGTTTTGAACTGAGCTAACAATGACATAGGAAATTTGAGCGGAGTAAGAAGATGCCAGATTGTTTCACAAATAAAGATCTCTGTTTCGGGCATACTCCTCAGTGAGATATATGCCATATGAATACAGCCTTATAAGTCAAACTTATACAATTGGCTCCTCCCTGTTACCAATAAGGCCATCTCTTTCAAATTTGTTAAACCTGTATCTATATGGCATGTATCCCACTGATGAGTATGCCCGAAATAGAGATAAATATTTGACAAACAATCTGGCATGTTCTTCCTCTGCTCAAATTAATAAATATATTTATGTATAGAACTTACATAGAACGCAAGCTCATTATATACCTTAAGAATTGAATGCGATTGTTTTTTTCTCAACTTACGTATATGGCTCTTGAATCATTCTATATAAACAGTTTATTAATAAGGTAATGGATTTTCTTTTCTCAATATATCTCACAATGGAGTAGCTTGCGTTGAATAGATGTAAAAACTAGCATATTAATTGTAGTTCTATTATGTTTTTTACCGTATTAATCTTGTCTATTTGGTCAGTTAGATTGTGTTTTTTGTTTTACGTATAGCTTACTTTTCTGGAAGTATTCTTCAAGTCTTGTCATGCAGAATCGTTCACTGTGTCTTCCTAGATTAAAAATAGCTGAAAAGAAAGAAACTGAGAACTCCTCATTATTGCCGAAATAGAAAAAAACTGTAGGTTTTTTTATAGAATTCTCATCTAAGAACAAGGGATGGGAGTTATTATCAAAATAGATTCGTTTATTAGGGAGTATAACGCCCAAAGCATTATATTGCCTTCACCTAATTCACGTTTAAGAAAAATTAGTTCAGGTAATCTTGAATATCATTTTTGCAGAGATATATTCCTCACAATTCAAGAAAATTATGATAGCAGCATCATTAACTTTGAAATTCCAGAAATCGACGACAAATTAAAAGGATTCGAACTAAGTCCCAATAAAACTGTCCTTTTACACAAAGCCAAATTAAAGGAGGATCACTGACCTTAATATATTTATTGTTCAAGAGAAGATTTTTTCCAAAGAGAGACTAAAAGACCTTATTCTCATAGACTTCCCTTATCACTACAAGTAAATAATAAAAAAAGTTAAATGGTCAACTCTTCCATGTCCAAAGATGCGTAAGTTGCAAATTTATTTAAGTTACTAGCAATGTTAAAAATAAATTTTGATATTCTACGAGTGAGGAAAATGAAATAAAGGCCAAATTTATTGTCCTACTAACAGGGAATACTTTAATTTTTACTAAGAAGATTTTTTTTTAATTGTCCCCTTACATGATAAAGTCATTGACTCACACGGTAATTCATTTTCTGGCAATTCTAGAAAAATAAATCTTCTTATAAATAAAACATGCAGCTGTAAAATACAAGCTCTATTTCATAAACTGCATGAGGTTTTAAATTCTTCCGATGGGAATTACTAATTAACTTGGATCTTTCTTTCGGTATGCAGTACTTACTTATACCGTAGGTATACTCATCCATAACAGAGAGACCCAATCTATTTCATAGGCAATACAAAAAGATCACTCTGTTGATTCTTAAGCCTCGAATTAATAACTAAACATGACTCGACTGAATGAATCAAATTTAACACAAGGCATTGGCAAAGAAAATTAATCTTGAGGTTTTGTTTCTACATATTATATATTTCTATACACTCATGATTCATTATATTTGTAAAAATGCTTCTTCTCAAAACGTTACAAATCAATGTTCCGATAAATATGTTCTCTTACCATCAAGCTCCTTTTCTTTGATTCTATCTCGTGCATATTCACTTTCAACCAAATATTTTCTGTGCGTGGGTATAGCTTTAAAAATAAAAAAGATATGACAGGGAAAAAGGGTACTGAAACATAATAATATAATCGGCTTAACTGGAGGATATATATTCCATAATAAAATCACTTCACACTGAACTTCCTGAAAAATGTATGAGAATTAAATCAAACTATTAAAAACTATTTCGCATAATTACTGAATATGAAATATATATAGTGGTAGAAAAAATAAAAGTATTCACTAGAAATTGTCTCTAAATCACTTATTAAAAGTTATTGAAAATGGAAAGATGACCCATTCGATAGAGAATATTCGTTTCTATCAGAAATTACT
>SSNU01000024.1:199345-396159 GCA_012064415.1 Gyrodactylus bullatarudis
TAAAAGTAATTTCTGATAGAAACGAATATTCTCTATCGAATGGGTCATCTTTCCATTTTCAATAACTTTTAATAAGTGATTTAGAGACAATTTCTAGTGAATACTTTTATTTTTTCTACCACTATATTTTACAGTATATTCTTAAAATTTTACAATTATTCTAGTATAATCTTAAAACCAGTACAAAACTACTAAATCATTTAAAAATATAATGTAACATTTATATATGTTTTAAAACCAGAGGACATCTTGATTGATGATAGATAGGTTATATAGTCTGTCAATTTGAGGCTCAAAGTGAGCTGAAATTCCAGCGTTAAATTCATTGTTTCAAATTGTATCATTGTGCTTATTATATTTTTTTGCATTTCCTAGAACAAGCGTCATACAATTAGCTCCGTTCGATGCAGCATAAGAAATTTCAAATTTCAGACTAAAATATTCTTTCATTCAAATAACTAAAAATTCCAAAGACGAAACTGTTTTTTTCTTTGTTTTTACATTTTAGGCTCCACTTTTATCAAATCATACACAGAAAATACTAGAGACAAATCATCAGATTTGCTTACTTTACCATATCTGCCGTTTATATACTTAATACTCACACTCACGAGTAATTACGCGAAATAGTTTTTATCATCCGATTTTTTACATGTTTTAGAAAGCTTAGTGTATAATAAATATATTTTTCAGTAAATATAAGCTTAAGATCAAAATTTTTCCTTCAAGAACTTTTAACCGAAAATTTTAATTGACATCGAAGTAGACTAGTGATGAAATGATGATCAAAATTTATTAAGAACTATACCTTTTACAGACGAAAATAAGACGTTACTAAATAGAAAATTAGATACATGTAGATTCAAAATGAGAATATATGCTTGTGTACAAAAGGCATAATGTAATTACCTAGAGTTGTATGTATAATTATACATTATGATGGTATATGCAGATGTATTATTAATGGTATATTAATGGTATACATTTTGAATTTCAAAATGAAAACTTGTCTATTTATCAAAACTGGATCATATTTCACATTTTAGGATGTCACCTCCTGCTCTTGAGAAGGTAATTTTTATATGCTCCAAATTTTTTCTATCGGATTTATTAGGTACGAAAATGAAGCCAGAAAAAAATTATCATCTTGAACTTTGATCTTCATCTCCTCTCTCTTTGCAACTTAAGAAAACACATTGTGACACACGAACATACTTAGTTTTTTCTTATTTTCGTCTGTGAAAGGTATAGTAATTCATATAGCCTATCAAAAATGTCTGAAATCCACTTAATTTAGAAGGAGATATTATTAAATACATTATTGTACATTTCTTAAAACATCATCAGCGGCAATACTTTGAAAATGATAAGTTAAGAATTGATCAAAATATTAATTTACAAGTTATGAAAGAAATAGAAATGGCTAAAGAAAATCAGAATAAATTGCAAGCTGAAAGAAACTGTCTAATAAATAGCAACAATAGAGAGAAAGTGGAATATTACTCAAGGCAGCTGAAGGTTATAATTAGGCATAATTTTTCTGACTTGGGTTTATAAAGGATAATTTAATGTTCCTCTTTTCTTAAAAGCCTAGTTACCATACTGTCCTTCTAAAGATGTTCTGTCGCTCTTTCTTCCAGTTATTCCTAAGTATGACATTCCACAGTCCCATTGAAATTTATAAACTTGTAGAATCTTCAGAGTTTTAGAATTATTATTATAATGAATTCTTTATTGTTTTTTATCATTTTTAAAGTATTGCCACTGATCATTGTTTGGTAAATTTACAATTGTTTTTGTATATATTTTATTTTTTAAGTATTTTAGATACTTAATTATTTGTTATATGTATTTTTGGTGACGAGGGATAAGTGCTCAAGTCTTTTTGTATATATAATTGGATGCGGAGAAGTCACAAATCTTCCCTTAGACATAAGACTCAGCGTGTATCTAATTTATAAGCTAGTAAAGAAACAATTCAAAAATTTTTTTGGTAGATACTCTTTCATTTTTCTAAGAAATTAAATTTGTCGAATTTGGTTGAAGGAATCAACTCAGTTAGGAATTTCTCTATTATTTTGAAACAACAGATTATCGGAAAAAGACTTTTCAGAAATATTGGCTTTTATTCTTCCAATGTTACTCGTCTAAACTCACCAAAAAATTTTTTTGGTTCTTTTGCTCCTTCTTCTTCTTCTTCTTGGCCATACGGTACCTTCATGGAATCTAAATCATTTTTTAGAATTATATTATATCTCATTTAATCTTGACTCCCATACAACTATACACATAGTCCCCACGGAAGTTAAGATAATCTTTACCTTTAACAGACGAAAATAAGATACACGTAGATTCAAAATGAGAATGTATATGTTTGTGTACAAAAAGCATGATGTAATTACCTAGAGTTGTATGTATAATGGTATATGCAGATGTATTATAAATGGTATTCTTTTAACGTATGCTATAATCAAGAAAAATCCTATTCAAAATTTAACCTTGTAAGACGTAAATGCCATCCCCATTTTTACTGTCTCATTTTGAATCTATGTAAATCCCTATTTGTACTTAGTTTTTCTTATTTTCGTCTGTAAAAGGTATATAATTGTGATTTACTCTATAATTACGCATAAGTAAATTCCACGCATGATGACTAGCGTTTAGTAAATAGGATAATGAAAAAGGTCTTTTATACATCTCTGCCTCAAAAATAATAACCAATGAGAGTGAAGTAAGCATGAACCAATATTCAAGCATAATTTCCATGTTTTTTATTCTTGTGCTTTAACTGATTGGTTAAAGTGAAGTTGACCGGAAATCGAGCCAAATATCCCGGTCTGTGCGTGGGTGTATCCATAACATATTATTGCGTGTACATTGCAATTATAAGGGGGTCAGTATAAATGACATATCATTTATCCTAGAGAAAAATACGTTACAAATTGCTCAGGTTCTATAAAAAATAAATTAAAAAATTCAAAATGCTATCGTGTATAAAATTTCACGCTTAGCAAGATGGTATAATCTTCAAACCTGTGGCTAAAATAACTACAAAATTATAATAATATTTAAAGCATACGGTTGATTAAACGCCACTGTTCGAAAAAGCATCCAATAAATAATAGTATTCTGAGTAATTTCCATGCATCAAGCTCAGAAAAAACTAGATTAAATAATAAATTGCACTCAAATTTCTAGATGAGAATTTAGCCAAATACGGAAATAAGCCAGAGGTTGAATAAACAACATTCAACACTATGCGTTACGTCATGAACATGTAACACTCTGATACTGTAAAAGTCACTTTTTATGAGATCCTTTCAAAAGATGTGCTTGTATATATATAAGCGAATTTTAGTTATATTTTTTAGAATTGAAGCTCGAAAATTTCTATGTTGACTCAAAATTTCATGCTGAATATAATGGTACTAAATTGAAGTCTGACTGACTGCTGCTTCAGCTCTTTTTGCTACAGCCTCTTCCTGTTATAATGGGAGAAAAAGTGGAAAATAACCAGAAAAAAGTATTAAGATCATCTACAAAATTTCATCAACCTATTGAAAAATTCGAGATTCTAATAACAAAATACATTTAGAGCCATTGGAAATTTGTAGGAGGGAATATTGGTCGATTCTGATTGGCCGACAAATACTCAATTTCTATTGGTCTATTGAGTTTTGGCGTAGAAATGGTATATAAGTAGCGTGTACTTGAACATTCACACAACTTGCTTTTTTGCAGAGCTTTACCTGTATCAGTCAGCACAAGATGATGAATATTGGGGAGATGACCCAAGATCAAATTTCTTTGAACTCTTTAGTTTTGAAGAACATATTTTTTGTCAAAGTTGAAAAATGATAGTTAAATAATGAAAATTTTCAACTTACCTTGAAGTACTGTTTTCAAGTGATTAAATAGATAGCTCATTTTTCGAAGCGTTCAAGATTTTCCCCCTTAAAAACATATGAAAGTATAGTTTTTTGCGCTTCTAGAAAAAAAATCAATAAAAATTGAGATAGAAACTAACAACTTGACTTCTCAGAAGGCTAGCTTTGAAAACAGTGGCTGATAATAACTAACTATAGAATGGAAAGTCTTGTAACTTTAGAATTTTCATTAAAGTGAAATTTCTAACCAATAGTAAGCAAAAAACTTCTTTCCTTTGCATCAACATGATTAATTATATATATATCGTACATTTCTCATTTTTAAATATATATAATAGTCATTTACATAGATAGTGGCTTGTGAATTCGGTTCATATGACACTAAATTGTTTTTATACTCTTCTGGACCTTTCTTCAGCTGACCAATAGAATTCAAGAATAGTACCAACCGATAAAATATGGATATTTTCAAAAAAAAGAAAACCAAAAGTCATAGTGAAAATAACGAGATGTTGGCTGTAGCAAATAACCAATAAGTTCTAGTTCCTAGCAATGCCCAAGAAACAGTTACAGAGTTGGATACAAGTGAAGTCAATGAGTCCTAACCTGCAATTAATGAGAAAAAAAAGTTGTGAAATAGCAAAAAAAAGTTTAATAGCTTTAGGTACTTACTGATAAATATATCTATTTTTCGTAATTATGTTAACTACCGTGTGTAAGGACGGTGACATATACCATTACCCCTCAAAGTTTTATTGCATTTTGACCAATGATACTCTAGTATTTGTAGGCCAATCAGAGTCAAGCAATATTCCTACTATAATCTTGAACTTTGTAGATCATATTAAATAATATTTAGTTCTAATTAATATCCACGTTGGTTTTTCTTTCAGTTATATAAGGAAGAGTCCCTAGCAGACTAATCGAAAACAGCTATCAATCGAAGTGTCATTAGATTCAGCTTGTAAGTTTATGATTTGTATTTTTAATTATTTGTTTATCTTGTTTTCCATGAGCCAGGTAATGGTAAAGACACAGTGCAATAAGTCTACTCTTCTCACTTGTCCAATATCAATGGCCTAGTTCATAAAATTAAGAATGAGAGATATCCACAACCTGGAGGAAACGTATGAAGAAAGTTTTAAAAAAAACACCATAAACTAGTTCATAGTTATAGTAAATTTTTTCCTAAAGGTTAAAGCTAAAATTTAAAGATTTTCAAACAAAAGAACGCTTATAAGCAATAAATTCAATAACCCATATTAAAAATATTTATTCTAATTTCTATTTTTCAAGTTACTTGTAAGTAGTTGCAGCATATGAAAAATGATTATGAGATTGAAAGGAAAAGGCTCGATTATAAAAATATTCTGTGTTTATGTACTCGAAGGTCGCATATGAACATTTACAATAGATGAAAGAATGCAACACAGTTGATAGATTATATATATAGATATTTTAGAATATATGGTTATTGAAAATCATGTACGGAATGCGCTGGTACTCATGAATCTCCATAAAATAGCGGTATGTGTCTTTTTATGGTATTTCTAATCTTTTCCCCTGAAAAAGTGTCAAAATATGTGTGCTATGGAAGGTTGCATTACTGGCGTTGTCTACACATGTTCGAATGGTTAATATATAATAATAATATGGGATAAGGAATTAGTTTAGAGTGTCACTCTTCTTCTTTGTTGGCTGTTGACTCAACAGTTTTGAGGACCATGGGGCACTGGGATTGGTTGGCGTATTGATAAATTCTGTCTTGACAACGGAGAAGCGTCCTGTCATTGAGGCTGTACTATGAGCGGAATCTGAAAAAGAACTTTGAATAAATCTAGTTGTCAGGGCATTCGTCAGGCATCGAACATGACTATTAGACAGAATCACCTCTCCTTCTAATGTAGCAAGTTATCTAAAATAAATAACTAGGGCCTCGAATATGACTCATATTTTTTAGGTTACACAATTGAATTCTGCAAGTTTAGTTATCATACGAAGATGAAATCAACCAAGATCAAGAAATTAACAGAGAATTTGGCAATGCTTAAATCCTATTTAATAAACTAAATAGTCGTGATATTACTTTTAAGTAGTCATTAGATATAAAAGAATAATAAAAGTTTCATTAGTCACAACTTTCTGAACTGCATGAAATTTGAGGCCCTGCTTATGATTAAGGATGAAATACGGGTGTATGACGATAAAGGAGCAACTCACGCATTCCTATTCACAAGGAAGGAAGTAAAGAATGTCAAAAATAAAGAGGAACTAGCTCAGAGAGATTGAGTAGAGTAGGAACTTACTGCTTTTGTGGAGGGGATTCACTTTTATTGGCTCGCCTTGGTTCGTATCTATAGAGAATGGGAAAAGAAAAATGAATGGAATTTTATTTTCATTTGTATTACACGTACCAGTGAGACATTCAAAGTTAGTGGGACTAGAATTTTTCCTCGACTGTGGTAGGGAAATATCTTGGGGGTCGATAAACTTGACAGCTGATCCACGACGAGAATTTGCCTGAAAAGGAAGAAAATAAGAGGAAGATGGAATGATGGCTGGAATGATGGGGGACTTACAAATTCGTCGACTTCGTTCACTGTGTTGAGAGCTTCGTTCTTCTGGTGGATTCTGGAGAAGAGGTCTTGCAGCTTTGAGGTTTTACTTTTACCTACAAAGAAGTTGTCGGATATTGGGAAACGATTGAGAAAATTCTTGAATTTACGTGAGTAATCTCCGTCGAGACTCTGGGAATGCTTCGAGAGGAGGAGGCGATGTTTGAAACGTTTGCCTAGCTTACCTGTAGTTTCAGACTCGGCCCCTTCCTCCTCCTCGCCTGCGACATCATCCGAGTAGAGTCGGGTTAGATCTCTAATTTGATTGTAGCGCAGAATGTGCCCAGTGCCGCTAAGTTGGAGATCCTCAATAGCGTAGTTGCGTAAAGTGGCTGGGCCAACGCTAAACTGGTTATAGTTGGTTATAAGGGCTTCCTTTGGCACAGAGGAGGCTGACGTCGATATGAAATTCTCAAAGGTATTAATAGTATGATGGCGGATATTGGTGAAGCTTTGTCGGCGTTGTTCAGCTGCCTCTTTGGAAGCAGAAGCGAACTCATCTATCCAATTGCTCCCGGTTGTTGTGGCAATTCGTTGTAGATTCTTGTCACTGGTTACTGACTAGAAAATAGAGAATAGAAATTAATTCAAAATGTTCATGAGTTGTGGACAAATAGAGGCCTACATCGATGACAGCGTTGAACTCGGCTGTTTTTCTCTCAATGTCCTTGGAAGTGGTTCCATCAGTTAGACCAATATAATTATTCAAGGCCTGGTTGGCCAGTTCATTGGCTAGCTCCTTGGCTGTTACCTTTTGGAGACATTTGTAGTTGTCAGTGACAGCCTTGAGGTCTTCCTTGTAAAAGGTCCTGGTGATGTTGTTGGTGAATGACTTGGGCGCAAGATCCTTGATCTTGTTCACAATGTACCCAGTTATAATGATAATTATGATATTGATGCATGTGATAATGAAGGAGACACCACTGGAAATAGCAAACTCAATGGGCAAATCGTACTTTCGTTTAACATAGAGGGGACTGTAATTCTTGTAGGATTTGTAGTTGCAGGCAAATGTGGTCCCATTGCTGTTTGGTATCTGTATAAAGTTACATATATATTTATTGTAAATATATAGATTTATTTAAAACATGTAAGGATGGATAACTTACACAGACATGGTCACGCTCCATTGCAGCCAGACATGAGAGGAAAAGGAAGAGGCCCTATACGCGAGAAAGAGACATAGTTTGAGAATTCGTGAGTAAAATGAATTTAACAGTTTCAGACATTTATATATTTTTACAATAGAGATTCGTCAATGTAAATATTTTACACATTGGGTTAATTTTCCCAAGGTATTTTTAGTCTTTGGATAATTCAAGGTCTATCCTTGTATATCCTGCAATGTGTGTGCGGAAATAGGCACAAAACTGAGTTAAAATTGACAAGTTTCGAAAAATATTGGTTAATTTTCCTAATTTGAAAAATAAACTTAGAAGATCTGAGGATAATTATAATAAATTTCCTCCCACTCTTTTGTCGAGAATTTGAAACCTAAACAAGATGATGTCATTTTTGTTATTCAGTTTTGACCGAATACAAACTCAAAAACTCTATGATAGAATATTTTCATGTGTTCAAGACTGTATTAGTTAAAATATAACAATACTGAAAGAGTTGTGTGTAGGCTATGCATGAAATAAAAGTTGAATGAAATTCTAGGTCATTTGAGTTGATAGAGTGTGTGTGTACTCTAAAGAGTTTGAACTAGTGAATAGAGATATAAAATTTTGTATGAAATATGGAGTTTTAAAGTACTCACAGAATTGACAGCAGGGGGTAGGAGGGACAGTGAGATGGCATTGCCAATGAGGGCAGCAACAGAATTTTGGAGGTTAGCAAAAGCAACAGATAATCCAGAGAAGGTGGCCACCACTAACGAAGACAAGAGACCCTGGGCACGTACTCGACTACGCATTTCAGCTGTGGGATAGGGATCAGTCTCCTCGAACTGGGCAATATAGTGAGCTGGTATGCCAAAGACGAAGCCGGTTAGTACGCAGATCAACAGGGATACAAAGCCATTACGAAGGCCTTTGCGAAGGAGTGAGTTCTCCCTTAGCACAAGGCCATAGACGACACACATGATTGGATCCTAATATATTTGTTTTATTATTGGTAGATCAATAAAAAACAAGTAAAAAATTGGTTTTATTTTTATCGCATTGAATACATACTGTTCAAAAGTTTAATGATATAAAATAATAATAAAAGTCTATAAATATATTTCTCAGCAATAGTTTGAATGAAGAATAATGAAATAAAGAAAGAGTGAGAACGAACACTTTTCTTCTTCAAGTGAAAGAAAAGTGTAGAAAATCTGTGTGTTTGTTATTAGAAGAATGAGAATGAGACCTACCATAAGGGGCGAGAGCAACATGGATGCAAAGACACTGGCGACTGAGTTCGTGACTAGGGCGACAACTGCAACAATGGCTGCGCATAGGAGGAACGCCAAGTAGTTGACGTCAAAGGCAGACCTCTGGCGAATGGACTCGTAGATCTGGGCAATTGTAATCCTCGACTTGAGGGATTTGACGAATTTCTTGAATCTCTCCGAGGACATTGGATTCGAGGATTCTGTGGTACTAAAAAGGCCATTAGATTGGACACATGCAAAAAGTAATATTATGTAATCAAAAGGTGGAGGGGGGAATGAAAAATCAGGCCAGGAAATACCACACATAAAAAACCTAGATTTTGGAGAAAAAAATCAACATGCTCTGTGTTTCCACTATTGACATGACAAGAATGGATGATGATTAAATTAAATGATATGGGGGGTAGGAATGAAGAGAGCAGGTGGATGTATGTACAACTTTTCTTACCAATAGCTGTGTAGATTAATAATAAACAATGGTTAGTTTACAAATAAATGCAATAGGATATCTTTTCAAGGAATCTTGAATGTAGCTTGAGAAATCCAAGGCTCATTCATTTATTTATTTTTGTGTTTTTTAGCTTGACCATTACATAATTATGATGAGAGATTTGCTTAGTACTACTATCTTGGTGGAAAAAAAAAGTTTCACACGTTTACATACATAGAAATTATTTTATTGATTAGATAATTATGCCTTGTATGTTAATATTGAACATCTGATATATGAGAGATGAACAGATGTGAGAGAAGAACTAGTGTGAATGAGATTACTATTTTCATATATTGATCCCACGCCTACGGAAAAAAGGTTGACCCATATTTCCTCTTCATTAGGTGTTGCGTAGAAAGAGAGCTGTTTTCCATTTCGAAAAATAAAAAAAGATAATCAAGGGTCAAAGACCCTAGACATTGAAAGAGGGTGGATATTTATTGTAGTGAGTACCAAGTTAGGCCAGTAATGAAGGATGGAAGAGAATAGACTCATCATACTCCTTGGCATACCCTTGTTGAGAAGGAATCCTGATAATATCTTAATGAGTGATTATTAAACATTAGAATTTCATGATTTGAATCATCAAGTCAAATACATTTCTTTTTTCTTCTTCTCTATTTTGACAAAAATAAACAAAGCAAAGAGAATGAAGGAATTCCTGACTAGACTAACTCACATTCGATTTCCATTGCGATTTGAAATGGTCACTGTCGGCTCAATGATCCTGGAGGGAATGGGAGGAGGAGTGAGGAGATTAAACTTGATTCCATGTGTAGTGTGTTAAACTCACATTATCGAGGTGTACTCCTTCTTGCCAATGTTGTGGAAGGCAAGTTGATCAACGATGCTATCCGAGACTGAACTCTCATAGACTTGAAATTCAACCTAAACACACAAACACATAAAAGGGTCACACATACATGAATAAATTAAGAGGATTTCTATGTAAAAACTATGTAGGCAAAAGAAACTAGGCTTTGGGGAAATTTATTTAGACTCATGTGATATAAATCGATATTATTATTAATGCAAGATAGATACTGCTACATTGTAGTATATTTCCTATTTTTATAATAAATTCCCAGGCATTTCTACATATAGATTATATATGGGTTCAACTCACAGTGTAATACTTTCCATTGTTGGATAAACGCCAGGTTTGCTCTTGAATGTCATTATCTGAGAGGACCTTTCTAACTGCCTAGTTAAAACGGTGGAAGGAAATGTGATTAGAGAGGAAAATTAAACACCTTGGTGATGATGCCAGGTGTTGAAAAAATGTAGAAAAAAACAACCGAGATATCATCTTTCATGAAGATGCAAGGATTCAGTCGACTGATCAAAAATGATAAATCGATCGAGCTAATCTCAGGAATTCAGTGCTTGGAATTTTTATTCGCGATTACTGCTAACATTTAATAGTGCATTTAGTAGTATTTTTTTCTCAATGAATTTTTCAAACTGCAAAATAATTTATAGTTTCATTGAAAATTACGTTTGAAAAAAAAGAATTTGAAAGAAATTTTGGTTGATGAGATGAAACTCACATCTTCTGAAGATGTCTCCTGGATATTGACAGGATTGTCTCGGTTGTTCAAGAGTTCTTCCTCAGCCTTTGGCACAGTAATCCTCAAGATGAAAGGCATCGCAAAAGTTTAGAGGGAAATGTACACTAGGATACTCTGGCAATAGTGGCCTCTTGGGGTAGGGGTTTGTTGAACAGTTTACAGTCGATTGTGGAATTATGATGGATCTCAATGAACCTCGATATGCTTAATTTCTAGCTAAATTGGAGTATTTATCATAGTAAAGTTAATCAGGAAACTTTGAGCCAATCAGAATCGTTTTTGTCAAATACGACATTTCATTGGATTAGAACTATAATGTGTTCTCTTTTACTACTTCGCATGTGGTTGTATGTGTATATACACCCCCTCCTTTTTCTCATTACTCTTTATAGTCAGATGTGTATACGAAATGTGTAAACTCTACATGATTGATAGGTTTGGGAAGTTATTATTCCCTATCAATACATACATACAAACTACTATCCTCATGCCTGTGATACAATCTCAGTGAATACAAAAGCACGAATCATGGAGAGAAAATCAGGTATTTATTTTGAGAAGATTTTGACTGAGTAAAGAGATCAGGTCTGACATTGAAGCGTGATAACTACCATTTAGGTCCTCTGATCCCTGTTCCTTGATGTAATCTAAATGATGAGAAAAAAATAGTTAAGCATCATCAAGTTGAGAGGGCCAGATGGGAAAATGGCATGTTGCATGATTGAGAGGGGGGGGGGTATAAACACGTGCAAATGATGGGCTTAATGGTGAGTCACGTGCATATTTTTGAGGGGACAGTGATAAACTTACCCTGGAGGCAGTTGATGGTCGATTTTTGAGTCGCGTCGCTATTAGTAAAAATAATGAAAACTGAGATTTTTACATTCAACTAGGCGAATATATAGGAAAAGAACATTACTCATCGTTGGGATGTTGGGCATAGACTCTGGCCGTGGTCATCATAATTTGTAGTTGCTCTTGGGATAATTTAGAACTGGTTGATAGTCTAACTAACGGCGAAAGGACAGAGTTTACAAGACGACATTGCTGCCTGGTATCCCTGGGGAAGAAGGACAGAGCGAATTGATGTTAAAATTCTGTTCTAAAATGGGGTCAAACTTACGTCTTGGATCTCTCGAGAATGCCAACGCTAGAGGCCAAGGCGAGTATCCACGAGTCATGGATGAAGGCTAGCTTTTTGGGACATGTCTCGATTTGGGTGTGGAAATTTTTCTTGTACCTCTTTAGGTTTTGATTGAGCTGTTGAGTTATTTTCGATTGGGCTTTCTTGGTCGTTTTATTCAAGGAAGAGTCGATTTTGGCCAACTTAACCAAGAAGGAAATCTGACTATTGTCCATTGAGTTGGCCTTTTCAAGGGCCAGTTCAGCCTTGTCGATAATGCAATCGATCTGGTAGGTGGTGAGGGTGCTCAAGAAGAGGTTCTGCAACAGGAAACCCTCCGCATTCAACATTTCAACCAGGAAGAGGGACTTGTTTGTCAATTCTGGGTCCTGGGTCAGTTGACCAATCTCCGTCTTGTCAATGGGAAAGCGTTTGAAGCTTAGATGGACGACTCTGTCATATTCCTCCTCCGGGATCAGCAGATGGGCATAATCCCTGAGGAGGTAGTTGAGTCCCTTGACAGACCAGAATAGGCCACAGATATTCTCAAATGAGCACTTTTCTCTTATCTCCTCAAGGTAACGCAGGGTGTAGGAATTGTGGAAGCGAAACAGACTGGTCACTCGTTCACAGAGACTGGTCTGAGACTCGATAACTTCCTGGCTAGAGGGGAACCAGCTGCCGAGTTGACTTGAGTCAAGGTTGTATTCGGAGAGGAGTCGAGTTGAAGCCTCGACCAAGGCCAGTTTACAGGAAACGTTGAATTTACTATCGATAAGCTGGTCAAAATACTGGAATATTCTAGTAAAGTTCTTGAAAAATTCATAGCTCGTAAGGAAACTTCCGATCAGATGAGTCCGATGAGGATTTTTTGACAGGAAACTGAACAACCTGAGCCCTTCGGAGATCCAGATCTTCTCATTTCGGCTGATCATAATCTGAGAAATGGCGAGAATATTCTCAAAGAAGGGAGCTCCGTAATTCTCCTTGAGGAAAGTATCCGAGAGGCTAAAACATATATTCTTGATGATGGTGGGAATTTTATCCGATTGAATAGTTCGAGAGAATCGCAATAGATAACCGAAAAGGTCGCCAAACTCAAAGGAACCAAAATCATTGCCAATTAAATCTTTTAGAGAGGACTTTGATGTAGATATTATTGAGATAATATCATAGACGTTCTCTAGATTTAAGCAAATATCGTCAATGTCAGCACAATTGAGAGAATCAATAACTTGATTCAATATATTACACAAGTTGTGGGATTTCGCAGCAACAATTTTGGTCTGGGGCAATGTAATTTTACGAGATTTGACATCAACGATAGTTTCATTCTGTCTCTTGACTTTACGTCCGATCTTGAGCTTTACTTTTTGGAAATCTTTGACTTTTTTTACCATCTGGAAATTTTTGTATTTATGAATTACTCAAACAAAATAAAACTTGTAATTTTCTAAATAAGCAAAAGTTTATCCAAGGTGCTAAAACAACTTTTCAAATTTAAATAAATTTCCAATGATTATTAACTTATTTTATTAATTTAATCTTTGTTAAAAATACAGTTTATAATCTATAGTTGTCATCTCTATTCAAAAGAATCGTTCCTTTTCATCCTTTTCAATTGGCGAAACCGTATCCTGAATTAGGACTATATTTAAGGGTGATGCAATGGCATAGGAAACCATTGCCACAATATGTCCTGGATTCCATTTAAACTGAAAGACTGTAAAATTGTAAATAATTGCTTGTATCGCTGCAAAGAATATGATAATTCCAAAGTATTGATTTGGCATTGCCTGTTGTATTGACATCATCCAATAGGTATTGAGAATTGACACGATAAAATACCCAATAAAGTAAAGCCTTGCAAAGAAATTGTCATCCACCTGGTACATGTCAGTGATGAGAAAATCTATTGAACTACTCAGCTCAAAGATGAAATAATAAATGGTTAAGACAAGTAGAGAGAAGAAGCTTGACAGTCCTACGGTAAAAGTCTTTGATGAACGATCGATTAGTCCTTTCCTCAGATAAATTGAAAAGGTAAGACAAATTGTTGAGATTATCGTCATCAGGTTCCCCTGTAGGTTAATGGAGGTAGGCTGGAATTCCGTAGCGTTGTATGATTTGTTCAAGAACAATTGATTACCATTCTGTTGATAGTAGTCAGAGATGCAAAAGGAAATTAGCCCGAATATGTTGAAACCGAACAAGACGTAGCGCCAGAATTCGTAATTGCGAAATGTCTTTGAGAATGAAGCAATATGAGCGAATAACGTGTACGAGTTCATGATAACGAATAGAGACAAAAGAGACGTGAATCTTAGGGCGAATGTGAATCCAAGGAAGGCGTGAACGTCCAGGAATCCCACCAGGGCATAATGCGACAAGAAGTACTTGAAAAAGTCCTTCTTCGAGTAAGTGAAGGAGGAACTGGCCAGTTTGTAGATGGCGAAGGGCAGACACATGACCGTATAGAACAGGTAGGGGAAGACGTTCTGAAAGACTGGCATCCACACCTTGTGCTCACGGCCCATTTTATAGGTGAAGAGGGGCCCGAGGGGAAAGATGATCATTTGGATGATACCACCCAGGCATATCAAGAGAATGACGGCCTCTTTCCAATGACGTGACATTTGCTTGCTTTTATTTCCAACTGAAGAGAAAGTTTATCAACTATTCGTATTATTATTATTAACCTACAGGATGTCTGCTGTATAAGAAAATTTTTTTACAGATAACAATAGAAATAATACTAGAAAGTTGTGTGTTTGTCTATTTGGGGTTTCGAATTGTGTAATCAATAAGCTCAGTGCATATAATATGAATTTAATACAGAGTGAGTTCATTTTTGTCAAAAAAAGATGGAATTACATCTGTATCCACATTCACACAATAAACTTCCCCAGTCTGGAGGCGGAAATATAAGTTTTGGTGCTTGAAAAAGCACACATTCTGTTTTTGACTCTTGAAGGTATTTTGGAAAAAAATTGTTGGGAATCAATTTCTTAGTTGTAAGACAAAGTTTTCTAGATTTCAAAGGTCTACTTGAAAGTGACCATAAAATAAAATTTATAAAACAATTTAATTCTTTTACTATTCCCAGACAAGATTAAAGCATAGAAAGTAAGATTTGAATAAATTAATAAGCTTTCCTCGATTTTCCCAAATCTTTGAAGCTCTATGAACCCTACGAATTTCATTCAATCTTACCGTGTAAACACAGGTTATTTGAAATAATCTGTTTGAACATGGCTCATTTTTGATGATTTTTTTTGCCTAATAATAAAACTAATTTCATAATCTATTAAATCATGAGTTGATTTCAGACCTATCCTTCATGAATTTACACGCCCTCTAGCTTAGGTTCTCAATAGAATTGAGTCAATACAAAAAAAGGTTGAATCTAAATCGGTCTACAAGATACATTCGGGGGTTAGCTTCAACTACAGTCAATAACCATGCGAGTAACTATGGAATACTATTCAGTCATTATTCAGGTAGCAGCTACTCAAAACTACAGTAGTGGAGTGGTTAATGGTGCATTCAAAGGTAAGAGAAATAAAAACTGGAATTTATTATTCCTTAGCACTTCCCTTGAAGGGATATGGTAGCTCATCCTTTGGTTGTCTCTGGTCGAATATGCAAATGGTGATTATGTTAAAGTCCTTGTTCGGACACCACTTTGAGGCACAAGCTATGGTCTTTACTCTGGCCGATGTTGCCTGGTTGAAGCTATCACATTCCTCACATCTGTCATCCTTGAATTTGTTGGCATCCTCTTCAAGGAGACTTCGGATCCTTAAGCAATCATGAAAATGGAACACTTACTCATCTAAGCCGTTATTGCCGATAACCAGTTGGCCACGGTTATCACCCTCTGGGAATTTTATGTACTCAAATCTACACTTTTCCACATATTCCATGGCGAATTTGTAATTATTTTTGTCGTATTTCAATTTTTTCAGAGGTGGTTTTGGCTTTGGAGCCTTTCCGATTCCCTTTGAGAGTTGTACTCGGAACTTGTTGATGGTATCTTCTACTGAGGTCTTGTAGTCGTTCTCTGTGCCAATGACATCACTAGAACCTATCGAGCCAATTTTGAAGAGATTCTTGAAGAAGCTCTTGAAGCCTGCTTCTGTCTGGCCAATTAGTAGACTCAGGACTACAGCTAATATAAGCTCTTTATACATGATTTAGCTAACTTGGCTCCAGCAAAGCAGTTGCTCATATTTATAAATGAATAAGATGATTGCACAAACCATTAAACGCCAAAACATCTGTGCCCTTACATTAACAAAAAAGTGCGCAAGAACAAGCTTTTATAGAATCGATTAGAAAAAAACAGTTATTTTGTTAATATTTTGCAGCCATTTCTACTCTGGACTATCAAACAATCTTCCGGCCCTAAACCCTTTCAGGTCCAAGGCCCATATGTGGGTCAAAACATTAAAATTTTTGTAGAAATAAAGATTCCATAAATAAAAGATACAAACCATTATCAATCCACTTGTTTATCAATCTTCCCGAAAAAAGTTGAACTAAAAGTTATCTTATTAGAATTGACTAAATTCACCTTATTTATTTAAAAAATCCTAAAATTACTTGTGCGGTTGCTTGAAAGTAGATGGGGAAAATGTATTGAAAAGTGTCGAAAAAAACATTTGGTAGCAGCTCGTTTCAGGTTCAGCTAAAAATTGGGCCTAGCACTTCTTACTGGGCGTAGCCAATCAGATTCATTTGAATTCTTAAAAATGGGCTATTCGAGCCTACCTTATACTTAGTCTGTGGTTCGGTTAAGGTTCAGTCTTTTCAATGGAGAGTATTCATGTGATAGGATTAAATCAAGACCACATGACGATTCCTTCCTATTCGAGTTTGAAGTTGAGCTAATTTCAGAAGACAGTTAGGAAACAAATAAAAGTATGATACTATTATTTCTCTCTCTTGTTATGAAAAGTTGTGACATTACCTGAATATGTTCCACCTGAACTAAAGTAGTATAGTAGGCAAGCTGAATGTGGACATTCAGGAGGATTAAAAAGTAAATTACCCTCAGATATTGATTGGTCTCTTCCCAACCTAGTACATTGCTTGAAATTAGATCGAGATGGCCTGACGGTCAAAGACCCAAGATACCCTCTAAAGTTATTCTCTACCAATTATAGTTACGAGTTGCAATTTCTCAAGACTCAAAGAGAGTAAACTTACATTTTATAGATGACTCTCTATTTCACTCATTATTGAGGCACCTTTGATTTATTCCCAGATTCTTATTCGATAAAATAGGCCCTATCACATGAATACTGTGCATTGAATAGACTGGACCTTAACCGAACCATAGACTAAGTATAATGTAGATAAAGGCAGTTTTATACTGGATAATAGGCTAGAAATTATAAAAATATAATGTTAAAAACATTACTTATTAGTAGTCACACGTGTTACAATATTATATTAACTGAGATATTCTAAAAAATTGTAAATTAACGGATCAGAAGACGGGACTTTAAAGAATAGGTTAGCATTGAATTCCAACTCTCACAGAGGAATCGAAGAATGTGCTTAAAATTAACTTATTATACTTCTATTACTTACAAGTAACCACGAGATTCACACACAAAATTATTTACAATAATTGTATTCAAGAAAACTTTGTATAAAAAGATATTATGGCTTTATTAAAGGAAAATTCATTGTTTTACTGGCTTGAATGGATAAGGTGCTTCATTATTCGGTTGCTTGTAATCGAATATGCAAACTGTGATGATACTAAATGTCTTTTGTGGACATATTTTCGAGGCACAACCAATCATCTTCGCTTTGGCCGATGCTGCCTGATTGAAGCTTGTGCACTTTTCACATCTGTTATCCTTGAATAGCTTGGCATCCTCCTCCAAAAGACCCATGATTCTACATAGGATAGAGAGTTATGACATTCTACCCAAAAGTAGTCTAATGCAAACTTACTCATTCAAGCCGTTATTGCCAATGACCAGTTGACCACGGTTATCACCCGTTGGGAATCTTATGTACTCGAATTTACACGGCTCCAAAAATTTCACCGCAAAGTCATGATATGTACTGTTATATTTCAACTTTTTCAGAGCCGGATGAGGTTTCGGGGCATTCCCAAATTTCTTGGAGAGTTTGCCCCTAAATTCATTGATGGTATCTTCAACTGATTTCTTGTAGTCATTCTCTGTGCCAATGACATCCGCTGAGCCGATACCTGCTACGGTTAAAATGAGACATGAGGCCAGTACGAGAAGCAAGCAGATTTTTATCATGATGAAGCTTTTTTTCGGTAAGAGAACAACAGAATTTCAAATTTATAAGCAAAGATATGAGTGCACTGCACAATGCAAATTAGGTTTGAACAGGTTTCATATATTTTACGCAATTATTTCCATAGAGGTCAGGTTGAAATATCGTGCACTGAACCAAGCCCATAGAACTGAGAAGGCATAGTTAAGACTGGGTGTTGAATCTTAATTTCTACCATTTTGATGAATGACGTGATTACAGAAATTAATCGAGAACTACTTGCGTCTAAACGACAGATAAAGATGTAATTTTTCCAGCTAAAAATACTTTAAAAACATCATTCAGAAAATAAAAATTGAATACGAATTCTTTTGAAAACGAATGTGAAAATTTAAATTAACTGGGACTGATTTTCTTTCTCAAATGGCCTGAATAGATGCTTGAATATAGCATATTTCCTTGAGATTCGAAAATATAGTTAACCGATGATGAGAATAAAGAGAAATCCTTTCATTAATGCCATTTCTAGAATTTCAATTCAAAATATTGCATAGATTTTGGTTAGTTTCTAACCCCCTCGATAACATGGCTAAACAAATGGCTCGATTCTTTAGGTGTCCGCTAGTTCTAGCCTTCTGATCTCTTTACACTCTCAAGATTACACATGAATTAGGAAAAGACCAAGTTTTATGGCAATTAGTAGTGTTTACTACATAATTCAATATGGATCTTCGTTCTGGGCCAATCTAAAAGAGAGAGATATGTTACATGTTTAGAACGTACTTTTTATCCAGCAAGCAGAGGGTGGTAAACTGATTGTGGCCCTCTCTGAAGCAGCTCTTCGTGGCACATCCCACTTTGACAATTCCCCTAAAGATGATCTGCTTAAGTGAAGTGAGGTCCTCTTGACTTTTCGTATAGTTTCCTGCTTGTCTTTTGAGGATGTCAGAGATACTAGGAGTGAAACATCAGTAATTCGAACATTTACTCGGCGATTCCATGATGGAACCAAACTGCCTGGCCTCGCTCGTCTCCCCTTTCTAACTGGACAAACTCGGGACGACATGCTATAAGGGATTCAGCCGATTTTTGATAGCTTGCCTCAATACTGAGAGTGGTAAGGGGTGGCCTCGGTATTGGGACGGCTCCAATGCCAGCTGACACGACATTCCTAAAGTTGTTGATCACCTCCTCAACAGGCATGGCCAGTTTAACGGTCGAATTGAGTATGTCTCGATTGCCAAGGAGACCACTGGCTAGAGTTGTTGTCTGAGGCGTCTCAGTTCGGGGCTTCTTACTGAAAAAAATGTCCCAAATTCTGTCCAGAATGGTCTCCCCCATAGCTGAGGCTAGGATTGAACATAGCAGGAACAAGACTGAGGTTTTTAACAAGTAAAAGTTCATCTCTACTCAAATATCAGGATGAGTTATTATGAAGAGTTTCTTAATTGCGCATATGCATTTTAAAAATTCTCAAAGATAACCACAAATCTGTTCATTAGCTGCGGAAAGAAGGAAATTTCTACTCTTGAAATAAGGATAAATTGAAGATGAATTTGAAATTAATCAGAAATTAATAGCGTGTCCAAAGAACTTACGCAGATTTCAAGATTCAAATTCATTTTTATTTAATGCAGTATTGAGTTTTATAGGGGCACTTTGATGGCCCAACAGATTAACCCCCCCCCAGTGGATAATAATAGGGGATATTTATTTCTACTCCTAGAATAAAATAATATGAGAATAGCATTGCTTTGCTTTATATCTGCATGATAAACTAGTTCGTAGAATGAAGAAGTCAATTTTGTATTTGTAAAACTCAATTGTCTAATTAGTATGTAACTAAGGCTGGAAAAAAAACAAAACTGAATTAACATGAATACTTCACACTGTAGATTTCATAAATATGAATAGTCTAGTTAGCTTTTTTATTTTTTCCTATTTGATTCTTTCTTCATCTCTTCATTTACCACAATGTCTCCCTATAGTAAAAACATGACAAAAAGGTAAGAGAGAAAATTCTTCAATTACATGATGAAGGCAGAGCATGGAGGGAATTTGCTGATAACTCTGATGTGCATTATACAACAGCAAGATCATGGATATTATCAGAACGACCTGCTCCAAATCCTAGAGGTGATCCTAACGACATGAAGAAGTCTCAACAAATGGTCGACTCTTTAATTGATTTCATTGATAACAATAACCAAGCCACTCTGTCTCAATGTAAAGAAATGATTCATTCCAAATTTCGTATTTCAGTGGCTATTTCTACGATACATAATTGGTTGGATTGTGAAATGTACTCTCTAAAGGATATCAGAACTATGCCTATTGGGATGAACTCTCATGAAAATAAAATAGCCAGGAGAGAGTATATAAGCAATGTAATTGAGGACAGATCTGCTGGACGTCACTTAATATGGGTAGACGAGAGTAATTTTAATATATTTTTTCGGCAACTTTTCGAAAAATTTTATATTCCTGCTATGAATTTAGAAGATTTAATTGAATAGTAATAATTAATTAATTATAATTAATGATAATAATTTTTGATAAAATAAATATTTTCTGTAATTATTATTTCTATTTAACTTTTCACATAAACTGAACGAAATGGACTATTCATATTTATGAAAGAGAATTGAAAAAGGTATAGTATTATTATTTTAGATTTTGAGACCGTTCTAATTCCTAGGGCTAACGATAGCTTGAATTTATTGAACATTTTAATGGTCATCTAAACATTTCAGCAAGCTTCTTCTGAGTCTGAGCTGAACAGCAACCTTTGTCACTTGTTTTTCGATATACTGACACTCGGTTTTTCTAAAGTTAACCATAAAAGAACCAAAGCAAAGAGTTCTTTTACTATTTCATTAACTATAAATTTCAACTCAACTGTAGAATTAACAAGAACAGAATTAGATTTTATAAAATACAAGTTTTATTTTCCTCCCTCAGAACGGTTCATCAGTGAAAGGCAGTCTAAAAATATTAAGGAGAATTAACCAAGGATGGAACCCACTTGAAGTCAAAGAAACACAAGGTCATAAAGGCATCCTTTTTATCGCGGAAACACTTTTTCGTTGCACAGCCAACCTTTGTCGATTTCCGGGAAATGATCTGCTTCAAGGCGACAAATACTCCTACTTGATAATTCTGACTCTGAAGGTCCAGGAATTTCTTTACTCTAAACGTATCAAGTATAGAAAGATAGAAGGCCTACTCTTCTGATCCGTCATGGAAGAAGACAGTCTGACCTCGAGGGTCTTCAACATATTCGCTACGACATGTAATCTTTTCCCCTGCAGACTTTTGATACTCCTTGTCTAGTTTGAGCAGTTTTATCTTTGGTTTCGGCACTGGCACCTGCCCATAACCCTGGTTGACAGTTTTCCTCACTACGTTGAATAGCTCCTCAAATGGAATAGTCAAATTCTCATCCGAATCGATAATGTCAACAGAGCCAAGGCCAAGAGTCTCGTTTGATTTGTTCTTCTTACCGAATAGTTTACTTAGGAATTTTTTTATTGCATTTGCCGAAGATGGCTGAGCCGCAAGTAATACAAGCAGGACGATGAGTATTGTGGAAGCTTTCATAATTTTCGCACTGAGCCACTCTTCTCTTGTATTTATACATTTGTCTTTTTGCATCAGAGTGCAATGTCCCAATAATGAACTCTTGAAACGTCATTTTTATTCATTTGCAAAACTACTCTCGAGTAAAAAGATGAAAATAATTTGAATGAAGTTGTAGGAAATAGAAAAATGAATGATTTGAGGTCAAATATACCCACAAAAAATTGGGGATTGTATTCCCAATAAACACGCACACACACGCACCCACATCGTTTAAT
The DNA here is from genome assembly GCA_012064415.1 of Gyrodactylus bullatarudis. NCBI lineage: Eukaryota > Metazoa > Platyhelminthes > Monogenea > Gyrodactylidea > Gyrodactylidae > Gyrodactylus > Gyrodactylus bullatarudis. Next base: position 221,539 of record SSNU01000024.1, read on the forward strand.
CTATCAAACACAAGTTACAAAAAATATACAAGATAATTGTTCAATTTATTCCAAAACAGTGAGAGAGAGAGAGAGTATGTAGCCAATAAAAATTGATTTTTCAGCAGAAAATTCTCTACCCAAAAAAGAGATATGAATGAAAAATAATGGGAAAATATTTAAGAACTGACTCGCCCACCGACAAACTCCATGAGTGAAGTAGGATAAGGGATGTTAATGGTGGTGGTGGGAGTGTATTTCTTATTCCCAGTTAAGTTTCTCATTTGAATATGCTGCTCCTTCGTCTTCTATGGGGACAAATTAATTTGCGCAGATATGAATAATTCCATTGATTTTCTTTACCTCTCCCACTAAAAGTGGTCTAGTTGAGAAGAACTACAATTCCCCCCAAATAATAATGATACTGTGATAGAATAATAATCATTTTTATAAAGATTAAAATTCATTTTGTCATGTTATTTTATTGATTGAGAATCGCGGAATTAAGAGTGGTAAACTTGTCCCCTTTTCTGAAACATTTGCATTGCACATGCGTGTGTGTGTGTGCATCTGAAGAGTTCAAGTCCATTCCAACCAATCAGATTGCAGATGTGATCTTATTGGCCAATAATAATAATGTACTGTAATCGATATTCTCGAATGGATTCACTCTTCTGTATTACTGATCAATGGATATTGTTTTTCTTTCTTTTCAATACATAATAAAGTATTAGATTTGTATTCTTTTTTTGTGTGTGTAGCACTTCTCCGAGAAGAAGGAATAAATCATTAATCAATTTTTGGCCAGAATAAACTCCCAGTGTAGTAAAGATGGGAATTTGATTGAAGAGGGATATTTTAAATTGTTTATCCCACAGTCTATCTAACTGTTGAATCTAATCTGTGGTAGAAGCCATGACCATTTTCTCATTATAAAACCATTTCTATTAATCGAAAGGATTAAAATTGCCGAAACATGTGTGGGTAATAATAATTTTGTGATTCATTCATTTATTACGAGGGGAAACCACGTTGTGAAATCTGATTGGTTCCCATTTCATGTAAGGAAACTCTCGTTAACATGATCAAGAATTGAAATCACTTTTGAAAGAAAACTATGCATGTGTTAGAATCAGAAACAAGTTGTTGTCCTTATAATCGACTTATTCATCTCTCTTGTAGAAATACACAGGCGAATAAAATACATGATAATTACATACATTACTACTATACCATAGACTGCCTATTCACTCTACCTAGATAAAGAGAAAGGTAAACGAAGATCTAGGTCTTGTGGAACTTGAGAACATTTGGGACATTGTACTTCTAAAAAACAATACAAGTCAAAGAAAAGGGAGTGGGGAGGTTGGCAATCTTGACTAAAAGGAGTTTCGATTAGCCTCTTGAAAGGCTACTTTCCTACTAAAAGGTTGTTTACACTACATTTTCTTCTAAACATCCATTTGCTCTTGTCCAAAATTAAGGGTGCAATATCATAAAGAGAATATCTTCTGTGTATTAAAAAAAATGATTCACACTCTACACAGTGTGTGTACACAGACAGCCCTAGTAGGCTCACTCACTACATTGCTATATTGCTCGTTCTATCAAGTATACAATGCATGGCGTCGTGGCATTTTGAACAAGTGAGTGGAGAAACATACAGATAGAGAGAGTGGGTTGTGTTGGTAGTGTAGTTTAGTGTAGTGTATGAGAATGTAATCTAGTAAGGCCTGTAATCATTCTCAGGTTGAACTTGTTTTCTCTACTACACATACAGTTTGTTCATGAGAACAGCAGCAGCAGCCTTACGAGGTCAGGAAACTCTCTCTCTCTTATCATCTTGTTGATCGAAATACAAAGTCAGATCAATAAAAGTTTGAATGAGAGTAAAACTGTATCACCTACGCATTCATTCACTTTTTTGTCTTTAATTATTTAAATCTACATGAATGAATGAGGGGAAACTTTTTGTCCGATCGATAGAATTTCAAGTTTATGTGGGTGTTTTACTTTACTCTGCTTTACTTCTTCTTCTATGGATGAAGGTTCCGCAAGTCTTTCAAGTGACCTTGTTTTATTAACTATCAAGTATCAATTGTATTATTATTATTATTTAATGATCCTTAACTGAACATTTCTTTTCTAATCAATTGAGAGAAATAGAATTGGTCTCACCCCCATTGTATGAAAAGATTACAACATAAGAATAAGGAATCATTTAATGGTTAAAATGGTCTCAACTTTTGCATTACTATCTGAGAAAATCTATAGTAGTAAGTTAATTTTACTACAGATTCATTCAGATTTTATTTCATTCTTAATTCGACTTTCAATCTTAACAAAACTACAAAATTTTTTAATCAAATTCAATTTCTTGTCATTAGAATTCAGTTTATTTGAAAAAACAAGCTTCCATTCCCCTCTTCCTGTTCTATACCGGATATGGCGATTTATCTGGTGACTGTCTGTAAAGAATAAGAACAGTATTACACAAAAGGATAAGAGAAAGATCAAGATGATGTCAAACCCTTGCTAATAAAGAAGGGGGGACAGAGACAAGCCTTCCTTTATGCAATCTTTATTTAGTCAGAGACCATAAAGATAAAGTACAGTGGGTAATGAGATGACTCACCTAAAGTTGAATAGACAAAGAGTCATGAACTGATCTTTTTCCTTTGGGAAGCAACTCCTGGTTGCACAGCCAACCTGAACTGACTTACTAGAGACCGATTGAATTAGGGACAGCATACTAGCCCTCTGGTTTTCATTGTAGTGTTTAGCTTGGCGTAGCAATATTTGTTTTATTCTGAAATAGGTAAAGAGACTATTTTTATTAAAAACATTGTTTAATTCGGTAATATTCAGAGAGGAATTAAATAAAAATAGAAATCACTCTTGGGATCCATCATGGAACCAGACAGCCTGACCTCTGTTATCTTCTGGTGCAAGGCTGGCATAGGCTGGCTGACAACTCTTGACATGATTGGCTGCTTCTTTCTGGTATTCCTTGTTGATTTTGAGCGCCTTCAAGGCTTTCTTTGGCTTCGGGAGACCTTCAACTTGCCCGTTTGTCAAGTTGGCTCGAAATTCATTGATTATCTCTTCAACTGACTGTTCCAGGATAACATTAGAGTTTTCAATGTCCCTTTCAACATCATTGGTCATTTCGTTGGATGGAATTGCAGTAGTGGTTTTTCCCCGGCGTAAGATGCGATTAATAAAGTCCTTGATGCCTCCGTGAGCAGTCAGAATGAGGAAGGCCGCTAGGAAAGAATAAATTGAAACAATTCTCATCTCTCTTTACTCATTTTCAAAGGAATTTCCCTTTATACTTGTCTTAGTAGTAACTACGCAAAAGTGCTCAATCATTTTTAATGTTGGGTTTATTTTTGGCAATTCATTCCTTTTTTTACATTTTTTTTACCAAGAAAAAGGACTACTTTTGAGTAAACTTTGAAAATTTTCAATAGAGCTAAACAAACAAAACAAAGTGATTAATTGAAATAAAAGTAGAGAGTAAAATCATGGAATGCATCCATCTACTTCTATATGCTATGCAATTCTAATACGAAACATTACGTATATGATGAGTATGAGTGCGTTTCAAATTCAATGAACAACAATGTCACATAGAATTCTAACCTTTATCATACTGACTCTTTTTATTTAATACTTTTACTCTAGTATAGCCTACAAAATTCCAGCATTGGGGTCAACCAAACTGTGTTTGAGCATTAAGAGTAACTGACATTCAATCTATTATACTTGGTAGTTACTTAGTTTTTAATCATGATCAACATTGTATTTGTACTCTAAGAAAAAATGCAGGTGTTTTGTCAACTCAACATGGGAAGTGGGCACTTTTTTAACAGGAAAGAGTTAGTAGTAGATTGGCTCCAGTTTTATTAATTCTACATTGATTCAGTTAATTCAACGCCCACAAAGAGTGCCCAACACTTTTATTACCCCTTTTAGTCCAATGTTAACAGAAAACAGAGCAAATTTTTCAAATAAAAATAAATTTTAATTATAAATGGTCGTTTTAATTTTTAATAAAAGATTTCTGATTTCTTTTGTTTTTGTTTCGAGAGAAATACATTACAAACGAATGGTGATATAAACTTAGGAGTTGATTAGTCAAGAGGTGAGAGAGACAAGTTGGCGTTTTGTGGTAATGTAACGACATTAAAATTAGAAAAAGACACCAATTGGCAATACGTAAAATGATTGATTGTATCTTGTATTTTGAATTTGAGAGAAATGCAAACCTAATATGTGGATTTTAATTTTGGAAAATTTGATTACAAAAAGTACTCGACGATACCAAATGATGCATGTTTTTTGGTTGACGAGTTGGAACAAGATCCACAGACACAAACACAATTAAGAACTGGCAGTACTGCAATACTTTTTCTGGGGTTGACCATTTTCGTCATTAGTTAAGTTAGTTAATTTCTTTAGTTATATAAAGGGAGGGGAGATAAAAGAGGCAAGATAAAGATGATAACAGGTGTGAAACGTAAAAAGATAAATTTTAAAAGTGGTTGAGTCTCATATTTTAATACTTTTGTGAGTTATTAAAAAAAATTTCATGAGGAAGAACAGAAAAATCCAGACAAAGAGTTTATGCCTCTTCGCCTTCCAATTGTCCCATGTCTGCGTCATCATCTGCAGAGGCATCTTGATACTGCTGATATTCGCTGACTAAATCGTTCATGTTGGATTCGGCTTCTGTGAATTCCATCTCGTCCATGCCCTCACCAGTGTACCAGTGGAGGAAAGCCTTTCTGCGGAACATAGCAGTGAATTGTTCACTGACTCTCTTGAACAACTGTTGAATTGAGGTGCTATTGCCAATGAAGGTGACAGCCATCTTGAGGCCTCTTGGTGGGATGTCGCAGACAGCAGTCTTGACGTTGTTTGGTATCCACTCGACAAAGTAGGAAGAATTCTTATTTTGTACGTTAAGCATTTGCTCATCGACTTCCTTCATGGACATTTGACCACGGAAGATGGCAGCAACAGTGAGGTAGCGTCCGTGTCTTGGATCACAAGCGGCCATCATGTTCTTTGAGTCGAACATTTGCTGGGTCAGTTCGGGTACAGAGAGATTTCTGTATTGCTGACTGCCGCGACTGGTGAGTGGAGCAAAGCCAGGCATAAAGAAGTGCAGACGTGGGAATGGGACCATGTTGACAGCCAACTTTCTTAGATCAGCATTGAGTTGACCAGGGAAACGCAGACAGGTGGTAACACCAGACATGGTAGCGCTAACCAAATGATTCAAGTCACCATAAGTTGGAGTGGTGAGCTTGAGGGTTCTGAAGCAAATGTCGTACAAGGCTTCATTATCAATGCAGTAGGTTTCGTCTGTGTTCTCAACCAGTTGGTGGACTGACAAGGTGGCATTGTATGGTTCTACGACAGTATCGGAAACCTAAAGAATAAACAGAGTTTAGTGGAATGCAAGCATAGAGAGAGAATAAAGAGCATAAAGAAAAATCAATGAGACCAAAGTTCGTCCGACTTCTCAAGTTGACAGAGGGAATAAGGAGACTAACCTTTGGTGATGGAACAACAGAGAAGGTGTTCATGATACGATCAGGATATTCTTCTCTAATCTTGGAGATTAGTAGGGTGCCCATGCCAGAGCCAGTACCGCCACCGAGGGAATGAGTCAATTGGAAACCTTGGAGACATTCGCAGGATTCAGATTCCTTCCTTACTACATCGAGAACTGAATCGACAAGTTCGGCACCTTCAGTGTAATGACCCTTGGCCCAGTTATTGCCAGCACCGCTTTGGCCAAAGACAAAGTTGTCAGGACGAAAGAGTTGACCGAAAGGACCAGATCTAACGCTGTCCATAGTTCCGGGCTCCAAATCGACGAGGACAGCTCTAGGCACGTACTTTGTACCAGAGGCTTGGTTGTAGTAAACACTGATTCTCTCTAGTTGGAGGTCGGAATCTCCATTGTAAGTACCGGTTGGGTCAATTCCGTGTTCGTCAGAGATGACTTCCCAAAACTACAAAGAAGATCGAGGTGAATGGAAAATTAGCAAATGTAAAAATATAATGACAAGATGGAAATTAGGAATATTGAATAAGGATGAATACTCACTTTGGAACCGATTTGATTGCCACATTGGCCAGCTTGAAGGTGAACGATCTCACGCATATTGTTATGATATCACGAAATTGATTTGAACGAGGCTCTTAAAAGTAATGAAATATGAAAAGTGCCGACTAAAACAAAAATATCTTGATTATCTTAATTTTGTTTTATATTTTACGATATTCAAGATTGGAAACATTTTGAATTTGAGTTAAATAATTCAACTTAAATTAACTGAGTTATGCGTTCGGTGGATTTTTGAAATTTTGCTCCTTTCAAGAGGAAAAAATACAGTCAAACAATTTAATCTTTATTAATGATAATAATAATTTTTAAGATACAGTCGTATATCAAAGGTAATTCGTTTGTTAATTCTGTAGAATTCGGAATGATAACAAATTAAAACTATAAACCATTAAAATTAACATTTGATAGAATCTTCTCTTTTTGTCTTTAATATATGTATATAACTATTGTGTACAACAACAATAATTCAGGAATCAAAATAAAATTTGTAGAATAAACTAAATGTTTTGTTGTAACCAGTTGGGGAATGCATCTTCGTTTTCTCGGTTTTTGTTTGTGCTCTTTCGAAACAATGAAGAATTCATCATCATCATTCAATAGTTAACAAGTTCCAAATAAATAAACATAATTTTTGTTCTTTTTCGTTGTAATTAATAAAACATTGTTCATTGTGGAATGCTTTGGTATATCACATGTTTTTTTTCTCTTTTTTGAGGAAATTTGCCTTTAAATCAAAGATGTATGGATTATCGATGAGTGCTTTTAGTGAGTAATTGTGTTTTTTTCTGTATTGGACGGCTATTAGTTTTTCTTCTATCTTCTCCAATAGATTGAATAAATACGCGGTTTTTATATGGATTTGTGTGTGTGTGTGTGTGTCGTTGAAATGCACTGAGATCTTTAGACATTTTCAGGTCCACCAAAGGAAACCTTGGAGTTGGTGTTATCCTCGGTGTTCTTCGGGGCTGAAAGGGATTCCAAGTCATTCATGTAGGTTAGGGGAACTGTCATGTGAGTAGAGCCGAGAATGATGTCCCAGTTTTTGCCAACTGTCGTGTTAATAACCTCGTAGGCGACTCTCATCTCGGAGTAGGACATGCCGCCTATTATGAAAAAGATTAAACGTGGGCCAGTTCTGGTCTGTTGGTTCTTGTCCTTGTGCCATTGTCCGTAGCGGGCAGAGATTGGGCCGCCAGCACCACTGCGTCCGCCGACTCCTTTGACAGGTCCACTGCCAAAGAATGGAAAGGTCTTTGAGTCGAGACGATCCTCACAGGTATCCTCGATAATGTCCTTGAGGTAGGGAATCCAACGAGACTGCTGATACTGATATTCCTGGCTGCGTTCCCTTCGATTTGTCGTCAAATACGGCTGGGTTGGCTTCCTTCTCCCAATGCCCTAAAACAAACAAAGAATAAGCAAATTAAGAAATCGAGAGTTAAGCTAAAGTTCATGCACACAGCAAAGAAGACGTTCAAATCAGATTTTTTGCAAAAACTTTTGATGTTTCATTGAAGAATAGCAAACTTATCCCAGCGTACAAGTTGGGATTGGATTCTCTGGAAAGTTGAAATTTTCAATGAGGAAGGAAGCATTAGATTTGTTTTAATTAGGCTGATAAATCAGGGAGTAGGAGTCAACGTACAGCTTCCAATAAAAGTGGCTGGGATTCATCTTCATCCTCCTCATTAGAAGAAGATGAAGCCAGTCTCTGATTGATTAATTAAATTAACATAAAAGTCATTTGAATTATATAAAGTAAATTGTAGAATTGTGAAAATTGTAGAATCAGTGGAAAGAAAGTGTGAAAACGTGGCCTTACCACTTACTACAATGAGAGACTTTCGCTTTGACTTTGGATGGATAATAGGGGGGAAAGAAAGAGAAGGAATTGTTTTTTTATACCATAATCTCAAGAGAGTGTACAAGACAAGAATGGAATACTCACTGAGGACTGTTCCTGAATGACAGGGACGCCTAGATTCATCAGGTTCTTGATGAGAACAGCATGCTCCTGGGGTATTTCCCCACTCTTGACCAACTTCAATAGGTTTTCCTCTGAAATGCCGCCCTTGTGTATAACGTAGAGGGCAATTATCCTCATCTTGTCGTACATGTTGACAGTCTTGTCAATGAGCAAGGGAACAATGGCTCTCATGTGGTCTTTGACCTTTTCCCCCTCAGAATCTGTGCCCATGGCCAGGTCCTGTTCAACTCTGCATAGTTTATTTGCATAATTCTGGTACTTCATCATACACTCTTCCGCAAGGTGAAAGTGCGTAGAGTAGCAGTTGATTTCTTTCTGGTATTGCGGCATCTTCTTCAGCATCATACTCAGGTCACGAATGGAGGTTTTGCCACCCTCTTGTTGGCCACTGCCAGCTCCCATTCGTTTGTCTTCAGCGAATTGTTTCAACTTGGTACTAACCAGCTGGGTGACTACAGCAATATGCTGATGGCGAATCTCATTCCACAAATCATCGGACTCATCGAGAATGACTTCTTTCTCGCGTTCCTGAGCACCAGACGTATTCAAATAGCGATAGACATCGTTTTTAATCTCCAACAAATCATAGGCCATGGCCTGAAATGTTAACTCGTGGAGTATCGGAGTGATTGGATCAAAGCCTCGATCGAGAATTATCAACTGACTGCGATCCTTCATGGGTCCTTCGCCCATCTGTGGGTCATCAGCTTTGTAGGCGTCAAGTTTTTGTTGAACCAACTGGGCAAACTCTGTGTTTCTTTCGAAGGATGCACGAAAACGAATTGGTGGATACTCCCCGAGGGTTGCACACAGAGTTGACAGCTGCTCAGCAATTTTTTCGAAATGCTGCGACTGAAGGTTATTGCGCCCCGAAGCAAAGAAATCCTGGAATGTTTCCTGTGAATCAAGGGAGAAAATGCGACTTTCCACTGGCAAAAAGGAAATGTTAATCTCCTTGATGGTTTTGATGAAAATGGCCGAGTTAGACTGGCATAGCTTATTGAACATTTCATCAGGACAGGCATGCGTGAAAAATACATGGGCTGCTTTGTATTGAGATTTTGATCCCTAAACAAAATTGATAATATAGAAAATGATAGAGACATTAGTAGTTAATGATGAGAGGTAAATGTGGAAATCTTGGCAAAAGAAACACACTCACTTGAAAATCAGTCATAAGAGCCTGAAGGGATTTCTCACAGGGAGTAATCAAGTAGATTGCTTCAATAGGCAAGATTTCTCTTCTCTTTGAAATATCTTCAACAACTAAAATGGGAACAAATTGAGAAAAGTCATAGAACATACGAGTAATTCCCTCAGTCATAATCTCATGCATTTTACAACACGAGGAAACAATTCTTGTGCTCAACTGGTCTAAAACAAGAACTTTCCACTCTCCGGGTTTCTTGAGAGGTAAGAGAACCTCGTTCATAATTTCTAAAAGAGGTTAAAAGTTAACTGGAGCTCACTTTTGAGAACGGACTGCTTTAAGGTCATTTTTATTTTCAAAGAGTTTGAAAAACTGCCAAATAATATGAATGTTAAAAAGGCGTGATTAAAAATCGAGTCGTTGAATTAGAGCCAGAGCTTGTTATGCTAGGTGCAGGATATGGATTTAATTAGGTTTATCTACGTCGTCTAAGAACTGTCTGTTATGCAAATTAGAATAGACAATGATATTATCCATTTTATCCTTGTACTGGTAATCATACCTATTCAAATTATATTCCTACACTACTACAAGTCAGATGGAAGCAGACAGCATACAGAAAACAAATCAGACGCTTCTCTTTTCATTCAAGTTTTCTATCAGCTACGTTACTACGCATATCAGGCATATTCCTACCTGGATGATTCTACATTGATAAATTCCAACGGTCCCCCACCATTGAATTCACCACGACAGATTTTCACTAAGCCCGACGGACTTTTCGGTTCTAGTAACCAAATCCGAATTGAACGGCACAACATTATGTATCACGTGGGAATGGTAGTCAACGTTGAATTTAACAACAAGTTGGGAGTCATCCTCGGCTGGGACTATCAAATGCAGGCGGATAAGCATTGGGTTCAGTTAAATCATCAGGTTCTTGACAATGAACCAAAGAAATTCATCACCAGCCCATTTTATCGGGTCTACATTTTTGATTTAGCTGATTCGGTGTATCTTCCCGAGGGGAAGATTAAACCAGCCAGTGCAGACTCTGTTGGTAGGCCAGATGAGTATTTGTCTCGGATATCTGATTATTTCGAATTCTTTGACGGGAGCATTTTCATTCCACAAAAGTGGCTTAGAAAAATTTATCCCTTTGGATAAAAGACGAATTATTATTTTACTATCATCTGCAATATTGAAATATACAATTTTACTACTATTTTTTAGTGGAATAGATGAATTTTTTTATCTTCTCCCCCAGAGTCGCCTCTTCAAAGTCTGTCAACTAAACCAGCTTTTTTTGTTTTCTTCTTTAGCAGAAACTGATAGTATTTATCGTCGTATTCATAGCTACGCCACTGGTGAGTCATGAGGATCCTGGCGTTAAGCCTTATTGCCCCTTCTTTGATAATCGAGCAGTGGAAGCCCAGCCTGACCTGAGCAATTGCACCTGGTTCAAAGAGGAGAGCTGCTGTCGTGACAATGAGCTGAGGATCACCTTCCAGAAGATGAAACCGCTCCAGGGAGCTTCGCCAGACTGTGTTAAATACCTCAATTATCTCATGTGTTATATTTGCTCCCCGAAGCAGTATCTCTTCTACGTTGATCAGACGCTAAGTGTGAGGAAAACGAGTGTCGTCTCCTTCCTGTTGTACTCATAATTTTCTGTAGAGATTTTCATGAATAATGCTGTACCGTTGTATTTTTTTATGTAGGTTTGTGAGTCGTTTTGTAACAAAATCTACTCAGTCTGCGGTCTGGTGACACTCAAGGGGTCAGTCCTCCAGGACATTTACATGAACGGCAGTGACTTTTGCTCCAGTAGAAACTTTAGAGTCATCTCTGGGGAAGATGCTAAGAAGATGGATCAGAAGAACTGCTTCCATCTCGATAAGGAGCATCTTCTTAACTCGTTCACTCCATATGAACCATTCCTTGTCAATGTTCCATTCTTGATGGGCATTTGGCTCATCTCTTTGGCCTAGATAGTCTATATTAGATAATGTACAATAAATTTGTGAATAAATAATACAGTTTTATTTCATTCTTATAGATGGTTGATTCCCTCAGAATGCGTGTGAGTGAGTGAGAATAGGGGGCTAGATAAAAGTTTCCAGTTCGGATAGAATATCTCCAATTATCCTTGGAATGTGATCCTTAACAAAGTGGAGGGGTATCGAAGCACCTTCCTCGTATCCCATAGACTTCCATGAGACACAGGGATCTGTGGTAATGGTAATGTCAGAGTCTTGACCCAGTCTGCATACTATCGAGTAGGTCTTGAGGGCTCTTTTGGCCTTGATCTCAAAAACACTGGAATACGAGGTGGGAAATATCAACTGGCAATTCCCCAGGTCCCTAACCATCTTGTGGATTTCAGTTCTTAGTTCGTGGAAATCAGAACCTGGATAGGCCTTGTAGATGGCAATTTTGGCCTTTTCGGCTTGTCTAACTCTAGAGACTTCATCGGCATAGTCCAACCGGAGGAGATTGAGTTCTTCACTAGCCTAAATAAAGGGTCACTTGTTAACTCTGGACAAAATTCAGATGGAAGAGTAAGAAGATAAAAGAATGGAGGGAGTATTTTACAAATTTTTTATTCATTAGATTCAAATACACTTGCTTTTTTGGGGATCGGTCGGTTGGTTGGTAGTCGGATGGTATCTCTTTAGTTAAAATGATAGATACAATAATAATGATAATGAAAAACTGTACAAAATGATTTCTAACGGTATGTTTGTGTTACTTGTTATTACTACATATTAGTTAACAGAGTAGGAGTTTTGCTTTCTTGTTGATTAAAAAACAGATTAAACACTTATATAGTAATAAATATAAATAAGAGAAACATTCGAATCATCATTTACAATAGGGACAGTAGTATGTGTCAGATTCAGCCTCCTGGGGCTTGCAGCCAATGCAGAGTTGATGGTACCATTTGGTGCAACGATCACATTGAATCCAGTCTACAGCAGCATCCTGGGGTTGTTTACAGGTTTTGGCTGAACATTTTTCTGTCTCGTAATGGAACAAATCCCCGGTACCGTCACCGTCCTCTCGACGTTTTTTGTTGGAGACTTTAGGTTTATTTGAAGGAGTCTTCGCTACAATGGATTTGCGGGGCTTTAGACTCTTCCTCGGCTCAATGTCACCAGACTCGCCAATTTTCGGTCGTTTCTTCATGGATTTTTTACGGTTGGAGGCATTGGAACTGGAAACACTGACGTCATCATCGCCATCTTCACTCTCTGACTGCTTAGAGGAGGCTGCACTATGCGGAGAATCGGCCTGCTTCCTCTTTCCACCCGAGACAATGTCAACCTTGTACTTGAGGTCGGAATAAAACGGGCTGACTTCTTCTCCCGGCTTCAAATTGGCGCCGTTTATATGGCCAAAACAGACAATGTCCCCCTTGGTCAGGGAAATACCCCCGAGGACTCTCTTGTAGTTAATATAGGTTCCATTTAAACTGTGATCGTAGAGCATGAAACCGGAGCCCTTAGATGTTCTCTCGATGGTGGCATGATTCCTGGAAATCATTCTGTTGTTTATGCAACTCTCAATGATAAAGTCAGGCGGGAACTTTGAGTTGACACGGCCAATCTTGATTTCCCTCTTTGAAGGCTTCATTTCAATTCGCTTAGGCTGGAATCGTTCTGGCGGGAAGGAGGTATACTTGATGGATTTGTGTTTTTCTTGGTCCAAATCTCCGACCCAAACCAAGGACAACGTGGATGCCATTTAGATGATTTTTAAAAAGTCAACAAGTTTACCTCTTAGTGGAGAAAATAATAAACTGTTTTGGAAAGAATTTCAAAAATCAATGATCTATTGAACAGTCGCAAAAAGTCGAGTGAAAATAATCCAGAGATGATAAATAGCTGTTATTGACACGGAGAAATGAAAATAAAAATTATTTCAAGGTCAAAAGTGATGTATCGAGCCTTTTACGGCCAGAGTTCCCGCTGTGATTCTATTGATGGATTTTAGCGATTCGAATTTCCCGTAGAAAAACAAATTTGTGTCGAGATTGAGATAAATTTGTTTAGCCCAGAGTAAAAGCGTATTTTCAAAAAGCTCAACGAATCGAAATTAATGGTTGGAATTTAGATGGGTTACACTTTTTGCTGTTGTGAAAATGCTAATAAAGATGGTTCAAGTAAAAACTTGAAAAACTGCTCTTGTGACTGTCATGACTTTGACATGGCCGTATCGCAACTGATTTCACTCAAGTCAAAATTCTCCGTAGCAAATTATCTTCTCAAGTTTGCCAATGCATTAGATGACCGTCTACGATCAATAACTTTGGTTAAATTACGGAGTAAAAATATTTATATAGTTTTCTTCGGTATTTGGAACGCAATCCTAGTTATCCTTGGGTCATACGGATGGCTTTTTACATTGCTTAATCTCTTTATATTTTATCCTCTCTTCTTCCATTTCCAACACAAAGTTCTCGAGTTAAGAATAAGTCAATGTAAGATAAAGATTCAAAATGCTCTAAAAAATCCTCAAGTCAATCCTAATTTTCGGGAAGAGAATAGCTTCAAAAAGGTCTACAAGTCCAATGGTAACTATCAGCTGTTCATGCTCGTTGTGTACTCCTTTTGGCTCTTAAATATGACTGTGGGAATGACAGTTATCCACAGACTCTATCTATATGAAATTATGTTCTCTGTAACTGGATATTTATTAGTATTCCTTGCAGCTAAACGATTGAAAAAAATGAATTCTAGAAAAAGTTTCGAATTAATCCAATCGGAGAATTTATTAAAGGTCCTTCTCGAGGGTCAGTCAAGGATCACCCATGGTGACAAGTTCTGCCTCGGCTGCTCAAAGTGGACAAGTCCGGATGTCTTGTTCCACTCGAAGCTTTTGAACTGCTGTGTCAGGACGATTCATTCAAAATGTTATTCCCTCATTTTGGTATTGCTCATTCTGACCAATTTCTATTCAATACACCTCTCGCTTACCTCAATCTGTACGCCGAGATTTGTCCTAGGCTACTTTCTTGTAGCCTCAGACTGTTCATCCCTCTTTGACGACTACGCATTTGCCTATGTAACAACAGAATTATCTATTATTTGCCTCTTTACATTAGTCTTGATGATGCATTGTATCCAAACAATCCTCATCCAGTACAGACAGGGTCGATTATGCTGGACCCTACCACAGCTACTTGAAATGACTCAAAATGGAGTTCTAGTCAAAATTCCACAGACTGTAAATGCTAAGCCGCCGGGTATGCCTGACAGGAATGACGTTATATTAACAATTGAGAATTAAGAACCGAGAGATTCTTTTGAACAGATTTTTGAAAATATATAAATGAATTTTATTTCAAATGTGAATTCAATTCCAAAAAATTTTACAAAATTGACGTTAGCTTGTAGATAGATACAGACAAACAGAGTGAGTTTGCTATGTGGATTACGCAAGGCCCATGTGATAGATTGTTCTCTGAGTATGCGAGGCACGTTCCTGCAGATAAGAAAAGCAAATTTTAATTCCTAAATTAGAATGGATCGATAAGACAAAATGTTTCTTAATAATAGTCCAAGTATTTTTAAATTCTATTGGTCGATATTAATTAGCATTAGAACAAAGTTCAATGGAACAATTCAAATGAAAACATACTTCTCCTTCAGAGTTGAGAAGTACTGTCCTCACATAGGTGCCAGTGCCCCAGGAGTTCTCGGAAGATTCCAAATCCTTCGAGGCCGACAATGGACGTAGGTTCTTGGCCCAAATCTAATAATTGGAGAGATCATTTCATTGGTCAATTTTCTGTCTCATAAGCCAATCAGAGCTTCAGAGTTGAAAGCATACTTTGGTAGTAGTAGAAGGAGTTGCTCATTATTATATTCATTACAGAAGTTCTTATTGCATATAATGTGTAGAGAGTTAGACATAGAACAACAATCAAAAAACTCGCGAAAGAGATTGTTTTTCGGTACATGAAATTCTTCGTCTTTATTGATTATCTTTTCTTCATTTGCTAACAAAGCTCTAAAGTCAACAGTTAGCAAATAGCAGCCACACTTTTAACTACAGCCTGCTTTTAAAAAAAGATTGCTACTTGAACAGCTGAAATGAAACTATCAAGATTGTTGTGAGAAAGAAAAATAAACAAAAAATCATTGATCATGATCTTGGAAGCTCTCTGAACCAGGGTTAAATATCTTTGAGTTCTTAAGTTATGACCATTGGGTGAGAGACACTGGAGAGTGGGAATTCTCAAGGGTGTCATAATTGTCAGAGCAGTAAACAAGAAAAATTATTAGAGAATTTAAAGGATACAGTTTAGAACTAACCTTGGCTGTTCGACCTCTTCCATCTGGTTCAAGGATAATATTCTGAGGGATTGTATAGGTGACAACGCTTCGATCGTGGTCTATGTGACGGACAATCTTCATTCCACTGATGTCCTCTCTCTAAATTGAATTGAGAATTTAGTTCAGATGTGCATCTCTAGTGTTTAGTGAATCGGAGTGTCAATTGATGTATTTACGTACCTTTTTGCCGTTATTCTCGAGGACAATGAATTTACCGTCGGGGGAACATTCACTGATGGAGATGTTACCCTTGGCACTTCTGGTGTAAGTCGTCTTACTGGACCCCTCACTCTTGGAATAGCCGTTACCTATTAAATACGTTTAAATAAAGAGATCATTATAATAATGTAGATTGAAGGTTTAATGGAAATTTCAGATTAGCATAATGAAATCATATTACACTGTAGACATTAAGAAAGCATACCAATTGAAGTCTTGCATCCATAACTGCAATAAAAGAAAAAGAGGCAATCATGATAACGAAATGACGAAGAAAAAATAATGAATTTACCGGCTCTCCTCAGACTCCAAGAGTTTTCTGTAGGCAGCAATTTCAAGTTCCAGGCTTAGTTTGGCATCGACAATGGCCTGGAACTCGGTCAGAGTTCGTTCCAGTTCAATATTGGCACTGTGCAAATCCTTCTTGAGGATATTCCTCTCTAGTTCCGATTCCCGAGTCCTCTCATCAAGATCTTGGCGGGCATCGTTGAGAAGGCGTTCCAATTGGACATTCTAATAGAAAGTGTCCAAATCAATCTGTATCTGTTACTGTTAATCATGATAGTCTCAAGAATCCAGGGAATCTTGTTACTTACTATAGTAACAAGTTTAGCTGATAATAAGTAATCTTTTGACTTTGAATACATTTAGAAAATTGGATTTTTTTTCTCTTCGAGAATCGACTTTCCTTCTCAAGAATTGGTTTTACACCTGAATTTTCAAATTTTTATTAACAAGAAACCAATTGAGATGGATTTAAAATAAATTCATTCAAAAACCTAAATATTACAAGTGGAAAATATTAGAGCGTCAATCAAGCGAAATAATTATTTTGCTCTAGGTCAAATACAAGACCAACACCATCCGATGTAGAGTGTATTGTTGTTCAAATTGCCTCATTTACATGCAAAAATATCCCCATAGGTGAAAGCTAGAAGACCTCAAAGTTGAAATGATCCTCGCTTAGATTTCAAAAAATGCATTATATTTCGCTTGATTGACGCTCTATATTTTATTAATTCAACTTGTAATGTATACAGGCTTTTGAATGAATATATTGTAAATCTAACTAAATTGATTTCCTTTTAATAAAAATGTGAGAATTCAGGTGAAAACCCAATTTAGAATCAAAATAATGAAACGAACAGTATTGAAAAGGAAAGACGATTATCATTGGTTGCTGTTAAAAGTCCAAAGATGACTCACGAGGATATGGACCTTTTAAATTTAATTTATAGATCTTTCAAAAATATTCTAAACGATTATAAAATTGCCTTTTTTTAGATTAACAGGCTTGAATTCTTTGTTTTTTGAGCATTGAGGTTCCACACATGCCAACCCACTTGAGTGTAGCCATCACTCACGTCATGTAAATTAACAAAAATGTTTAGAAAATTAGTTTCTTTATTTTCATTGGATGGATTCGAAACTAGAGATTTTTTGAAAATGAGCTGTTTATTTTATAGGCTGAAATTGGCAAATTTCGACGTTTTACCGGCCTTCTTACAATATTGATAATAATAACTATTAGCTAATTAACATCTAATTTTGTAAAGGCATCTAAGGTTCTATTGATGTATTAAAAATCAAAAGATTACTTATTATCAGCTAAACTAGAGACTATCAGATAAAAACAAGTTTAACTGAATTACCAGGACTCGTAAAAATATCAAGAGTACCAACAAGATTAACAGTAACATATCGATATAATCGATAACTAACTCTTGCTTCCAAGTCCGGCAGCCTTTTTCTCAGTTCGATAATCTGATTTTTAATCCGATTGTTCTCTTCGCGTAGCTGAGTTGATTCAAAGTTTCCGCGCACCGAAGTGCTACGGACATCTTGTATTTTCAACTGATAGAAACTCTCCAGTTCCCCACGGATCATCTCGAGTTTGTTGTCATACTCGATTTGGATGTCACGGAGAGCCTGGGACATTTCATTCTTCCAAAAGTCCCGATTCTCCTGCGTTGTATCTCGACATGCGAGAGTGGATAGCTCTTTGATCTCTGACTCGTGAACTTGTCGTACAAAAGTAAGTTCATCCCGCAGGGATTGCACTTCATTTTCCACATTCAAATGGGCCATTGTCTCCCCATCAAGGTCCTATGATCATTATTAAAAAAGAGGGTTTTTGATTTACATTTTAAATTTAATTACTGATTTAACGTTTTTCAATTCATCCCGGAGTCGGCGTAGGTCTGACTTGTGTCGGTTACGCTCCTCGACAAAGTTGACCATCTTCCTCCTGAGTGAGTTGAGCTCGGCTTCACTTTCCGAGAGTTGCTGGTTGAGTCGCTCGTTTAACTGACGCTCAGACGATAACTGTCGGTGAGTCTCATCCATTCTAATAGAAATTCAAATTCATATTTTGCTCTTTTTTCTTTCTTTCAGATGTTTTTCTAATGTATTTCAAATTGCCATTTTGATGGTCCAGGGGTATAACTCACTCTTGTTGGCTCTCAACAGCGGCCTCCTCAAGGGCATTAATCTTGAGTTCAAGTTCTGCCCGGGTCCTCTCGGCAGAATTGAGAAGTTGACGTAACTGCTCCATTTCAACGCCGTACATTGCCTTGATCCTCTCGGTCTCTTTGCCCCATCTTTCCCTGAGCGAGTTCAACTCATTGGCTAATTTTCGGTTCTGAGCGTCCAGGAATCTAACCTAGATTGAGGATTATTCATGGTTACACTTTCAACCCGAACTATTTCGTGAGACCAACTTTTTCAATGTAATTGGCAAAGCGTTCGTTGAGCTGTTGGAGGTCACGCTTATCTTTCTCCCTTCCCTGGATGATCGTGTTCACCCCGGCTGGCATAAAGCATCCAGTGTTGGTCGAGCACAATGGAAGAGTTGCAGACCTCCATCCAGTTCCCATGGCCGATGAACGACCACACAGAGAGTTCTGACTCAAACTAGAAGGGGTCCTCTGGATAATCAAGGTCCTGCCAGTTGTTATCGGCTTGAAGCGTTCTTCATTCGGATGTGTGTTAATTAGGGAAGTTGTGGATACTTGACGCATTGTAGTCGACCCATTTGAACTGACGACTTGGTTCTACATACATTTTAAGTGGGAAAAAATCAGAATTTACTTTAATTATTCTCAAAGAGTCCGATATGATGATGATGATGATTTACCTGATCGGATTTCGGGAAGTTCTGATTGGTTGGAGAGCTAACACCGTTTTTCAAGCCATTATTCGTCTGATTTTGTTGCTGGGACTCGGACGAATCCATAAATCTTATACTCTTAGGAATTGTATGACTGTTGTAGGCACCAGGTGTGTTGAAGTTCAAGTGTTCCTCTTTCGTCTTGCCGCAGAGACTCTCACCCACCTGGTTGTCAGGGCAATTGTTGTTATTTTCGTCCTCCAGGTCTTTTCCTGTCAAAGATATTTTTGAGGGGACAGTTTTCTTGAGGTTATAATTCGTCTTTGCAATCCCAACGGGACAGCAAGACTCAAGATCCGAGATCAATTTTGACTTGAGTGACAGGCTTGTCTGAAAATTCTTCTTCGAATGTTGTTCAGTGACTAGATCGGCTAAATTCGGGCTTGCCTGTTGCTTGTCGATAATTTCAGCAACCTTTTCTGCGTTGCTATTGATCAGGGCCAACTGGTTGAGGTCAATTTCAGGATGGGAAATGATACTCTGTTGGTCTGAATCGACCTCAATGCTGTCTTCCTCTTCCAACTCGGAGACAACCTGATTTCCTTCTAAAGTTCAAAGTAAGATGGATAAATTTCTGAAATTATCTGATCATCTTATTAATAATATTAAAACTAACCTAAAGTGTCAAATTTGTTGTAAATATTGAAAGTGGTGCTCTCAGATGTTTTCTTGATACTACTCAGCTCAATCGACGTGTCCTCGGATATTTCAATCAGCTCCTCTGGACAACTCTCCAAGACCTGATCACACGTGTCTAATGTGGAGGGGTAATTTTGAATTCTAGCAGCTGTATTGAAATCACTAACTGGCGCCGATTTGATCTCTAACCCAGGGGATATCGTTGAGAGGTTGGTTTTGTACGAGGAGTTTGTTGTAGTAGCTGTGTTGGTGAGATTACGCTTTCGAGGTTCTTCAACTTCGTTCAAAGTCGGCGCCTCGGAATGGCAGTATTTTTGGCCACTCAAGTGACTTGAAAAGTTTGAGAATAAGGAAGCAACTGAAGATTCTGTCGATGGGCCAACAAAGAGACTTATTGATTGAGTAATTTCGAAGATGAAACAAGACGGTAAATGAAAAAAATCTCCCTGTTACTGTTGGCTTCAACAATTCAAAAGATGCCAGAGTCTAAAAGCAAGGAAATCTTTACTTTGAATGATAAAGGTCCTTGCAGATTGTTGACAATAGTAAAAATGAAGAGATTTGATGATATGTAAACGACATAGAAGATGCTCTTTTTTACAGATTTACTACAATACAAAAGTAACAGAACCAAGACCGTGTTTGGGTGTGATTATTATTTTGTAGTTTTCAGTTATTTTTCAGTGATAACTCGATGTATTTTCACACAAAGATGAAAATACGTTCTTTGTCAGATCAGTTATCTTTATCACTGAGTATGAGATCCGGTCAAAATAAATCCTTAAGATTCTTAAGAATCTCAACTTGAGATTCTCAAGATTTACAGTGTCCTTAAGCAAGACAAAAAATCACATTTATGAGTTATGGACTAGTTCCTTTATTAATTATCAAGCTTTGTATAATGGCCAGTGACCAAATGGAAATGAGCCTAAACTAAATCCATGTCAGCTTTTAGTAAAAGCCTTTTACTTAAAAAATTTTAAATTAGGTTTTTCAACACATTTGAACTAAATAATCCGAGTCAGTGTTCAAAATGCTAGCAACTGGATTTTCAATTGACCACATTTTTAAAAAATGTCTAATAAAAATAACTCAAATTTCCTCGAGTCTACTGGGACAGACTACTCTGAGGAGTTACTCAACAATTTCCGGCTCAAGAAAGAAGACGTGGAGGATGATAAAATTTCAGAAATCTTGCCGAAGCCTGGCATTTGTGTCAAGACAAAAGACTCGGAAGGAAAGAAAATTTTTGTAAACATTTGCCAGGGCGAGGCTATTCCTGCCCCTCTCAATATTACAGAGGAAGAACTTTGCCGGCAGATTGAGCTGGATGATGATAGTCCTCCTTCTTTTAAAATTCCCATGTCCATCGGTGACTCACACGATGAGATGGACAAATCGAACAACTTCTGCATTGCCTACGACATTGTGATTAACCCAGCCTTCCTCAACAAGGTCAAGTCCTCTTCCGTATTCGAGGCATTCCTGATGACAGTCATCATCGAGGGATTAGAGTCAAAGTTTTCCCTGTCCCTAGTCAAGGAATGGACCGTCTTGAAGAATCGAAATTATCTCGGCCAGCTTCCGCCAAAAGTGCAGAATATAAAGATCAAAAAGAAGCCCATGATTATTGATCTTGGCCCTCAGAGGGAGACCTCAGTTGAGAAGAGTTCTATCCCTGTAGTTAGGGCTATTCGTCCAAAGTACTCGGCCGATTCCATATGCACAGACTCTGGGAATATTTTGTCCCTTGAGATAGTCCTCGACAAGTTGAGGTCTAGTCAAGGCCTCGATTTATCCCTCTCTCGAGACTATCTGCATTTGAGGACAAGGTCAGAAATTTATGAGTTGTGTCTTAGGCTGAATTATCCTGTCCTAGAGGATACATGCAAGGCAAATTTTGACAGGGACACTCGGGTCCTTCATCTAATAGCCACCTTGGCACAAGATTCAAATGGTTAGGAATAAAACTACCATTTATTTCACATTTCTCATGTATTTTTCAAGTAATTTTCAATAAACTATAGAGTTATGACAATTTTTTCCATGTTCGGTCCGACACCTCTAGGACATCACTTAGCACTTGGCATTTGTTCCGCCTGCCTAGTTTGGAAATTATTCGACAATTATTATTTCAGAATAGTCTACATGCCTCAGAGAGATGGGGAGGGAAGACAAGGAGTTCACACTACAACATGCATTGCAAGCTAAATATTAGATGAAAGCTATATAAACAACAGAGTTGGCGGGAGAAATCAAAATAATAGTGATGATATTTATTAACTCTCCTATTAATATTAATATTGATAAATAAAATAAATGAACGTGTCTCTTCCTCTCGGTGTGTCATGGAAAGATGTTGCACTATCTCTAAAATGCAAGAAAGCAAAACGAACGAGAAACATAACACAACAACGTGAGTCTAGTTGCAGGCTAAAGGATGAAAGAGGGGAGGGGGGAGAGATGTAGATGAGCATGAGATTCAATCGTTAAAGTCCTTAATGCTTGGCACACTAACAATGGGCTTTTGTTCGTCATCTTCAATGGTGACAACGCGAAGTGTGTTTGTGGAACCAGAGCCGGCCTTCCAACCTGTCACAATGATGACATAGTCTCCAGCATGAATGAACCGACGTTTACGTCCATACTCGATGGCATGGTGAATTCTACGGTCCATATCATCGGTCCATTCCCCGTCTCTTGGCTCTCCATAGAATAGGGGGTGGATGCCACGGTAGAGGTGAGCTTGTCGAGCTGTCACTGCATGACGAGTAACAGCCAGGATTGGACAACGAGGTCGAAATCTAGCGATCATGTGAGCAGATCTGAAATAAATCGAAAGTAAAGAGAATTAACCTACGAGACAGATAATCAATAACAAGACAAAAAATGACCATACGCCCTCTTTTCACAGCACAGAGTTGCGAAATTTAATAAAAATTACAGATCAAACCTAATCAATAGAGAGAATTCTATCAGGAAGAAGATTTGATTTTCTGATGAGTTTACAGACTACTAAATAGGCGCATTTACTTTTTAATACAAAGAAGAAACGTGAATGGTGAACTAACCTTCCAGTGGTTGTGATGCAGACAATGGCAGAGGCCATGCTTTGATTGGCTGCCTCAACAGCGGCTACAGCTGTTGTAACTGTTGAGTCGGTATTGCCAGCCTGAGCCAATTTCAAGTCTTCGAAATATTGATGGTGGAACATGGCAGATTCGGCTTCCCGACAAATCTGGTGCATTGTAATGACAGCCTCAAGTGGATAGAGACCTTTGGCTGTTTCCCCTGACAACATGACACAATCAGCGCCATCAAGGACAGCATTAGCAACATCACTTGACTCAGCCCTGGTGGCTCTAGGCTTGTAGGTCATAGATTCTAGCATCTGTGTAGCACAAATGACTGGCTTACCACGTCTATTGCACTGGCCAATCATCATTTTCTGGGCTAAAAAGACTTTTTCTGGAGGTATTTCAATTCCCAAATCCCCTCGGGCCACCATGATGCCATCGGCTGCCTCGAGAATCTCGGGGAATCGGCGAACACCTTCGTGGTTTTCAATTTTTGCGATAATTTTGATATAGGCACCCTCGGGGCCGAGAATCTTGCGGATTTCCTCAATCGCTTGTGGCGACCGAATGAAGGAAGCAAAGATCATGTCGACCTTTTGTTCAACGCCAAACTTTAAGTCGTCAATATCCTTTTGGGAGACAGCCGGGAGGTCAACAACTGCCCCGGGTAAGTTGACACCTTTCTTACTTCCCAGTTTACCACCATTCTCAATAGTACAGTCAAGATAATCTGGTCCCTTTTCACTCACAACGAGACTCATGAGTCCGTCGTCAATGAAAATCTTTGAGCCCACTGAGAGGCAGTGTACAATGTTAGGGTAGTCCACGAAAATTAACTCGTCAGAGCAGCAATTCTTTTTAGTTTCATCCGTAGTGACTCGGATTGTTTTGCCAGTCTCAAGGGTCACTTCTCCACTACCATCCTAAAAATATTTTTATGAAATCATGAGAAGGAGGGGCAGATGTTGAAGACCTTGATAAATAAATCATCGCATGAAACTCACAGCTCCAACTAGGCCAGTTCTAATCTCAGGACCTTTTGTATCGAGGGCAATGCCAATGGGCCGATAGACTGGCTTGAACGATTCAACAGCTTCCCTAACTAGCTTAATGGTTTCTTGGTGATATTCGTGTGAGCCATGCGAGAAATTCATTCTGGCAATATTCATTCCATTGGCGATCATGGAATGGAGAATCTTCTTATCCCTGCAAGCTGGACCGATTGTACAAATGATGCCAGAGTTGCGGACACTAGCTGGCTCACTATCAATGTCAAGAGAGATGACATGCTCAAGCAGATTACGAGCACAAGAAGCTTGCATTTGTTGACGCTGGACAAAGTATCCAGTCTTTTCAAAGCTAGCAGCACTGGCCAAATTCATTTTATCTCTAAATTACAGAGTTTAGTCAACAAATCTTACGAATTCATTTTCGACAACTTCTCTCGTACGTGATCGGCTAGAGAGAATTTTCAAAATTGCATTAAATAATCGCCATGAGAGATTAAAAAACTCTCCCTAAAACCTTTTGTTTAGCTCGAACAAAAAGTGATAATTCAAATTTAGTTTTGAAAATTCCTTCTTGTAAAGTATTTGTTTGAACTTTATTACATCAAATCTAGGATTAAAAAAAGCCTCTTTCATCATGCGGATATCTTTATTACTCTATCACTGTGGATTTATTGAATTTATACTCTGAGGATTTGGATTTACAAGTACAAGATTCTCTTTTCTTCTATTGTCAATCAATCCGAGACTTGGATATAACAGAATCAAAGTTAGTTGAACAAATATTCGCTTTCAATCCATTTTTTTGGCCTCACTCCACCACAGAATTAGAATTTTTCTATAGTTCTTAGTTTCCTAAAGTTTAGACTCTCTCTCTCCATCTTAATTGATAATATATACGGTGGATAAATAGATTATTAGCACTTTAAATGGTAATTAGAAATTGAATGTACTAGCAAAACAATAATTCATACATCGCTTGTATAAGAAAAACAAGCTGTGCACACTACACTCTTGGATGATTCTGATGAAGTACTGATTATTATTAAGAAATTATTGTATTTGGTAATCCGCCTACGCTTAACAACAACAAAAACAACAACAACGAAGACGATGACGACGTCAACGTCTCTGCAATGCATTCTCAATTCTTCATCTCTCTCTTTCTCCTTACTCTAAGGACTCTTTAGCCGGATGATGATGATGATGATTTTGATCTACAATAATACAAACACAGATCTCTCTATCTCTATACTCGTCTATTCTGTTTTTTATGTACGTTTGCCATACAAGTACAATGAAGTACAAGGAGAGATACCAAACTCTGATGATGTACACTTTTTCTTCCATACTTTACGTATAGTACTGTATTATTATTATCAATGATGCACTTTAAAGTGTATTTCTATCTCTGTAGTATTAAAAATTGATCTGGATCATTCATTCCACACACAAATGTAGTGAGATCTCATTCTTGATCATTTCCAAAGCATCCATCCATCCATCTCTCTCTCTCTCGAGGTGTACTTTCCAATGTGTGTGCGTGTGTGTGTGTTTGTGTGTAGATTCTTGATTATTACTTCATGTCTCTTGCTAATACTAAAAGTTCATTGGCATGCCTACAATACTGAATTTCATCCATTTCTTGTATTATTATTTTAACACAAAAAGTACAGGATCAAGTTAAATTTATACACACACAGAGAGAGAGAGAAAGAGAGAAATAGGGAATAGGGCGAGATCGTACGCATACACACGTACATTGTCTATTGTAATGTATTACATCTGTACGTATGTATGTACGCAATATACATAAAAAAAGGATATGTATGTTCTTGTTGATTTACAATTCATAATAATAATAATACAAAAGATAAACTAAAAGATATAGTCAGTTTTAGCTGAACATCATCCTATATGATGAACTTTTAACGTAGATTGAAAGAGAGAAAAAAGGTGTAATAGCAATAATCGATCAGAGTGTTGTATTGCTTTTATTCCCAACAAGAAGAAGACGAAGAAGAAGAGGAAAACAGAGCAGTGAGATTAAGTAAGGGAGGAAAAAAGGTTAATTTTACACACACGATATTCTCACTCAATCACTCACTCAGTTCACATGTAATATGTAAAAGAGAATTCATTCTATAGAGGACGATGAACGATTTCAAAATGAACACCACAACCAGTTCCAGTCAGATTTCCACGACAACCTCAGTCCAGTCAGCAAATAGTTCGAGTATGCTATCGGAATTATTGAAGAAGCCGTCGATGTCATACTCGTCCGAGTGTTCAATGTTGGCCAATAAATCGGGCCAGCTGCATCCAACCAGTGTTAGAGGTGGGAGTGGAGGAAGTGCCACTGGGAATAGTAGCGGATGTGGCTCAAACATTTCCAATAACGCCTCGACAGAATTATCCCTCGGCATTGAAGAGATGTCCACAAGTCCCGGGACCATTGTTAGATCTCCGGATGAACTGGTCTGCTCCAACTCGAATCATATCGAAGGTGAGTCGTATTTTTTTAACAATCAATGCAGAGAACCTCTTCCTTTCAATCCATCTGTCTATATCTGACCCGCTGAGGTGTTAGCAAATCTTTCATTCATCGTATATCATACATCAAGACATACAATATACAGTAGTAGAAACGATTTTTCAACTGAGAATGATTGAAAACGTTCGATTTCGAAAGAAAAAAATATTATTTCGACCTTTATTGATAAATTTAGTATAGCTGTACTTTTTATAAAAGTTTAGCGAAAAATAGTTTTTGTTTAAAGTGAAAATGATGAATGTAGTTTTCTGTAGATGACACAATTGTGAAAATATCATTTATCCATTTCGGATTAATTCGAAAAAGTATACAAGTTTTGTAGTTTGCAGTTGGGTCAATACTATAGAGAACTACTATAGCTGAGAATCCTAATTTTCCTATTTAAACTTGATTTGATCTTTGGAGTTAATGTGATTGTAAATTTTCCTTGAAAAATCAAATTTAATACGAAAACAAGTTAGGTGAGGTATTATCGTGGCATGATTAAACAAAGGAGTTAGTCTTTTCTTCTAGGACCAATTCATCTTCTTAACTATACTCAAACTGAGCTTATCTTTTATGAGAGATTCACATTCATGAAACTCTCTATTTAAATGTTTTCTCAGTGATCGATTGGAGAGATTGAATATTGGAATAAATTCAACATAAATTATCTCTCTTTCTATTTCTCAAATTAAACATTGAAACTTGTGACAATAAATGAATTTATTCTTTGTACTCAATCTCTCTACAGACAAGAGTTGATCCAAGTTTTGTTTAACCCGTCCTTTTGAGTCAGACCCTGAGTCAGGTTGATATCAGATAATACCGAATATTAATCAATGATTATTTAGAATTACAAGCCAAAAATTCATTCAATAATTATAAATAAATGAAATTTGTAAAATAATACGTAATGTTATATACTACTTTGTAGTATCAAGGAGAATTGAGATTATGTCCATTTAAAAGGCTTGATAAACCATTAGAGGTGGAGAGCAATGCAATATGGTTCGGAAGCTAATTCAAGTTGTAGTAAATTGAAATTATTAGTTAGTTGAACTGTCCTCGTTGAGGGACAGTGAGAGCTACTGTTCTACACACACTGAGAAAGTTTCTTCTTCTTTAGTTTACGTCTAAAATTAGGACATCTCTAGCCAGGATTTATTAGGCTATTGCAGCGTACTTTGGGTAATAGGAAACAAAGTTTTACAGAGTGTAATTCCGATCTGTGTTCCCCCCCCGTAAAAAGGAGAGGATTTGATCATTAAACTCTTGAGAATTTTGTCACCTATAGTTTTGCATTAGTTCTTAGATAGCTGTGCATTTCATATATGCAATTGGCTACTCGATATCTCTCATAGAATTAAAAGATGCTTAGCCACAAAAAAAAAGATTTCAGATTTGGTGAGGTTGAGGTTTTGTTCTTTTTCTGCTTGAATTCGCTTCTGTAGTATGCTAACATTGAATTTTGGTTAGACTTCATTCTGGAAAGTCAATCGATTGGCCTCGTCTTTGAGAATACGGCCAAGCTCCTGCCCCAACGAGAAATCAACTTGAAGAATTATGAATCCCTGCCAATGGCGATGAATACATCGACCACATGTCTAGATGATATGAAGACAGTCCAGCGTAGCCAAAAGAATTCTTATGACCAGACAGTGGAAACCTCGTGGATGACCTACTTCGAGAATGGTCCTTCCAATGATGGGTTCTCCCCTGAATTCAAAATGCTGAATAATCCGGCCAATCCAACTGCGGATCTGGCTCAAATCCAAGAAAGGCCTAGTGAGTCAATGTCTCTCTTTATTAATTTAATTTTTAAACGGGTTTCTAGAGCCAAAAATGGCAATTTTAGTCATTGAATTGTATCTCTCCTACTTTTACTGTTTACTGGAGGAAAAAAATTCAGTTTCAATAAGGACGTATTTTCTTAGGAATTTTTATTTATCGAAATTTCAATGAATTTCAAGTAATAATCAGCCCCTCCCTTATTTCTGAAATCGATAAAAATTGGATTTCTTGTCCCAACTTCATGTAGCAATCACTTATTAAAAATCTAACTCTATAGTTCAACTGAAGGGTTAATCTTTGAACCCTGCTCTTTCCCTTTGTTCTCCATATTTATTTTTCTAACTCTATATACTACAATACAGCTCAATACTTGTGTATAAACTCTATTGATGGCTTTTGAGTAAACATAAGGCAGATAATGAATAAAAATAAATGTGGAGGTTGTGTCAACAACGTCTCATCTCTCTATTATTTTTCATATTTCTTAGGCTTAGATTCTGCAGAGTTCTTATACGTTTTTATAGATTTTACTTATTTTTTATTTTTTTCCTATCAATTTTACCTTGATTTTCCCAATATATTAAAGCTATGATTGTCATAAGCTCTGAATCAGTTTCAGAGTCCTATGAAGGACTTATCAAGGTACAGTTGGGAGGAAGAGAAATGCAGAAAAAATAAATGGAAAACAGATATGAATTTTATCGATTCCCCATGGCATGTAATAGGCAATTAGAATTTCTTCCTCTCTTTGTACTTTAGAGGGAAATTCCTATTTCTAGTTTATTTCTTCATTGGTATTTCCTCCAACAAGGAAAATATGCAATACACATTTACATCTCTGATACTCTGTGTGTGGGTGTGTAGATGTTGATGATAACCCAACGTGAAATGCTGGATTTCTCACACGTTGTTAGATTATTCAAAACGTGTGAACATGTGCCAACTAACTGAGAAGGAATCGAAAGAACCTCTCAAAAGAACGCTATTACAGTCATCATAGTCATTCAGTGTGCAAGAACCCATTCCAGAAAAAGAACAAAATATTAAGCCTTAAAGTCCCCGAGAATTTTTTTTCATGACTCGAATTCAGTCTTTTGTCTATCCTATGGTTTGTGAATACGCTGATTACGAATCCACAGTTGATCCAAAAACAGGCTATCTTTGTAGATTTAGCGGATAGAGTTCAGGTGATTGCATATTTGGATTCTAGAGGTATGATTCCTCGATAAAAGTTATCTTACCTTGTACCTATGACACTGGGAAGTAGGCTTTCAAAAATTGTTTTAAACAAAAATTAATTTATTGAAAAAAATCAACTCTCTTTGAATTAGTGTATAGCCCGATTCTGAAGAATGATAGAGCCGAGATCTTTGCGTATTCCAGGAGATTAATAAATTTCCTATCGAATGAGGGGTAAACGAAGTATTTCCTGAGGTTTAAATTCTTGTTTTGTCAAGCGGTGCATTCTTCTTTTGTCACAATTTCAATCGATGTTGAGAATATGCACCGAAAGTTCTTTCGCTTAGATAATACACAGAGGTCCTGTTTTGATTTTTAGTAGACTATTTCAGTGGAAATCAGTACAAATCTGATCTATCTAAAGATTCTGAAGCTTTCAGGAGAAGAAGGAATCTTCATCAACTGTATTATAATGAGAGCAAAAAACTGAGAAATTCAACAAACAACCTTGGTACTGTTTATATTTTAGAGCACATGTTGTTTTTCTTGCATAATTTTCCTTCTACATAGAGAGAAATTCACAGCTGACTGGGCTTACTTGATAAATACAGTTATTTTGTACTTTATGAAACGAATCTAACACATGAATTTGTTACTCTCTCTTTACTCAATATGGTTGAGAACATTGCGTTGTTGTTTTTCTTTATAATATTAATTGAGATGCTAAATGATCATTTGTCTGTAGAGAAGATTGGGCTACGATATATTAGAATTGAGCAAGTGAAAATAGTAGTACGTATTGTGATGTGAATTTATTAATCATAGTGGTTTTTAAAGGATATACCTAGCATATATTCGAATACCACGACAGCTTTCCTCTGGAAAGTTAGAAGATTAATCGATAGATAGTTGAGTTCTCTTGTGATTATTCAGATTCCCTGAGTTGGTTTTCAATCTTCTTTCCTCACTTTCCTCCTTAAATGATAGAGTTCATTGGGGCCAATTTTGTTAGTGGGCTTAACAGATGGGTCAAATTGAGTTATCACTCTTCTCTGTGGTTGTAATCTTTGTCAAGGTTCTGATTGAGTAGATGTATTGGACATCAAATACCACAACAGCACTAAAGCATATGTAAAATAACTAATTATAGTTCTAGTGACTAATTTGGGTTATTTTCTGGTCTCTCAAAAGCATCAAGGCCCTCTGAAATCTTTATCCGAGACCATTTAGTGTCGTAGGATGGATTGTGAAATAGAAGGGGGTACCTGCAGCAAAACGGGGGTTACAGTACTCGTAATAAGGGGGTGGAATGAATGTGTGAAAAGTACAATTTCCCCCTGAATGACAGGCACTTAATTTATAGCCCACATTACAAATAACATGGAAAAACGGAATGCCCAAAGTTTAATTGAATTTTTTCCCATAGTACACAGGACTGCCTCGTTACCGCTGACCCATACAACTGACAATGTCTGTCTAAAGATGGCTGCTGACTCCACAGACTACTCCCTGCACGCTGAAGCATCAATTTATGTTAGTTTAAAGTTTTTATACAGGTTTCAGCATCTCTTTTTCAGACTTTTCAATACTACTCTCAGTATTACTGGTAGAAACTCGGTATAGAAAGGTCTCTTGGAGAGAAAAGCTTAGGTTAAAGACTATTTTGTTGAGAAATACTCATGATCATTTTGAGTCAGATGAAGCGTCTAAATTAATACAGTATTTTTTCATTTCCCCCCTATTCTTAAGCCCAACTTCCCTAGTGGGTGTAGTAACGGTGCCAATATGCAGGACTCGAAACAAACCCTAAAGAATGCCCTTATGACTAACGGAACGAACAAGAAGCTGACCCAGATAAAGACACATTCGAATATCCACAAGCAGCTGCCCTGTCAGCCATGCCAAAATCCCTGGTGTTCAATATTCTACTATGAGTTGAATGTTAGGATTGGCGATGCCTTCCACAGCGACTCCTCACAAATCATCATCGACGGCTTCACGGAGCCATGCTACAAGTCGGATCGATTCTCCCTAGGTAGTCTATCGAATGTGAATCGTTCCCTGCAAATTTTGTCCACTAGGCCACACATTGGCCGAGGTGTCAAGCTGATAAAGACGCCCACAGAGGTCTACATTCATTGTCTGAGTAGATCGGCTGTTTTTGTCCAATCACTCAGCTGTAACCGCTATCATAACTGGCACCTAGCCACTGTCGTCAAGGTTCCATCGGGCTGTAAGCTCAAAGTGTTCGACAAGAAGGAATTCATGATGTTGCTGAACCAGTTTGAGTTGGAAAACTTTGAAGCGGTCTATTCCCTGACGCATTTCTGTCTGATCCGCCTCAGCTTTGTCAAGGGCTGGGGAGATGACTACAAGTGAGTGATAACCTGAGAACAACAACCTTACACCTTTGCATTTCTTAATTTCTTTAATTGCAGACGTCAAACTGTGACGAGTACACCGTGTTGGATCGAAATTCATCTAAATGAGCCGTTAAAATGGTTAGATCCCATTTTAGCTCGTCTAGGGTCACCAAAGAAACCGTGCACTTCGACAAGTTGAGGCCTTCACCATCTTCCATGCTCTTTCCATTCAAAAAATGTCAATCCCCCCTCAACCCCTCAATCGATGTATGCAAATCCATATAAAAAATTCCCTGTTTGTATGGGGCATAATTGCCCCTTCAGTTCTGCCTTGAGTTTTGCCAAAGAAAATATTTTTAAGAGAGAAAAATAGCATTTAACTTCCTTTAAATTATCACTATCTACAATTTGAATTTGTTTATTAATCTAAGAGAGTCTCTTGTGGGTGCTTAAGTGAGAGACTACTCCTAAACTTTTGAGGGGCGCCATTTTAACAGACAATACACACTGAGATTCGCTTTTTTTGTGATTTTAAAGAATACGAGAGAATACGAAAGGTGATGTTGAATTAACCAAAGAGGGACATGTCTAAAATGTCCCCACCCCACCCCTTTTGTTTACTCTCTTGACTAGATGTTATTCAAATGCCCAAGAATTGTCTTTTTTCTCTTTATCTGCATATATATAACTCAATCCATTATATACATTGTATTTTAAAATAATCACACTTTACTTATACTTGTATAATTATTATATGTATAACAGAGATAAAAATTATAGAAAGATTTTAAGAGACACTATACACACTCAATGTAATCAAAAAGACCCTTTGGATTAATTTATAAAAAGATGTTTGTTTTACTACTAATCTCTACCATGTATTTGAAAGAATATATTCAGAATTTTTTTTACAATTCTCTTCTCATTAATTAATTCCAACTCAAGTAGTGTTCAAGGAAATGGGCAGGTTATGTATAGAAAGAGGTCATGTATTTTGAATTAAACATGTGAGATAAAAAATAATTAAACCATTTTAGTTAGGATACTGTCAACATTGTGGAAGCGGCCGGCAACTTTCCAGTCTTCTGGTGAAATTTTCCTCCCATTACTAAAGACGTCGAGAATCTTTTTGGGGGGATGGTTCAACTTGATGGGAAGCATGAAGGTGTTGATCTCGACAAAGTTGGCACTAAGGTTAATAAGCTCACTAATCAAGTCCTCGATGCAAATGAGATTGATACCCTTTGGTGTGAAGTAGTCCTCAATTAGCTGATTGTTGATAGAGGTCTTTTTGCCGGATGTTGGGGACAGGGTGAAGCCACGCTTGTAAATGATATCAGTGACAGTCTTGACTGATGGGAAGCCCCAGATAACATAGGGAGATACAATTGTCAATAACTAAAGAGTTGAGTAGTTTACAAATTACTTTTATCGGACACAACAAAAGATAAAAACTCACTTGCAACATTGGCTCGGTAATTTTAAGGAAGACACATTGATTAGGAGTATCGAGACGTAGCCTCTTGAAGACGTCCATGGTAGCCTGGCTGAGACCTTCGTCGCCACAGACACGAACGATTACACCAAGTCTCGCCTTTCCAGCAATTAATTCTGGAGCTTTCTTTCGGGTGTTGTTGATAATCCGCTTTTCATCGATCAAAGATTTCTTAGCCATCTAGGGGAAATCTTTTAGAAAATAATATAAATTACACTAATGAGAATAATGGGATTCTTGATTTTTGATCTATTCTTCTTGGCCTGTTCATGGAGAGCTTGGAGTCTCTTCTTTCTGGCTTTTACAGTATCAAAGTTGAGGGTACGTCTCCTTTTTAAAAGGGTCACATCCTTGGTCGGGAGCTTTTCCAATGGAGGATTTTGTAAACTAGACAATATTTAATAGGAAAGCTTACAAAACCATGCTTATTAATACCAAATTTTTCGAATTATCTACTTATTCAAACAATTCAATGCACGAAAGAAAACAAGTTTTTTTCTTTCTGTCAAAATGAATGATTATCATTTCAATTTGAAATTTATGATAAGTTAAATATTTTTTGATGTCGTGATTTATGGATTGAGTATAAAGTGGGATTCCATATAAGAATTATACAATATATAGAAACAAAATTGAAGTTGAGAGAAGCTCATTTCCGTAAAAATTAAATATATATTGATTATTATTAATACAAAAATATAAAATCAAAAACGTTAAAGATTGTCGATCATCTATAGCTCGGCGTCACAATTTTCCTCGTCTTGCTCTTTTTTTCTGTCCTTGGCACTCTGATTGAGTTTGCCTCCATTCTTTATATCCCAAAAGTAAATGAAAATAACACCAGCCAGGGCAATGTAGAGGAAAGCAACAAAGGTTAATTCAAGGAAAAAGTATCCTTTATGATCGATAATGACTCCGGCCAGAAGCATAGACAAAGCTAAGCCAAGATTCTGAATTGACTGAATGATTCCATAGGCGGTACCATGATATTTACTTGGCAGAACCATACCGACCATAGGCCATAAACTAGAGGCGAGAATAGAATACGACAGACCCATCACAATTGTCAACAAAATTGGCGGGATTGAACCAGCTGGAATAAAAGCAAACAGACCATGACAGGCCAAGGTGATGATTGTTCCAGCTGTAAAAGACAATACAATAAATTTAGTTCATTTCTCTGATAAATTCCAGACACAAATACTTTTACAAGTCTACGAGAATGATGATAAAAAAAAGAATGTATTTTGAAAGAAAAAACATTTTTCTCAACTTTAGTTCAAAGGTCAACGGAGAAATCAATAAATTCGAAAGTTCAGTTTACAGAGATGAAAAATAATAAAACTCAAGGAGCAAAGTCCGCCATAAGCGATTAAGGGGAATATCTGAAGACTTACCAGCTAGCCAAAAGATGTTCTTCCCAGTACAATCAATGAGAGTGCCGAGGACAGGACAGGCAGCTGCACTAACAATGTAAATCATGCTATTAACCAGACTGGCATACTCGACAGAGCACTCGAATTTCCCTGAGGAGAGAAAAACAAATTAGAGAATGAAGAGAGATTACTTTCAAAGAATGTCTGTCCAACAGCAACAAAGGGAAACACTGAAATGTAGTAAAAGACACAGATTAAACAAATCCACCAAATGGCAGCAGGAAAGTAGAGAATTTCCACTAGAGAAAAGCCCATCTTTTTCGTCTTTTTCTTGTTCTTCTTTTCAATTAATTCCTCGTCATCTGCATTTGAGATGGTGTTGTCGTCACTGGCTAAACTGGCATTTTCCCCTTTGTCGTCACTGTCCTTGATAATGCTCAGAAGAATTTCTTTCCTTCTATCAAAGTAAATCATAATGCCAGAGCAGACGAGAGAGTATATGCAAGTTATCCCAGCTATGAATAGAGCAATGCCCAGAGCCTGTGACCCAGTGTAAGAAACATTGCTAGCAATGTACTTGTACAATTTATCCATGACATTCATATTGACAGTGGAGCCGAGACGGGAGATGCTGAGTTGTAGGCCAAAAACAAAGTTTATCTCAGACATTGGGAACCATGAGATGCAATAAGTATTCTGAGCGACGCACAACGATTCCCCACCAATTCCATACAAGAAACGACCCAGGTAAATAACCCAGAGGACATTGGTATAGACGCCAGCGGCAAAAATCAACTGAGCGATGAGAATTATCGTGGCAAAAATGAAAGCTCCCCATCGTAAACCGAATACATTATCTAGAAGATAGCCTCCGATGAATGAGAGAATCACATTGGGCCAAGAATAAAGACTGTACATCTTCATGAAGGCAGTCACGTCCATATTGAGAACGTTGAGGAAAGTATCTTGTAGAGCTGCAGGATTATCGTAGCAAAAGTAACTTCCAAAGCATATAAAACACATGAAAAATAGCATGAGGTAGCGATGGAGCTTCCTCTTTGGATCACAAGGCAGGCATATTGGATTTTCTACGTCAATTTCTGACATAATCAAATTTTTAAACCAAAAATTATTGAGCTAATTTGAAGGACCGCAACTTAAATTAAGTTAATTATCATTGATAATTAATTTAACAACATTAATTTGTTTCAAAGAAGAAAAGATACAAAAATGTTGTCAAATCCTAAACTTCTTATATGCACACTGGAGAATTCCAAGAAGATCTTGGCTTCCTCTTTAAGATTTAAGAATAACTTTAGGGTCAAGACAATCGGTGGCAGTAGCTCCGAAAAGTCTACAAACAAAAGACTCGCCATTCAGAATGCAGCAGCCTTGCAAAATCGAGTCAAATGGGAACGAGAAATGTCCAGGGCTGAAAAACTACCAGATTTACCTCAGAATAATAGTCGGGTCTACATGCTTGATGATTTTAAGTCCACCCCCATGGCCTTGGACGATGCTGTAAACATTCTAAAGTTGGCTAGTCAAGCTGAAGTTTTTGATTGTGCTGAGAATCCGATTCGTGTCAAGGTATTTTTAAACCTCTCTAACTAGTTTATAATATTTTCAATTCCTCTTGGAATTAATTCTCTCACATTTTTTTCTTTTAGATATTGAGATATCAAATTTCCTATTTTTATTAACTTTTCTTGTTGTTACTTGCAAGTAGAAAAGAAAATATATAAACTGTTTTTTATTAAGCTTTTCTTAAATATGAAAACAAAAAGTAACGCTAAATTCATCAATCCAATGGAAGCTCATGTCATTCTCCCCCATAAACTGGAAAGCCTGCCCCCTCTCAAGATTATGATGATATGTAAGGATCGTAGTGAGACCGATTCCCTGAGGAATTGCGGTGCCAAATTTGTTGGAGATGAAGATCTTTTGGAGAAGGTTACCACAGGTGTCATTCATTACTCAGAGTACGACATTGTCCTGGCCAATTCTAGTCTAGAGAAGACCATCTTTAAGATGAAAAGTATCTTCAAGGTTAGTTTTTGAAGGAATGACCTTTGCTTACTGATTTTGACAGGATTTTGCAGGACAAACTGCCTAGTATCAAATCAAGACAGATGACCGATAACCTCCTTGGAGCCTACAACAACTTCAAGGATATCACTCTAACCTCAACAGAAGCAGTGCTTGGTGTACCGGAGGAAAATAGCCTCACTATTCCCATTGGCCATGTGAATTGGCCCATTCAACATTTGTCCGACAACCTCAGAGCCTACATCGAACAATATGAAAAGATTAAGTCGGGCAGATTAGTCGGAGATCTCTTCAAAAGAGGCGAAATCTTCCTACGTCCAATTGACCTGCGTCTCAACATTGATCTAGAATCCTTTAACAACACTGCACAATCTACTGAATAAATAGGCTTTCTTTTAATGAATCTATTTCACTAAATATATACAGTGTATATTATAAATACAATTTACATTTCAATCTCTGATTTTCTTTTTTTTTAAATATACAGTTGTAGATATCCCAAGAAATGTTAATTACATATAAGTACAAATTCAAAAGAGGTGTTTCCAAATCATTTGTAATACGCTAATGAAATGTATGTGTGTGTATTTTGTAGTTGAAATTAAAAAAAAAACGGGGAGAGGTGTCTGTAATGCGTGTGTAATTTGCTTATTTCTGTATAATGAAATATGATAATTTAGTGAAAGAACACATCTATCTGAAATATCAGATAAAATGCACAGATTCTTGTATTGGGTAGAGAGAGAGAGAGAAACCCCAAAAAAAACAGTATGATGCCACATTCAGTGGTACATTAATGGGAAATTGAAAAATAAAAAAAACTAATGTGCACCAATAGAAACGATTAGCCAATCAGAGAGAAGATACACTTGATTAAAATCATTGAAAAAATCATTTGAATGAATCATAGTGAAAATCAGTTCTACGCAAATCATGAAAGAATTCAATTTCATTGTTTTGAGTAAAACTACAAATACTCCTAGTTATTTATGATCGAGCCCACTACGTCTACCTCACTTGCATCTTCAAAGGGACATGAGCACAGGGGAGGCTCTCTCTCTGCCTAACGACCAGCTAAGGGGATTCTTGGCCTCGTTAAATTCATCCTGGTTCGCTGACCATTTGAAGTTGAATGAATCCTACTGCCTTGTCCTGAGGAGAATAACCAAAGTTATGCGATCTTCGGATAAACCCCTCCTGGTCGACTTGAATCTGGAACTAGCCCTGATGCCGACAGAGGGTCAAGAGAATCACAGCGGTGACTGCATCAATCTGGCCAATATCAGCGACGACCTTGTGGATAGAATAAACCGTGAGCCTTCCTAGCAACATTGCCCAACATCTTTGTTGTCTCTGGGTCTTCCTATTAAAGAAAGCCTTTTTTTGAATTCATTTAGCTAGCCTCATTGTTCTGGGGGTCTGTGCCACTATAATCTTCCTATTTATTCTTGTTATATCGGCAATAAAATTTCGGTGAGTTCATCCCATCTCTCGGTATTGTCTTTTTTTGCTAATTCAATTAAAAAAACACGACTCACTCGTTTGTTTTTAAGCCTTGAGGAATTTATTTCCGTGTCTTGCACTCAATCTATTGTCTATCAAGTGACCAGGACGTGCTTGACAAATGATTGAGCTAAGTTATGTGAATTATTCTAAACTTTTATTTACCAGGCAAAGGTTGATACACCAACGTCGCTTCGAGGGTCACATCAAGCCTGGTTTCATCTTTGACATGAACCAGACCATGTCTGGTGGGAAAATCAACCAAAACGTGAGAAAATCCTCTTTCAAGAAGCCTCAGAATGCCCTCTTAGTATCCCAGGGCAAACTATCTAGAAATTCAAAAGTACCCATTGTCGGTTATATAGATGAAGGTGCTGAGAATGTCTCCAGCCCAATGGACTTTCCCCAGGTTATCGAAATGGACAAGGAACGCAGACTATTGGAATGGGTCCAGAGTAATTCGAGGCATGGCTATCTAGCTGACACCATGATCCCAATTAAGGTGAGTTTAGATGAAAATAAAAAGTGCCAAATAGAGATCCCAATAACAAGTCCAACTCCCACATAAGTTGAGATTATATTTTGGCCTAGTCTCACTTGCTAATTGGTCACTGGATCGAGTGACTGACTCTGATTAAGGAATTAAAAGTGCGTAATTTTAAACTACAAAAGACTTATCAACTCTGATCGTATGTGCTACAGGCGAAGAAAGAAAGACTTCTCTGAGGTCACATTAATTTTCTCTAAGAATCTTTTTCATTTTGTAGTGGAAAGATTAAAAAAATACATGTTAACCCACACAAATGCGGATTATTCATGTACAAAGACGTGCTTAAGAAGGAAAAGTTCAATCACACAAGATTACACACTATTAGAATCTTCATCTTTTCACTATACTACTTCCCAGGCACGGAAGAGAGAAAGAGAGAGAGAGTCTGAATAAACAATCATTAGGCTTAAAACTCATCTTCTTACCGACTCCTCTGTCTATAGATCTAATGAATAGTTCTTTATTTTGTATTGAGACATGTTTCACTATGAGGTAAACCTGAATATCTTGGAAAGGGAAACAAATAGTGATCTCATCATGAAGGGAAACCGGTTCGTTGTTCTTTGATGTGTGAGGAAAGTTGAAAACTTTTGATGTTCTGGTATGCTGAAAAAACCATTTTCCCTGGTATCGTTAATTTTTCCCAAATTGACCGAATATTTCAGGATGCATTCAGTATTAATTTGACGTGATTAATCTGATTTAAAACATGAAATTCAATAACTATAGGGAATATTTCATTAAAGTATTCCATTTCACAGGCCTATAACCGGTGTATGCTGAATCGTCTCAAATCCTCCTGTACGAATCATAACCCCTGTACGAAATGTTCTTGTCGGCGATACAACCAATTTCCAGTGTACGAGAGTCGTCTGAGAGCCCAACGCTCACGCTACTACCAGAGCCATCAAATTTCGAAGAATTGGGATTTCTCCAAACTTGAAATTCCCGACGAGGAAGAGGTCATTGGCGAGGACATTTACAATGTCACCTACCAGCCAATCGACTTTATGAACTCATCAATCAACCAAGAAGACTGTACGCATAGAGCCAGGAAAAAGTTTGCAATTTCGCCGCATCAGCAAGGGAACGTGTACGGTTGCTGTCATCCGGAGAGACACGAGTCCCAATCAAGGTCCTGCTCACAGCAAGGGTGCTTCCCAGCTAATTCTTCTGAAGTGTATGTCCTAATCCCTTTAGTTAAAGATTGAGAATTTTTTAGCTTAAACTTGCTCATGTCTCAACTAGCTTTTTAATCCCAGAAAGTCTCGTTTAATCATTAACAAGTAAAGATTTTCTTGGAATTCTTACAAATAAATCTCCTTTTGTGGCCTATTTTTGCTATGATTTATCACGTACAACCACGTACTAACTTGACTTTCTTTGATAAAAATAATTATTCTATTGTATATTTCATCTGGAAATCTGTAGGTCTAACATGTCACGTATCTTGGTTACCATAGAGTAATGATAATAATAATCAATTGTTGCATTCTGAAAGCAAGAACTCAATTCTTTACACATTACAGCTCCAAGAGGACCGACTTTGATGCTAAAGAGGTAATGCTTCACCAATATTCCCAGAAAATATAGCGATATTTTATGAAAAAATGTACTATTTCATTACAGATAATTCGTTATTCCGAGAGTAACCTCTGTAATTCCCAGT
Source organism: Gyrodactylus bullatarudis (assembly GCA_012064415.1). NCBI lineage: Eukaryota > Metazoa > Platyhelminthes > Monogenea > Gyrodactylidea > Gyrodactylidae > Gyrodactylus > Gyrodactylus bullatarudis. Next base: position 261,763 of record SSNU01000024.1, read on the forward strand.
CAAGCTCTCCGAACAAGGTATGTTATTTCATTCAAATTAGGAAATATTCTAGAAATATTAAGATGTATGTTAAGGACCTAAAGTTTTAATGAAGATACAATAGTAATTTACACATTGAACCAATCAGGATTGAGTAAATTTAAACCCAGTGTAAAACCAAACACAAACTTTGAATAGAGCATAATTAATTTGAAATCAAGGAACACATGAGCCAAGACAATACACATTGACAGTTCCTCTTTTCTAATTGATCTATTTTACTTGCAACTTGGTATGCTTTTCAAAGATGTAAAAAGTTCTTGATAGTGGAGGGTAATAGGCCTAGTTTCTTGGATTTACTTGCAAAATCATAATCCACTATTTCCGCTTAAGATACTTGGTTATCGGTGTATCCTTCTTTAGATGATCGTTTGGTAATTTTGTAAATCTTCTCATGCTTTGAGTTTGAGTAAATCTTGAGGGGAATCTTAAGACATCTCTCTAACTTTATGAGGATTTCTTTCCATCTACAGATTCATCCTTCTCCCCTAGGAGCAAAGCAAAAAGAAATGTATTGGCCCATGGCTACACTCGCCATATGAGTGTGTTTACTAGCGTATTTTTTTAATTACTAACAATTACAGTCTGTAGTATTCTTTCATATGTTATATATATATAAAGCTAATAAATTAAAGAGAACTTTCTCCTTGTTCTCTTCCTGCTACTTGTGCTTTTATGACAGAGGAAGTGTCGAAAAGTCTCAAGAGATTAAAATCTGAATGAACAGAGATTGCAGAGTAAGGAAGAAGGCGAGCTTCTAAATTGAAACAATGCAGAAAGTAGCGATAATTTCTTGAATCAGCAAAAAATAGCTAAATATTTTATCTTGATTCTTATCATTCAAGTTTCAGCAAATAAAGCTAAAGCAATTGCATATTTCTTTCTATATTCTACGAGCTAATTTTTGAGGCTTGAATAAACAATAATGAGTTGCTAAAATCGAGGTTTTCGTAAAAATCATAGATCAATTAGCTTTAGATAAATTGGAAAAATTATCAAAATGTGATTGATAATTTTTGCCCAATTAAGTCATCTTGTCCTTTATTCGTTCTCTCAAAATAGAAAAGAGGAGAGAACATCATTAAAATCCTCCCTTAATTAGTTCGAGAAATCTTTAAACCAAAGAAACAATTTTTAGACTATAAATTTGTTCACTTGCCACTAGACATGATCGTGTTGACCTCTTGCTGGGTCTATCTGTAGAAAATGAAAAAAAATAAAGAGGTTGAAGTATTTAGATTACCCTGATAAAAGTTGCTTGAACATCAAGAGATTGAATAACTAATATAATCAAAGTTATTAATCTGATACCTACACCTAATTAATATGAAGATGGGAATGTATGCATTTTACAAAATTATGAAATTTTTCATCAAGAAATCGAATTGGATCAAGAATTTTTGGAATCTAGATCGTAGGTTCCACTTTCAGAATCTGAAGAAAAAAAATTTGAAAAAAATCAAATTTTAAGAAAGTTATGGCATATTTCAAATCTAGCGATGGCGCCGGATTCCCATTTTTTTGAACTTTGAGTTAATAATTTTTGTTGATTTAAAAGTGAGAGAGTGATTGATTTTTAGGATCACGATTAGTCAAAGAAATCAAATATACTGATTCAGATTTTGAGAATCAGGGTAATCTAAATACTTCAACCTCTTTGTTTTTTTCATTTTCTACAGATAGACCCAGCAAGAGGTCAACACGATCATTAACTAGCTTTATATAGTAGAGAGAGGCAAATATTTTAACAATCGGATGTTCAGAGCTCATTTAAAAGAGAATTTTTTAGCGCAAAAAAGTTCCTATTAAAGCATGTATTTTAAATTTTGCTTTGATAGCCCAAATCACAATCGGAAATTCCGATTTTTGAATTAGCGCCAATTTTTTTCAATCAATCTTTCTACTACGATCGATTAATTTTGAGCCGTTTGAATGCAATTTTAAATAGTAAATATTCTAGTAAAAATTCCGATTAATTTGGGATATGTTGAAGATGCTTGGGAAAATGGGACTTTTGAATTTAAATTTCATGAATGGCATTTTCTAAGTTAGATCTAACAAATTCGCATTGCTGTCGAAACATTGAGCCAGGTGGCAAGCAAAACACAGCGCCTGAAAAACTGAATCTGGTCTCATTAACCGTTCCCATTTCTTGAATGAAAAATGTTTCACTAAATAACTAAAAATATTGCAATTAATTAAAGCAAAGTTTATCTATTATTAAGACTAAAGTGAAATAATTAAGAGTGTAGCTAAGTAACCACTTGTCATATCTAGTACTCTTTCTTTTTCACTAACTGGTAAAGAGAACTCTAGAGGAATGAATGTCTATGACTGACAGTGTCATAATCACTTTGGCCAACACTATAGACTTGAAATGAATAGCTTACACTCCCCAGATAGTAGTTGGGAATCTCTAAAGTTTAATATCATTGAATTTTCACCAACCATAAATAAGTTCTCTTGGCCTTGTTCGTAAACCTTGTCTAATAATGGCACAAAAACTCTAGCTTTATTTCTTTGAAAGAGAACGCCAAAATTGCCGAGAAAAAGTTTCCGCCAGGGCAAATTGTTATGGAAGTCACAGTCCTTTGACGACATCACCTTCAGCAAAGCCTCAATCAAGCGAACTCCGTTCATGAACAAGTCTCTGAACGAAAAGTCTCACAAGGGAGACCTGAAGAAGGCCCTCAGGCTGCATAATCGGCTATTCCACGTGCGTAGAGAGGGCAAGAAGCATTCTCTCGCGAACCTGTCCTTTTATCAGAATCAGAAGCCAACAGAATACCTCTCAAAAGCTGTCCAGGACATTGTCAAGAAGCACTACGAGAGTCAGGGATTTCGAAAGGTCTGTCCCATAGACTCGAACGAGAGTACCCTTGGCTTCCTACCCAGAAAACAATCCACCAACAAGGTAAGTTCGTTTGTCTCTTACTACTTTTTAATTTTAATATTTTTTTCTACAACCAAGACTTGAATCTTTTACAATTAAAACTAATCCCAGATGTAGATGGAGGGATTACTCGATTTGAAGCATTCCTACCCCAAAATACACACCTATAAATAGATACACTTTACAATTCAAATATATATATATTCAGTATTAAATACATACATACGTTAAAGAGATTGAGACAGTTAACTGTAGTATCATTAGTAATTAGGAGTGTATTTGAACAATCATTCATCCTTTTAATCGTAACCCAGCTGCTACTGTTCCTGTTATATACACAAACACTACGTGAACTATTTACATATAAATACTATATAATAGGGAGGTGGGGTGGGTAAGGAGAGTTTGCATTTGTAAATAAATAAATGTAAATTTCAATAGCAGGTAACTTATCGATCTCACTGGGAATGAACAAGAAGAAGGAATAACAACTGTCCTACTCACTGCCCCTTTCTCTTTTTGCCTGTCTTGGAGCAATCAATCATAGTGTTTAGATTCATACAAAAGTGTGCACTTTTATCGTTGAAAATTACCTAATTGAGAATAAATATAGTGAGAAAAGTAAACAATTTGTGTGTATACTCTGAATAAGAGTCATAACTTTAGTTACAGATCATTATATAACCATCTTCAATACAGGAATGGTGAAGATAACCTCTGATCGGTTGTTTGTTTTTGGGATTTCCCCAGCCTACTGTAATATTATCTGGAGATGGAATAACCCGAATGTGTCAAGAAAAGTCCGTCTAACTATACTACTAATATGCTCTGGTTGAAGACAAAATAAGAGATCAAATGTAAAATTTTTAAGACGGCTACAAAAAAAGATTAACTCAACATTTGGCAAGCATAAAGCATGCGATCGTAGACAACAATAATATAATATGAGTCAGCAACAATATGCCATTTGAAATTTAAAAAGGAAAATTTCCAAGAATATTTTGTATTTTTGACGAATTTTGCTAAAAATTGCTCATTTTTCCACATGTTGAGAATTTTAACGATCTTGGGGAAAATGGGCTCAGAAGCCTGCTGAATGTATTTAGCCAAGGCTTATAAGGGGTGAGATAAACTTTTGTCCTAGAAAGTGACACAGTGTTCTTTGAAGTACAGTCAAAGGGAGTTTCCTATCATTTTAATTCATCAGAATAATCATCAATTTCTCTTCACATGGTTAGGTCTAAGGTGTAAGTTGTTGATGTTATCTATTTTTTTTCATTTCTTTTATTTTTTCCTAGTCCTTCGTTAGGGGACATGGGAGGTTTTCTCGCGGCCAAATCATTACAGTCTTAATATTCTACAAATAAACGATCAGATCAACATGCTCGATCTATTTTCTTTTGGGTCGCGAGAAGATATCTTCAGTCCTTCATTAATGTTTGATTTATTTATTTATTTTCCAACTTCATTGTCCAACCCATACACCCCTCCCCTCTCATACACCTGTCAGTATAGAAAAAAATATGCAAATTCTGGTTATTAATAGAGTTGATACACAATTGGTTGAATAATCTGTCCTTGTAGTCTCATTTTATTCTGTAACCTGATTATTGGGTCAACAAATATGAGAATACAGTTGGCCACTGACCAAATCTGTCACTGTTTTTAATGAATAGAGATTGTAATTTCAGAGGTTGGTTCAGATGTAACGAATCAAAGTTTTCCGTGGAATTTCCACATATAATTTTGATAAGAATGATGTGTGAAATCTAAAATAAATGAAAATTCGTTAGCAATCTCATGCATAGTCTTGAATTGCCCATTTTCCCTAAATTCTCTTGTAGGCATAATGGAATTCAAACAGAAATTATCCTAACATGATTATAATACTATTTTCATTGAAAAAACACTTGAAGCTTTATCTTGAAAACGTAGTAAAAATTCATTGAAAATCTAGCGGCATTTTTAAAAAAGTCTGATCTTCAACCTTATATATGATCTTATATAAAATAATGTTTAGAATTCATAGTATTATCATTTAAGTAGGTTTTCAAGATGGGTTGAAAAATTTGTTACATCTCTATTGGAGTTTCAATTTTTCTACATTCTGGGCTGAGTGTGAATGGGGCACTTGTAAGCTTGGCCATGCGTAAATATACACTTGGAGAGCTAACGCTTGAGTAAAATTTCCCTTTATTAAGTTCAGGTTGTGAAGATCCCATTTATTATTGATCTGGTTAATTCTTTGTCGAAGGATTATAAAAAAAAAATATCTGAATTAAATTGCTTTCAATCGTTGAAGTCGACAAAAATTTTGAGCTCTAACGATAAAAAAGTGGAAATTTGGAATTTGTTTGGGTAGTTGTATAATTATCAATATGTCAATAGATTCTCTATTCATTTTCCATAAATAAATGTACAGATTTAAATGTAAGAAAAAGTAAATAAGTTTTATAATAAAATTTATTAAATCTTAGTTCAATATTAGAATTCTCAGCCATGGTCATCCAAACGTTTCGACGGTGATTGTCTTCACACGCCTTCTTCAGTGGTACGACAAGTTTGTCAAAAAACAAATTACTATTTATATACTTTCATGATCTCATACCTATCAGTTTTGTCCAATCAGATGAGAGAATAGAATAATACAAGATTGGACATCTGATTGGACAAAACTGATAGGTATGAGATCATGAAAGTATATAAATAGTAATTTGGATGACCATGGCTGAGAATTCTAATATTGAACTAAGATTTAATAAATTTTATTATAAAACTAATTTCACATCATTTTTCACTGATTCGGAAAAAAAGTAAATACATTCACTTGGGATAAGAAGTTGAAGCTTTCGTACGTTTTAAAATTGAAATTATTATTACTCGTGAATATGTAGGAATTGGCCAACAAAGTATTCCGGTCCAAGAGTACCTGTTCTGAGACCCTGTGGAAGTATCCCTCATCAAGCTCATCTCGACACAGTCACCATGGTGTCCTCTCGAAGCGAAAAAGTCACGAGAAACAGAGAAGGTTCACAATGAACCCGGACATCCTGGTCAAATTGATGCAAATACCAAAGTCAAATGAGCAGGCTCAAACCTCTGATGACAACCATCAGGGGAAGAGTAGCTCCGATTCTAGTGAGTACAATTTCTTGTCTGAGTAATCTCAAAATTGCAAACTAAATTACCTTTGACACTTGTCATCTTAATAAGAGTAAAACATTGCTGGTCTTGTATTTTTATCAACCCCTTTTTAGATATTCGATTCAGTTTTTCATTCATTAAGTCATTAGTATGTCAATATGAAATCTAATAATATTCAACTCCCGATGACAGATATAGTCGCAAACCTGTGACCCCCCCCCCCTACTTTCTCCCCCCTGCTTATTTACTCATTTCGATTTAATAGAATGACGAAGGCTCCATCTCTCTCATAACTTTTATTTGTGTTTTCAATGAAAACATTTCCTCCAAACTTTTCAATGTCACCAATGCGTAGTAGTGCTAGAAATGGTGACATTTCCAATTGATCCAGTATTTGACCCCCTGGCTAAAAATGTTTATGTATGAGAATCATGGCAGGAGATGTTGGCATATATTTATAATTGATTAGCTGACACTTTTCATCGGATAGATCACACTTGTCTTTTCAATGGCATCATCGCTTTTGAATTGCCAAAGTTAAAAAATAAAGAAATTAAAAAAGATCTCATTCATAATGCATTTAGGAAAATACAGCGTCACTAATTTCCATAATTTGAATGCAACTGCTCACTGACCGACTACAGATAAAGATACAGCCAGTCATTTGTAGAAGATGTAATTAACTCTCCAAGAATGACGATTTCAATTTTTCCAATATTTTAGATGAACGATAAAAATTTATTACCCTATCGATATAAAATCTGTATTTTTTCAATTCTCCCATTTGCTACCTCTGTCTAGGATATATATATTTTATGAATGCAATAGAAATCCTGTCTGATTCTGTCTCCTTTAGAAATGTTGGATTGCTTTCGACAAGCATAAAACAGCCGAATAGGCTTAGCAAGTTATGTCCTAGTTGACCCGAGGGGTAGCCCAACCAAAGAAGCCATTAGTTTGATTAGTAAATGTCTTGCTCATGCGTGAAATAAATTTAAGCAAGCCGGTGTAAGAGTCTGATGAGAACCGGTGAAATAAAAGCTTTATAACTACATATTCACTAGTCTTCCAATCCTCTTAATGAATCCCTCATTAAATAGCTCAATAAATAAATTTAACTTTTAATTTCAATCTATTTAGCCAAGGCCAATGATTCCCCCACGAATATTCGGCCAAATGTTCTGATCCAGTTAACCCAGGAGTCTCCGTCAACAAAACGACTTGAAACAATATTCTTTACTCAATGAAACAACGCCCATCTCCCCCTACCCCTAATCACATTCAAAGTTCAACTTATTGATTGATTTAACGATACCATATTAATGACGATAAATATATATTTTTATATAATAATTATAATAATATGTGTATACTTTGAAGTAACAACATAAATATGCAAATATTTTATTCTAGGCTCCTTGACGAAATTCCCGGTCCAAAATGTCTCCAACAGCCTAAGAAAGATGAAAAGTTGGGTTATTCTTAGCATTATTTTGGCATCTTTATCATTGAGATATTATGGGGTAAACTGCTCACTTTAGTATCCAGGAACTGGGCGGTTGGCTTCCTTTGAACAATACTTGTGGCAATGTCCTCAAATAGACGATTGACAATGCTACAAGTGCAAAATGATTATGAAAACAAAACACTCTGCGAATAGACAGAGAGAGCGAGATCTTACTTTTGATCTATTCGAAATACCGCTAGGCATTTCTGCAGGTAGGCGACATCAATTTGTATCTGGAATGTGGTTCCATTCAACTGAAGATTACACTGGCGAACATTTTCACAGAAACCCTAAAAGTAGGAGTAAGAGCCAAGTGTGCTTACCTTGAGAATGATTTTCACGAGGGATAGAATAATTGAAGAGCAATCAAATGTCAGACAGTCGCAGTAGATTTCGAATTGCTTTGCAAACAGTTTACGCAGTTGATTCTTCAACTGCATGGAACTAGAGACCTGATCAGAAGTCCTGAAGAGGGCCTTTGACGGATCTTCATGATGGTTGATCGTATTGATCTGATTTGGAAGGTTGAGTATACGCGAAATCTACATAGAGAGAAGCGAACATGAAAATTTGAAAACTCTTAGCGTAAAAATTAGGACCAACAATTTCATTGAGGGAGAAGATATCTTTGTAGATCTTCTTAAAGACAGCTCTAACCGTCTTGAGCATAGCACTCGAGGATGGACTGTCAGTCGGCAAAGGGACCCAATCCAGTTTCAAGGAATCATTGTTATTATTCTGCATTATAAGGAGGGCTAGAGAATGGCCATAGGCCTGTATTAGCTTGGCTAGACTACGCTCGTAGTTCTGTTTGACAAGTTGACAGAACTCGCTTTCCACGTGATAGCCTTCCTTTAACTGTAGTGTGAGCAACTTTTTTCCAATTAGGCCTTGGTCAATTCGGGAGGAGTCGTTGCCGAATCGGAAGATCCTCTGGTCTAAGGAGTCGAGAATGCGCTTCATCCGACCAGTCTCAATGACCCTCAGCATTGCCTGAATAATGACGAGTGAGGGGATGAGTGAGCCAGGACTTCCTGAGGCTGACAGCATGTCGAGATAAATGGATTTATCAATGACCTTATGGAATTCCTGGTGGATCCTCTGAATGACGTTGGTGATCAGATTCTCCCTGATGATGCCGACGTAGAACTTGACGAGGAAGTCAGCATTTTCCAATAGACGTAGAGACTTGCTCACTAGACTCTATGAAAATCAGGGGGGTTGTAAGGAAGGGGCGAGAGAAGGTGGGTATTAAGAAAGCTTACCGATGCCTTCTGGATGACCTCCTGAGTCCTTTCTTCGAAGAAGACTTCCAGATTCTCACAAATTTCATAGAGATTCCTGATGATAACATCAAAAGCATTATTTAACTCAAGATATTTTTTCTCGATTTCAGTGAACTGGAAATTATAGTCTTTTTCTTTAGATTTAAACTACAGTTGTCGCCAAAACCAATATGTTAACTGAGATGTTCCAAAAAATTGCGTATGAATGAACTCACAATTTGGGCAAATTCTGTTTAGTAAATTGGTGAGAGATTTCGTCAAACTTTTCTAGGACTGAGCACAGGTACTCTTCCCTGAGATGGTCAATTCGAATTTGAATGAGGTGACTGATAAAATCGATCGTCTGCCGATTGATGATGTCATTAAATAAGCAGTCCACATCACTGACTGTAGTCAAGCGGTCTGGACAGTCAAAGTCAGAGGTAAAGTCTTGGACTAGGCGTCTTGTAAGGTTCTGGCTGAATTCAATGTAGAGATTATCGAAGAACTCTGACAATTTCTCATTGGAGAGGGATTCAATTCGTTCTAGAACGGACGATTCAACTCCCTCCAAGGTGAGCCTGATCAGATTTCTCAGATGCATCGTGAAAGAGTCAAGTCTCTCCCCAGAGATTTGACGTTGTACATTCAGATGGCTGGAGAATAGCTTTAGATAAATGTAGGTTAAATCAGAGATTGTTTCAAATGCTTTTTCGCATATTCTGTTGATGTGAGAGTCGAAATCAATGGAACTACTCGTCAGTTCGCTAAAGATCTTTTGGACTTTTTCGTTTGAGCTGAAAAGGAAGATGAATTTCCACGAAAACTATTGAAGGAAGTAAAAACTCACATTGAGATGAGTCTCTTCTCGATTTCTTCCTGGGCATCTTCATCAATCTTACTCAGCACAACCAGGTAATAGAGTAAACTTCCAGCCTCCAGATCAACTCGAATTTCCGAGTAAAGTGTCTGCCTTAGATCTCTGACGATTGTCTGACATTCCTGGTTCAATTCACGAAAGACATCATCGCTGGAATTCAGCTGGTTAGAGGCGAGAATTTGTCTAGACTTGAAATATTCTACGATAAACTCGTTGTACTGGGCCTTCTCGACCAGCTGACGGAGATGAGCAGGAGTTTTGAGGAGATGGTCTAGTTCCTCGATGGACCGTTGAGTTTCCGTCAAGTTCTTCATCTCGTCTCGTTTCTCACACATGATATTCTTGATCTGATCAGCGGAAACTGAAATATTCGAGACTTTTTCCGCTAGAGTTTCCATTTCATTTTCAATTATAGAAAAGTCAGCCTTCATCTAGATACAGGAGAATAAAAATTAGCCTAGTCATCAGAATGAAGACAAGAAGACTCACCAGTTTGATCGTATCAGTGGCGTAAATGAAGCGGTTATAATTTTCGTATACAAGAGTCTGCATTTCAGCGTCCAGTGACTTGATTTGCTCTACAATTTCAGTTTCTTTGGCAAGAAGATCAGACAAGTCAAAATCGTTAAGGATTTTTTCCAAATACATACACGTATCAAACTTGTATCCATCAATACAAAGTGGATCATCAGAGCTCAGTGTATGTGGAGAGATAGGCTTGTTGTTATCGTTTGATTCAACTGTGTAAAAGGCCTTTAAACTTTCATTTTTCATCCTATTTAACTTTTTGGCTAGTATTACTATTTTTGAATTAGGTCTTAATTTTAAAGACCTCTTTCGAAAAATGAGATTTAACTCAAACAAAAATTATTCCAGTACAATTTTGGCAGTATTATAAAATAATTTCTTTCGAAATTCATGTCTTTCAGAGTGTCATTCGTGACAGATCTCGATGGCCTAAAGCATGTAGACTCAAATATTATTCGTCTCCGACGACAAGTCCGGGAAATTATCAAGAATATATCGGAATTGTAGGTTTTTATAGTTCTAACTAAATCTTGTGAATATTCAGAACTGACGTAGATTATAAGGAGATTCGCGCAGATAAACTTCCCGATCATAATTTATTCGAGTTTATCAACTCTGAAATCCTCATCATCGACTATTGCGATAAAGAATATCAAAACGAGATCAATTATAACCTGGGAACAAGAGATTCATTCGGCAAATCGAATACAATAATTTTCCTTGAGCCATTAACTGAGAAAAGTGGCTCCTCCGCCAAAGATGGAATACTCATTTTGCCATTAGAGAATAATTCGAAATTTCATCATTTAAAATACTTTACTTATGAGAATGAACTCTTTTACAATGACAGCAAGCTGAGCTCAAGCCAGTACGAGCTCAACCAAAACGACCACATCACTGAGGACTCGAATAGAATAATTGAATTTTTCGAAGATTTATTAACCAACAAGTCCCCCGAGAACAATACGCACAATTTAATCAATGAATTGGAAAAGCTTCGCGAAGAAAACAACTACTCCAAGATTGGCCTATTCCTCCAAAAGTTGATCCACAAGGATCCCCCTACCCCGGAGATTATTTTCAATGTTTTGATCATCTTTCGAGATTGTTCCATTCCAAACAATTACGACTACATGATAAAGTTGTGTGACCACGTTCAAAAATGCTGGGACGGCATTAAAGACCAGAACATCCTCTATCAGTATGCCTTTGCGCTTAACCGAAGGAACTCGGAGAGGGATCGCGATAAGGCTCTGCAGATAATTGACAAGGTAACTTGACTCTCTTCTAATCTTATTTTTCCTCCTTTAACTCTTTCTTATCAAGCTCAGCCTTAATAGTAATTCTCCGCCGGATACATTCGGCCTTCTGGGTAGGATCTACAAGGACAAATACTACGATGAAAAGAATCCGGAATACCTCAAGAAGGCTATAAACGCCTATCGGACTGGATTTGAGAGGCACCAGAGTGAATATCTCGGTATAAATCTAGCCAGCCTATTGGACATTGAAGATAGGACAGTTAATAGATCGGAGATTGAACAGATTTGTAAGTCTACTACTAAGTCTGCATTACAGTATACAATTTATATAATTGGTTGGATTACACTACAATTCATTCAACTACAAACATTTACTTTAATGTGTGATAGTACACTATTCTCAAAAAGAGAGTAAAATTAATTTAATGAAATTGATTTTACTTCTCTCCTGATTGGATGAAAAGAGTTGACCAATGAAAATCATTGAATCATTGAAAGAGGGGTTTATAGTAAAAAATCCTGAATGAAATTGATTACAACTGTTTCTCTAATCAATAATCATAGTTTTCTTCACATCAAATATAAGCCAAAATGTCTGCATTTCTTCGCATACCTGATGATAAAAAAGGGATAATTGAGTATTTTATGGGAATATCTCCATCCTCCACTCTGATTGGCCAACCATTGCCTATGACCATTTGTTTCATATATGCCATGTTATTCTCTAACAGCAGACTGAAACTAACAGTCTAATTGATTCTTCCCTCTCCCTCTTGCTAGTTTGGTTGAAAAGAAAGACTGCTGACTGCTCTATCGATCTCTCTATCACTTTGAAATGAATAGTTTTTTTTCTATTTACACGGGTTTCAATCTCGACTATTTCTCTCTTGTTTTTTTAGTTGTTGTTGTTGTTTTTTCAAATTCTGCTGTTAGATAACAACAAATCAATGAAGAAATGTGTATCAAATGTTTATGTATCGTTTTTTTGTCATTTCTTGCTTTTTCAGTGAATTAATTTACCTTGCTGGCTATATATTTGGTTAGCTCTAACATACATGAAATAAACCATGTCTCCTCCTTGTACATTATCAATCTAATTAAAGTCAGTCATTGTAGCTGCTAGTTTCTTTTCTCTACCTGTGCAAAGAACCAAGAGGGGAATTAAGAATGAGATTAACGAAATCCGGAAGAAAGAAGTCTGGAAGAAAAAATGAATTAGAAGTAGTAGAAGAAGAAGAAGAACAATGTAGGGATTATTCGAGACCAAAAGTCTATTTCAACTTGAAGACAGGATTTAGTCACTCATACACTACATAATCTGGAACTACCATGGCCCTATTGGTCTTGGAAAGTTTTCTTCTCTGACCAAAACTTGGAACTATTTTTCTGGTTTTTCATCATTTGGAATTGCTCCAAAGAGAGCGTTTTACAATCTTCATTCAGAGTACGAGGAGTGATGGTTGTTTTTCCAATTAAATTTTTGTACCTTTAATGCATTTTTAACTTGCTTCAGGTACTACAATAACACAACGTCTCGGCCGAAAGGGCCAACTCTCAAAGTTGGACGACTATTGGTCTGCAGCAATATTCTTTGAGACCAGCATCCTAACCTACGACTTTAAGAATGCCAACAAGTCAGCTGAGCGCATGTACAAACTCTACAACGCCAATCCAAAGAGTTGGATGCTTCAGAGTACCCTGAAGAATGTAAAAATGATCATGCTGAATCGACAATTCCCACGACATAACCTAGACTACAAGGTTAGTTTACATTAGGCCTCGAAATATCTTTGAAAATGTCCCCCATTTCTTACTAGGTTTTCACAGCTTGGCATTCTTTCTTTTACGAATCTGTCAATGGGGATGACGACGAATCAAAGAGTCGCACAGAGAACGGTGAGTAGCCTAAGGATCTTCTCAAGCAAGGAAACCCAGGCTTGATGAATATGGAAACTTAATGATTCATAAAGGCAAACTTTTACCGATTTTAGAAAAAATTATTTGGCGCGATTTTTCCATTTTCTAAAGTTATTGTTAATCTGAAGGTGTGAGAAGAGTCAAAAGTTAATTTTCAGGATTGCCAATAGAAATCAATCATTGGAAGAACTGTTAATTTGAACTGGTCTCGGATATTTACTGATTTATTGACTTTCAAGCAGTAAGAATAATCGAAAATAGGAAGTAGACTTTCGCACGATAATTGGAATGTTTTCTGAAATATCAACGACCATTTTCCTCTCAAATCGGTGAAGGTGTACCTTTTGAATCGGTTTCCAAAATAGCTTTAGTAAATTCTGAGAGTCTGATGAGATAAAAAGAGATTTTTGCTAAAATCATAAAAATTGCCAAAATCCATCGATTCTTTTACTTTTTTGCAGATGGTCCTGATGCTGATGGAGATATCGTCTTTACTGTCTTGTACATGTACGACGGCGATCCTCACCCAGCCTCCCTCCAGATTAATCTCAACGTGGACGATCAAAACTTTCATCTGAGAACCTATGATTATTCAATTATGACGGAAACTGAGAATGTCGACCCGATGCTGAGTCCGTCTGGCGAAAAGTCTGAAATGATCCAACTCCATCGGCATACGAACAACATTCACTCGCACGAGTACCATCCAGTCGACGCAGTCATACACACAGAAGAAGTTACCGGCCTTGTGTTAGTCTCAACCCCCCATATTGATATCAAGTGGGGAAGATATGCTTTTTCACAAATATTTTTCAAATTTCAATTTGACGCCATTTTTTGGAACTTATAAAAGTAGTTTTTAACGTTCAGAATTAGACGAAAAAATCAATCTCTTGACCATTTTCATACACGGAAAATCAATGAAATTTCATAGATTGCCAACTTGATATCAATGCAGTTTCACTTTGATATGTTGTAGCTAATTCTTACTGAATTGCTAACTCGTACTTACAAGTAATAATTAGCAGGAATTAAAAAGTTAGCAGTTCAGTCCGCATTAGCTACTACAGATTTATATTAAATTTACGCATAATCTGATTATCTAGATTTTCCAAGAAGAATCCAAACGACATTTTCATCTACACCTTAAAGTTTGGCATCTTCTTCCATATCCAATTCAGCTCAGAGAACTCACGATCAAAGTAAGCAGACTCTTCCCTTGTTCTAACTTTTGCCTATAGGTTTGCCGATTTAACACGTAAACTCCACGTGCTAGCCGATGCGTGCCAAGAGAACCAGGAAAACCTCAAATTCGAATACGAATACGAAAGAGACAACGAGGGCCAACGTATTTGTCTGGGCCAGGGAAGCTTTGGTAAAGTCTTTGCTGGCCTTAGTGACAAATACGGACCTATCGCCATTAAGGAGTTCATCAACGTCACTAAAAAGTTTGTCAAATTTTATCCTTCTTCAATAATAATGGTTTAAGGGAATATTTGATGAAACTATATTTTTGTCTTGTTGGTTTTATCATACGATAAATCACAAGACCAATAAAATACATATGAAAATCAATGATATACTTTGATTGGTTTAAGAATAACCATCCAATGATATTCGAGTTGAATCAAAATTTTTCTTTCTGCCTATAGACGGTAGCATATATGGTTTAACGGGTTCGAAATTTTAATATGCGATTATCGAAGAGATTTGATCTCGTTCAAAGGCATACACGATACATCATTTTCAAATCTCGATTTGGCGCCAAAATCCCATTTTTTCAAACTCAAAATTTCTATTGATTTGAATGTGGAACTTTGGTCAAAAGATGTTTTTTAGGCTCAGAAAGACGAATATGCTTAATTTGTTCTAATGCATAACCTCATTACCGTTTAGGAGCTGAATTTCGATTTTTTGGTCATTTTCACTACTTGAATATCAATGAAATTTCGATAAGTTGAAATCTCTCGAAAAGGGTTGATCTTTCGAAAGTTTATCAGTGATATTCGGCTTTCTTGTCTTATTCTTATCATCATTCTAAACATCTTTTAACCACTTTCAAATCAACAAAAATTTTTAGGTTCAAAATTCGAAAAAATGGGATTCGAATTTTTTGAGTAAAAACAACAAAAAAAATTTTATCTTTTTCATCTATTTCAGTATTCAGCCAATTCGTGAAGAAATCCTCTTACATTCCCGGTTATCACATCGTAACATTGTCATTTACCTTGGTGCTGCTCTTGAAGATAACGTCTTCAAAATTTTCATGGAACGAGTCTCTGGAGGTATGTCCCCCCCACACATCCACTCATAATATGTTTAATTTCTTTCTATCCTTTAACCGGAGCATAAAAATTATAATTTATTAGTAAGCTTAAAAATTTTCTTTCCCAAAGATACCCTAACCAAGATTAGTCGATCCTTCAAGGAGTTCCCCGAGAAAAGCTGCTCCATCTACTCTGGACAAATTCTTGAAGGCATCAAATATTTGGTGAGAACTTAACCCATGTATAATTTCACAGATGACGACTTGAGTTCAGAAAAGATTACTCGAATCGTCCTCTATATAAAGATTAATTTTCTGATTTCATTTCTGATATATGAATAGCACAAAAACCGTATCATTCATCGTGATATAAAGAGTCAAAATATCCTTGTCGACAAATACACCGGCATTGTCAAGATTACCGATTTCGGCGAGAGTCAAACCTATGGAATATTCGAAGTAAAAGATAAAATATTTGTCGGCACCACTCGATACATGGCTCCAGAAATTCTTTTCGACAAGAAATGGTCGTACAGCGCTGACATCTGGAGCTTTGGCTGTACTGTTGTTGAAATGATTACTGGAAAATTACCCTATCATGAGGTTGGTTTATTCAAAATTTCGATAAACATTTTCTGTTCTTTTGACTTTGTATAACATAAGCTTCCTCTTCCCCTATCAGAAATACTCTCTGGAATTCTATTCATAAAAAAGGTAGTAGATTAATGATACTGTAGATTCCAATGTAATAAACTGTATTCTTATATGAGTTCTTATACGTGGTGGCTAATTAATTAACTTGAAAACTGCGTGATATTTTCGATCAGGATCAAAGAGACACGCCGTGTTGACAATGATTGCTTCACTTTTTCCCTTTTTTCAGTATGCAGATGTCCCATTATTCAAAATTGGCAAATACCGCATGACTCCGACAATACCCACCACGGTCAGTGAACAACTCAAAGACTTTCTAGATCTCTGCTTCGAGAGTACCCCTGAGAAGAGGGCTGACGCCAGACGACTACTCCAGCACAAGTTTATCATGATGTAAGCTCATAAAAACTTTTTATCATAACTCTTCCCTCTTTTAAATCTGAAATTCTCTCATTCATTTCCTTCTAGGTACAATCAGCCTTTGCCAAAAATTCAAAAGTATAATCACTCGAATAGCCAAAGTATCCTACCGAATGTAGTTAATAATTCGTCTTTCATTTCTAGATACTCGAGGTTCGTTCTTTTTTCCTATTATTTTATTTTACATTCTATTCCTTGCATATCCCCCTTGCTTCAACTTTAGGAGAGCAGCGATTCCATAATTTTTTCCCTTTGTATCTTGCTCAGCCATTGGCCATTCAAAGATCTATATAGGCTTGAACTCATCACAAGACTACTATTTTGAGACTACTGATAAAGACATTAAACTTTTTTGTATTAGCCAAAACAGTGTATGACTTTAATCTTTTAGTAGATTTGTGACGAATCCTTGCCTTGATATATAATTATAATTCTTTAATTATATTCCTATATAGACTCGTTTATAAAAAACGTACTTGGGTTCATATTATATCAATAGAGTCCTTGATTATAAAAAAACCAGTAAAACTCGCTAGAAATCAAGAGGAAACGAAACACCCTTTCCTTTTGTTTTTCATTTACATTGAGTATTGTTAACTAACGAAACTACTCTGATATTACTCCCTCCCTCCTCTTTACAAAATGTAAAATCAAGGGGGAGGATTAGCATTCCTGCTAAGTCAAAAAAGGACTTCCTTGAAAATATCCCTCTACACATTCCCACAATTTTGCTACATTCTCAACTAGAGCTTCACTAAAAGTACCAGATATTACGATTCTATCCAGTTTTATCTATACCTCTCTAAAGACCAACATCAGAAAGAAACTAACTACTCTCCAGTTACTTGGAAATTAAATTCAAAATTCAAGCAAAACTTTCATTCAACCAAATCTTTTGATTGAATAGTACACTAAATCATTCGACATTCTGTTATACTTGGTTTTCTTTTCTGATACATTTCAATACATCTCGTATTTATTGACCTATAAGTGAACTCCGACCCTCTTCTCTCAGGGCCAATAAGAAAGAATAGAGAGCTATTAATCAAGGTATGTTCAACATTCTCAGTGGTTAGTTATCCTTTTGAATTTCATTTCTTTCATGTGTTGGTCCTTGGAAAGGTATAGGGAGGTATTCTTCAGAGCCAAGAGACTCCCTTGAGGTTCTCCTCTCCCCTCTATTGAACTATTCTTTAGTGTAATTGTCTAATCAGATTAATTAATTTTCAGTCTCCCAGTACGCAAAAGGAAAATTAAACGATCTAGTCTAACCATAAGTGACCAAGGATCACTATTTAATAATAACAACAACACCAGGTATCCAAGTTAACCCCTCACTTCCATTAAAATCCTTCTTTTCTCATCTCCGATTATATAGAATTTAAAAAGATGACTCTCTCCCTCATTTTAGTTAGACTGGGATCTTAACCAGCCCATTGACTCTGGAATTAAAACAAGGGGGCGGGGTTACCTGAATAAAATTTCATTCTTTTCATGAAAAATTTGATAAAGTTCAAGATTTCTTGACAAGCAAAAAAAAGAAATAATTAATTCTGTAAAATGACTGACATCAATGAATTGTCTCTACTACATTCATTGAGATCTCTTAAGAATCGTTTTTAGTGTAGACCGTGAGATGAACCAATGATGTTCCTTCATTAGACTTTAGTCAATGAGATTAGAGTTTCATCCAAGAGTATAAAAATATTATCTGTATCATGATTCAATGCTCGGATATAATGCCTCTGAAATCCTCACATTTATTTTCATAATGATAACTCTTCTCCAATTCTGATTTGGATTCCTTTGGAGGAAGATTTGAGAACTATCAAATAATGAGTGATAAACGCTTTATTTCGCTGGGTCTCTTCAGACTTAATCCCGGGCTTGAATTTTATACTTTTACAATGCAAAAATTTCTGCTCTTCCATTCGTTAAAGAAATCCCTCACTTTGGGACGATGTTTCTCTTCTGTTTTCGCTTAATTGAGGGTTTACTTATCAAATCTACCCTAGTGTTAGTTGTAGGTTGGCTCCTAATTTGATTATCGACTACTGTTGAATTCTCGGGTTTTTCACATTCTGCCAACTCTACGCTAGTTGCTAAGTGAGGGATTTCTTTAACCAATGGAAGAGCCCGGGATTAAGTCTGAAGAGACCCCGGCGAAATAAAAAGGTTTATCACTCATGATTTGATTGTTCTCAGGTCTTCTCGAATTCTTTTTTATTACATATAGCTAGTTAACTTGTGAAGTTGAGAATGTTTGACTTGGCGCCAAATTCCCAATTTTTCAAATATGAAATTGGACTTTTTGTAGAATTCAAAACTTCTCACCTTCTGACCAGCTCCAACTAAGCTAAACATCCTCTTCCTCTATAAAAACTATTTTGATTGATCCCTCTATTAGACTCTATTCATGCTGAATTAATTAATTTTTGAGACTGCTAGCCATAATCGTCAGAAAATAAATTAAAATTCCATTCCCCAAATATCAATCTGAACCTGTATTGTACAGAGAATTAGCATTCTGTGATTCCTCTTTTCTTGCATGAGATAATTGTTTCGCTCTAATACTGTATTTCTAAAGAAAGAAATTCACTCTCTTTCTCTGTGCTTGTGCCATGTGTAAACCTTGTTTCTTTTTTTCTTTCAAAAAGAGTCAATTCTGAACAGCCAAAGGAAAAGATACACACGCCCGAGCCACAGAAAGGAACGAGTTCTTGTAAGTCTCACTCTCTTTACTTGTGTATATAGGGGCCGATAAGATGATTCCAGAATTGCCGACCTCCTCGTCCCCAGTGCCCTCAGTCATCCTGAGATACTCGAATGATCCGGCTAGAAGGAGCTATCAGAACTCCCCTCTGGAATCGATCACAAATGTCCAGGATAGTCCGACAACTCCTCAACAGTCCATGTCAAATGACGGGAATAGCCTTGTACTCAACGTTAGTCTGAGGAATCATCTGATTAGTGAAAATTAAAAGACTCAACCTTTTTTTCAGCTCAAAAATACCCTGAAGAAATTCTCAAAGATAATCCGAAAGCATTCGAATAGCCTCGTGAATAACTGGCACGAGTTCTCATTGAAGAGACGAATCGAACTGCCGAAATTCTCACAAACAGGCCTCGACTTGTCAAATGAAGATGTCGTCTTCACTGTTGACTCAAAGCAGAACATAAATCTGGAACATTGCATGATCTACTCGATGGAAACCTTTCAGTCAGACGTCCTTCTCAAGACCTACATTGAGAAATGGTTCTTAAAGGTACACACACACACAGCCCTGTAACACATTACTCACCCCCTTACTCATTTTTTCATCCCTTAGATTCTAGTGGAAATCATTGCAGATACAATGGCCTACAACTCGAACTACACCCAGGATCACTCCAAGGACATTTCCCCCTTCAGAATGGCCCTGGAAATTCTCAAGTATGAGAATGACGTCTGTGAGTAGAAGAGACATTCTTTTTAAACGTTCAAGATATCGCTGTTGTAAACTATAGTAAATTGTCTATTTCTTGATTTGCTCAATATTAACTTAAAGGTTTAACTTTACTAGTAATTAGAGATGATGAAACAAAAGAGAACATTATTCCTACTAGCAAAGTATGGTCACTGGTTATTACTATGTCCGTATTCTCAAACACCTCTACATTTGTTTTTCTCTCTTATGGAATTGACACTTGGTTATCCGAGTTCTAACATCAAGTTAGATCGAATATGTAGTAATAACGAGTGACCCACACTTTGTTAGTAGGTTAAATGTCCAAATACACTGTACTCTCTACATTGTTATTATTTAAAACAAGAGAATTCTTCTACCTACGATTTCTATTCTGATTTCTTTCTTTCCAAAACCAATGCTCGCTCATAAACTACCTAGACTTACGCACAACCTTCCTCTTAAAAATGCTAGTTCTCTACATTTCAATTTGACCTAGAACAAAAAAGCTATATTCAGGGCCGATTTAGAATCCCCCTTTGACTAGGGACTAAAAAGCAAAGCATCTTTCCTATATATACCCTAATTGATTTGTGTGTTTACAGTAAATCCATCCGGCTCCTTCAAACCGTCCGAGGGTGACCCATTTAGCAAATACAAGATTGACAATGTCTGGTGTAGCTCCTATCGGAAGCTGATCCGGTTAATTATGAAGTTGCACAAGAACCAGGAATCATTGGACGGCGTTAAAATGCACATTTTCAAGCCCAACCAGTTTAACAAGTACCACTTTGACATTTTAACCCTCTTCACCGAGATCATACCGAAGGATGAATTCTTGCCCCACGAGTATACGACACTCGTCCAAATCATCTCCGACGACTACATCCTTCAGATGCATGAAATCTTCAAGAGTAAGACCTAAGATCCATGTTTCAGTTAAGATGATAATGGAATTCTTATTCCCTTTAGAAATCACTCAGATCTCACATCGGGATAAAAAGAATGATTTGAGAAGGACCAAGACTTTTGGTCAGCACAACGATCGTGTCATCTACGAACAAAGTGGAAGTAATTATCACAAGTATAATATTTTTAAAATTCATATTGCTACTCTAAAGTAGATTGATATTTTTATTTCTATTATCCATAATTTTAATTTGTAATACAAACAGTTTGTAGGTTTCTAGAACCTGTTCATAACTTCCTCAAGCCTAATTTGAATGTTCTCTGTTCTATTCAGTCTTTGATGTCTCGCCAGGTAACTCAACACTTTACTATTAACATCCCCGCCCCTCTGTTGTCATTACCATAGTTTCAGTTTCATATATTCTCGATTTTGTTCTGTTTCTATCTCTCTCATCTGTTATGTTAATGTCATCAAGATTATAGCTATATATATGAATATATATAAAACTTGATGTGTATAAAGACTCCCTGATGAGTTATTCACGTTCCTTGTTCATGGTTATATCTGTCATCTCCTTATCTGTTGTTAATCTAAACCTAGTTGAGGCATGAAGATGATGTGAGAACTAACTATTTCTACTTGAAATGAGCCCAAGAGTTGTTGGAATAAAAGAAATTCTCGTCATCCTCATATCTCAACAAACTACTGTATGTTATGGGTATTGAGTAATGTCCCTGTTCACTTCCCAGAGTCCAGAAACATCCCGAGATGTCTGACCCTAGATACGAAGGAGAATCTGGTTGAGAGGCCTGCCTCCCTCTACCAGGACTTTGGCCTGAATCGTCTCTCGATGCATTCCAAACTACAGGACTTTCCCATACAAGAGGATGCCGAAGTTACCAACCCCGGTGAGCAACCGCAACAGCCAGAATTGCGCAAGAGACAACGGAGCCTCAAGAATTTCCGCAACAACTCCAAAGAGCTTGATAATGTAGACGAGGAGCCCAGCATCACCCAGGACACTTCAATCAAAAATGAAGAACTCTTAAAGTCAATTAATAAGTGAGTCTCTCCCCCCCCTCACCCACTTGTACTCTTAAATGATTGTGCTTTTTGTTCAGTCTTGTCGATCGACTCGATAACCTCAGCCAGAATATGAGTGAATTCAGTGAAATACTCAACAAGACGTAAGTGCCCATTCGAAATGTCATATCGAAGCGAGTAAATTCCCTAGCCTAGGTTAAAATCTTTAATAATCACTTGTTTTTTTTATTTTCCCATGGTTAATTGAATTGTTTTTACAGCCAAGGGATAACATGTCAAGATCGTTTGAAAAGATTGAGGAGGTTCGTTATTTCTCAGTTTTATATATCCACTACAATATTCGATAGAAAATTAATTTCATACCCGATCAGAATCAAAATTCATTTCTCTAGCATTCCCACAATCCTTTTTTGCTCCAAAAGATGTCTCAAGTATCTCTTTCCCCAGGTCAATCTACCTGCCCTAATATTTACGATAAATAAGAGTGATTAATTTTTCATTCAAAAGTTTGTAAACTTTTATTGATCTCTTGTTGTCTCTACACATGACCAGTTTGCTTACTTGGGTTATACAGTAAAACTCATTGTACATTTCCAAACAAAAAAAATTCATTAGTTATTATTCTTCAAAATGATAATAATCCCAAATTACTTTAAAGTAATGATCCCCCCTCATATCCCCTACAAAACTGGCTTTTATTTTACAAGCATAAGACTCCGAGAGTTCAACCCATCTATAAATCTGTCTCGGGTTCAGGCTTTAGAAAGAGGGAGCTCTTTTTAAACCAGTTTCTTTTTCTTTCAGGAATTGGAGCAGTAATCGTTCAAAGAAAAGTAAGCCACCTAGACCAACGACTCAAACAACTCCCTTAACTATCAACTCTTTCCACTTTCAGTTGACCAAGAAATGTTGCCAAGTTCCCTAGCTGAGCTCTACACGCGTGTTGATATCCCTGCCAAGGACAGGACTATTGTGAGTCATCTAATAGATAATGATACTTGCTAGTAACTCTATATAACTCTTGTTGTTTACAGCTAGACGAGCATATTGGCGAATACTTTGGCCAAGAGTTCATCCTCAACATTGAACGTGAGGACTTGTGGAAGATGAAACTCTCGTAAGTCTGCCCTTTTTCAATGAATTTCTCGTCAATAATAATAACCAATCCTCTTTTTATGGTTTCAGTTGCATCAGTGTTGTCAAGATTTGGAACTACTTCCAATCCATTTGTCATTCTTAGTAATCTAAAACAAGATCCTCATAAGAGAAATATGGATACCCTCCCTTAATTCCTTCATATACACGAGCACCCAGATATAATTAACATTATTATTGATTATTTCAACTTAGTTTTCAGCTTTTTTTTCAACCCTCCCTTCTCCCCCCCACGCATCACATGCCCCATTTTGCTTTTACTACGAGTCTCAGTTTCTTTCCTGCTTTATATATGAGATGGAAGGACGAGTTTCGACATATGTGCGTGTTCTTTGCCTTCACAGCATATGATGGTTCGTTTTAACTTTTACACAGTTTAGAAATAAAAGTTCTATTCAATTTACGAGTAGTTTTCGGCTTCTTCTCTCTTTTCAAAATATCAAGTGTCTTTTTTATTGAGAAGGAACTGATTGACAAAAATAATGAATCCCCAATCGAAAAGGGGGAAGTTTGTGAAATAGGACGAGATTCATACAAAAACATTTAAATCATACATTTATGGAGAATAGTGATGTTACATATGGTATGTCAGGATATAAGTAGGTTATCTTTGGCTATTTGGCCGGTTCAGATATTTCAATGGCCGAGGGCAGGAGGAGATAGTCTCTTTCAATGCCGACATACTTGAGTTGTTCAGTGGGACCATAGCGGTAGTCGAAGAAGAGTTCGTCACCCGCCTTGATGAATTTCTTGGCAAAGATGCCGATTCTGTGGACTCCGTTGACAAAGACAACGCGAGCAAAACAATTGGGATTCACCGAGTGGTTGGCGAAACGAATTTTGTTGCCTTTCTTTGTGGCGTCCACAACAAAGTCTTTATTGAGATTGAATAGGAAACTGCACATGATCTTGTCATAGATTTTACCGCGTCTTTCAGCCTCATCTTGTGTAATAATCTCACCGCAGTACTCATAGATGAATTCATTCTTTTCAATATCATGTTTGGAGAAGATGCCCCAGCCAGAGACACCAGATCGAGCCATGAGGAGATGTTTGCGGAAACCGCGTTGGATGGCGATATTCTTGCAGCCAGTTGCATTATTTTCACCTTTCAGGTCATCAATACCCAGCGGTAGGTCGATAAGGACAGAGGGCTTTAGATTCTTCAGGGTTGGCTGCTTGGCGTTGCAGTTGAGACAAATGTCTGGATCACATTCACGGACAGCCAGGAGACAGGGACATTGTTTCGAATTGCACTGACCTCGACAACGGCATCCAGGAAATTTGTTCTTACAGGTGGTAGAGCATTGGCAAAACTTTTCGCAGAAACTGCCCGACTTTATGCATGGGCAGTCTTCGTTGCAACGCTCACCCGGATGATCGCAGGGGTTATACTGAAATGCATAGACACCGGCAGCAAATTGGTTCTGTTGAAGGTTAACTTCACAATCGTCTCGTTTCATCAGGGTGTAAAAGGGTTTGTCTGTATTCTTGCGTTTCTTCCGATTCTTACGACTGTTGGTGTTGGCAGGTTTGTTAGCGTGACTGCAAGCGGAATTGGCTGAGGAATCATTACCAGAGTTTTCATTGCTCTCGTCAGGGATATTGCCCAAGGGGGTAGTGAATATTTCTTCATTATTTAGGGCACTGCGGAGGATGGTCTGATTTTCATCTGGTTGTGTCAAATTGAAGAGTTTATCCCGGGGTAGGGATTTGAGATAATCGTAGATTCGACGGCAACTCTTCTGCCGACCCAAAATCTGGGAAATTAGACAGTAGGAGATGAGATCAGCTGGCTTGGTATTGTTAATTTCATTGGTCAGATTTCCGTTGATATTCACGAGATCTGCTTGTTTGATATAATGTGGAATGAGAATCTAAACAAGGGCTATGTTGAGAGATAGTGAGAAATTAATGACACAATTCAGACTAACCTGTACCATGGTCTTGTCGGCCTCATTGAGCTCATCCAGCTCCTTGATGAGGCTTTCATCGAGAATGTCCGGTTCACTGCGCAGACAGGTTTTGGGATTACAATTTGGTTTGGGAAGGTCTGAGAGGACACTGGAAATGGGCCATTTATGAGACCACATGGAGACAGTCGACTTGAAAGGGTGCTGGGAACAGTCGTACTTGTAGCAAATTCTACAGAATAACGTCCGGAATGAGTGGAGAGCTTCAGCTCGATTGGAAAAGATGCTGGGAAATACTTGAGAAATGGAAGCCTCGGTGCCCAAATTATTTTCGTCATTGTTGATGAGGCTCTTTTGGAGGTAGGCCTGGTGAACTTCAGCCAAATTGTCAAGGTTGGGAGCGTGTGTGGACTGTGTGGCAGTGTTGTTGTTCTCGGTAGACATCTGGGATGTATTCTGTTTCAGGAGATGCTGGGCGTAGGTCTCTTTGAGACGCTTCAGATTGCCCAAAGTGCCAAAGGTATCGGCCAACATGCCAAAGACTAATTCGTCGGGGAACTGGAGTTTCTTTGGATAGGAGACTGATTTGATTTCGACAGACTCGGTGCCGTCATTACTGGATGCCTTGACAGAGGAAACATTGCTACGAACATCGACTGGTATAACCGAGGAGTCATTCGAGCTAATCTCAATTAGGTTGTCTTCCACTGACTTTTTGATTTTTTTCGTTGGTTCCTAACAGAGCAAAATAATAGTTTAAAACGTTTTTATATTACAATTTATTATATTATTCTCACTTGAGATGAGGCTAGCAGGGGTTCCATGATGTTTGATGCAGATATGATGGTACAATCTTCGAGTTCCTTCAAGTTCTGCTTGAGTTCGCGTATTTTGCTGGGATATTTGCGTTTGAAATTGGCCAAAGACTCTGAGACGATTTTCACAAAGGGGATGACAAGGTCAACTTCAAAGCCAAAGGGAAAATTGCCATGTAGCCGGTAGTTGTAGTTCTTGAGGAGTTCCTGAAGGAAGGAGACCTCCTCCTGGGCATATTCATCGCCCATGTATGGTAAATTGCTCAGTTCTACTTCGTCCTCATGGAAAAAGTTGGCCTGCAAAGGCTCCCAGCAAGACTGTTGGGGAAGGGGGAGAGTTTCTGTTAGGAAGATTGAGGGGACACGCCAGGTCCGATTCATGATACGGACCTCGTGAAAGTCTGCTATGCTAAATAAATTGGGAGTCTGGATTATTTCGGAGGGCATCCGCTGGCGGAGTTCCTCCTGTTTGGACATTTCCTCAAGTTGAGCTTGTATTCTCTCTCGGTTGGTTTGGGAGAACTTCCTGAATGTAGCCCATTTATTTGCTAGTCTGTTGGAGAGAGGATAATCAAATTGAAAAACTATAAAGATATTGAGAACGAAAAGACTTACCTTTCCTTTCTAAGCTGAAGGTAGATTTGCATAAGCTCATCCTTGAGTGTCTTGATCGGAGGATTGGCCATGGACTGCCTCTGTTTCTTATTAGCAGTCCCGTTGGTTGTCGGCCTCTCCGGCCCATCACCATTCATTGTTACAGGAGGCTTTAAAAAAGGAAGATGACATAAATAGGCGGAGTAGCTCAAGTCATAGGTTTTAGTCTCTTTTCAAGTCAAGAGTAGAGAAAAAAGAGATTTCTGTTAAGAAAAAGGTGTATTTTTGTTTTTGATGATTGGATTTTGGGTTAATTCCTACGACGCTTGTTTCCATTTCGTGGGCCACCGCCGTTGAAACCGCCCTTCTGTTGAAAAAAATGTAAAAAGTTAATAAGAAATTTCAGACTAGTGTACAAGAGAAACTAACCCTCTTGCCTCTTTTGAATCTCTTCTCGTGGTCTTTAATGAGATAATCGATCTCTTCGTTCTCGGGGACCTTGGACAATTCCAGTTGTTTGCCTTTATACTCTAGACCCTTGTCGGCGTACTTTTCGAGGACCTTGTCAGCATTGCCAGACTCCTTCAACTTGATAATGGCCGAGTTCTCATCTGGCTTCATGTCGATCCAGAGGTTGGCACCCATCTCACCCAACTCCTCGATAAGCCAGGCCTTGAAATCGGATATTTTCATGGGACCTTCTTCGGTTGACTCCTTCAGGGGAAGGTTGGAGATCTTGAAGAGGACATTCTTCATGATGTTGTCCTTGTACTCCTTCCTCTTCTCTTCCATTTTGGCTTCCCGGTTCTCTTTCCTCTTGTTCTTGGACTCCTGTTCGGCGTTGAGACAGTCCATTTGCCATTCCTTGAGGATATAACTGTCCTTGTACTTTTTAACCTCTTCGTCTTCGAGAAACTTTTTGGCCACCTCGGCATCCTTGAAGGTGACAAAGATGGAGCCCTTGAACTGTTTGGTCTGAGGACATTTGCGGAGGTAGATGGAGAGAATTTCATAGTTTAACGTAGCAAACCAGTCTTTACCATGGTCAATGGAGAATTCCTTGGGCAGGCCACGAATATGCAAGGTCTGAGAGCCAAATTTTGCATTCAAATCTTCATCTTCTGTGAGGTTTGGTGGATTCTTAGCCTTTAGTCCAGCATCAGTACGCTCAAACAGGTCACTTTCCACATCGACCAATGTCTCTTTCAATGTTTCTGCATCATTTACGAGTTCTTTGAGTCGGTTAAATTTTAACAAAGTATCAAAAGAGAGACCTATACGGAGAATGTGAGTTGGAATGACTTACAGCAATTATTGTCATAGAGCTCTTTTCGCATAAAACGATCCTTCAACAAGTTAACAGGCCCGAAATAGTACTAAAATGATAGAGGAAAACTCACTTCTAACTGTTTAATAACCTTTTCCTTATTAATGTTAACAACCATGCTGCAGAATTAATTTGGTCTGATCTGTCGGGTAAATTTCGAATTTTATGCTTGACTTGAACAAAATTAACTCTTGAGAATCTGGTTAATATTTAAAAAGATGAACAGATGACAAAATATATATTAATAGATATTAAGTAAAAGTATTACTTTGAATAATTTCAACAAAATGCAAAATTAATTAGAAAACGTTTTTTATTAGATTAGATAAAAGAATTTCCGTTTTCAAGTTTTTTAGCCAAATGCAAAACAATTCAACTCATCTGAAGAGAGAAAGTTCATTTCTGTGCTTTATTCAAGAGTTATAAGAAAATTTTCCATTTAAAATCAACAATTAATATTGAAATCATTTCGTATTTTTTCTCATCGCGAAAAAAGTTATGGAATTAGTTCTATTATCAGTCTAATACAATTTTACGCGATTAAATTTTATCACTAATTCGTTCAATAGATGGTTCAATATCAAATTAATTATTATAACGGATCATAAAAGAATGTTGAAAATTAAAACTAAAGTTACTGATACTACAAAATAAACGTTTATCCCGTGTCTACTTAAGAGTAACTACATAAAATCAACAAAAACTATAAACTATTTAGATTTTTTTGTTTTTAGCTTTAATTTTGTGTAGAATATGAATGTTGAATACGAGCAGGCTGTCCGAATGATCTGTCTCTATCTCTCACATTTCAGGTATTTTATGACTCATTTTCTTAAAACAAGCCTCCACAGAATTCGATAGTTGATAGGTATCAATTCTGTATTATGAACTGAGTTGAAATGCTTCTTCCTCGAAAAATTTCATCCAAATTCATTTAGTTCTAGACTTTTGTATCTTTCCTAAGAACCAAATACAAAAAGAATTGAAAGAACTACCAAATACGCGTCCGATATGGCTTTTGCTATCTCAATCAATGTCTGGTTAAACAAGTTTCAGAATAACAGAGATTTATCACCTCATTCTCTTACAGAAATGTTCATTTAAAACTTTTTATTGTTACTTTTGAGTATGCTATAAATGAAAAACAAGAACTATAGAAGTGTAGTTTAAATTATTTTCAAATAACGTTGTCATCTGTTTATTGTAGTCGAGATGAACCTGTTTGAAGTTTCAAATTTTATTTCTTCTTTTTATTTCTTCAATCAGGTGTTTACAAAGTTTTGAAATTCACCTTTTTTTTTTTTTTCTCATAAAACCATCTCAGTATAAAACTGTACAACGAGAAACAATTGCAAAGTAAAAACAACGAACCGAATGAAGCAAAACCTGGTAGTCTTGTTTCTTATTTCATTGACAACCATTGTCATCTCCAAGGGTGAATCAACTTCCTACGTTTACGATGAGAAGGACTTGGAATCGGCAGGAGAAGACGATGATCCTGTCCTTCTTCCAACCACTTCGTTCAGTTGGGTTGATGAATATCTCTATGAGAAGGGAATCAGAGTCGATTATTTGCCGAATATGACGTTTAGCTTGCACCTTAGCCCGGAGAGGATGAACCAGACACTTTTGAGCATTGTCTATCCTGACATTTTCACCTGGATGTCCAAAGAGGCGGCCAGTCAAAAGTTGGCAAGATACGACGCTTACATCACGAGTGACCTGGTCTCATTGTACTCAATCTATTTAACAGACCTCTTCTATCCAAACGTGAGGGATGATCTTGACAATTTGGCCTGGGAAGCCAATATGACCACGATAGAATGGATGCGGGAGAGCTCCCTGAGAAATTCAAATATGACAATTCTGAAGGAGACCGAGTCTGAAATTGTCATCAGACAGGAGTCGGATGAGCTTGAATTTGATATTGTCGCTAAAATGATGGAGCTAATCGGCGAGGAAATGTTGAAGGAAGGCCGGAATGAAATTGTCAACAGAATACGAATCATGGCAGAATATCTGATCAAACTGGAAATGTTTCATGTTGCCATGCAATTGAAGAGGAAAGAGTTTATTGGCGAGCATTCATTCTCCAAAAGGCTCTTCAGAGAGACCGATGAAAACGATGAAGAGGAAATAAAAAAGATTATGGACAATCTGATGGATTCGAAAGGGAACGGGAAAATAGAGGAAGACGATGAAATCGAGCTACTCCGAAAGAAGCGACAGAATTACAATGGACAAAACTCGAATGATAGGCAACAAGGAGACAGCCAAAACAATTCTGGCCAGCCGCAGAATGAAAATTCTTCCAATAACCCACAACAAAATGGACAATCTCGTAATGGTAACCAGGGAAATTCAGGTCAGAGTAATCAAGGCTTCATTGGAAATCAAAGAGAACAACCTCAGAATCCAAATCAAAATCTTCGCCAGCCACAAAACAATCAGGGAGAAAATTATCCGCGAAATGGCGGCCAAGGAGGATTCGGTCTGCCCCAGAGTAACCCCCAGAATGGAAATCAAAGGGTATTCGGACAGCCACAAAATAGCCCCCAAAATGGCGGCCAAGGTGGATTTGGTCTGCCCCACAGTAACCCCCAAAATGGCGGCCAAGGAGGATTCGGACAGCCACAAAATGGCCGCCAAGGTGGATTCGGCCAGCCTCAGAATCCAAATCAAAATCATGGCAATTTTCAACAGCAAAGTCAAACCCAATTCCAGTCCGGGAGCGGGAGACAATCCCAAAATCAGCAAGGTATCCAATCTCAAGGGCAACAAAATCAATCTCAGCGCCAAAGTCAATTCCAATCACAAAATCAAGGGGGATCACCTGGAAGAGAGTTTCCTGAGGATGACTGGCTTTCACTCCTTCGTCCAAGAGCACATGATTCTCACGCAGATCGGTTTTCAAATAGAAATCACAACCCTTTTCATCGTCATGGTCATTTTCATAGTCCATATTACAATTTCGGACGTCATGGATTTCGACCCCATATGTTGAAGGTTGGAGGAGGTTTTCAAGCAAGCCTTCAAATGCGTGAACTCATCAGTAAACTCGTCAAGTTGTTCAAAATCGAAGGAAATGAATACCTGGGTTCGCCTGAAAAAGAGAATGAGTTGAAAGCACTCTTTTTAACCTACATGTACAAGGTGTATGATGAAGTAGAATGATTGCAAAAATTGTCTGTTAGACATGTCACTTAAGTATTACATAATAAAGCTATTCATATAAAATCCAAAGTATTTTCTTTAGTATTAGCAAATTTCATCCAGTCAGATTGAGTATGTATTTTGAAACGTTAGTCCTAGGAATAACTCTTGTTGGCAGTTCCTTTCAGCTAGCATCAGCTTGGTTTTGGTCTTCATCAGGTAAATCAGACCAGCTCAAGAGTCAACATCAGATGCAAGCCTTGATGAGCCGTCTAGCTAGCCAAAATTATGACTACGGCTACAGTGATTATAATTATTATTGATTATATGAGCTTTTATTGGTCACATTTTGTAAAAATATATATTAATTTAAATATTTCTATCACACGTATTTTTTAATCATTCAAAATTGTTGGCAGGTGCAAATAGTTACCTATAATGTGATCAATCTTGTAAGAATACAGCTCTGCAGTTTCTCTATAAATAAAATTAATTTTCAAATTAACCTGTCAGATGAATAGATTTCAGTTTGTACTAGCATTAGTCTATCTTTTACATCAGACAACCTATGGCTGGTGGATGTGGAACAGGGAAAGGGATGAATCAGTCCACGATCTCTACGATATGGCCAACTTCCAGGGAATCCTTAATCTCATTAATAACGAGGGTCACGGGCCTTACTCCTTTGGGCCTAATGGTTTCAACAGTCTTCACATGGACCATCACGATTACCATAATCATCATCACCATCAACATGCGGGTCAGTATGGGGATTTCATGAATCTTTTATAAATACATCTTTCCTAGATATATGTAATATTTTTCGTTTATTTGAACCAAGTAGTTCTTCTGAGAGATGCTCGACATAGACTGACTACCAAGACTTTGTTCGCTTGACTATGATATAGAAAGTATAAAGCAAGAGAAGGGTGCAGTATTTCTTAAAAAATAGGGATTTCGTGCATCGTTATAATAACCAGAATTATTAGAGTAATAACTCCGATAATATGTAATTCATCACTTGAGGGAAATTTAGAACTAAAATTAGAAAAGATTTAGATTACCCTGATAAAAATAGTTTTGAGTCCTACAGATAGACCAATAAAAGCCTAAGACAACATAGACAGGTAGCAAGCAAGCAACGTTATAGCCTGTTATTTTCTTATATGTTGAAATATCAACAATTTTGAGAATGACTAATATGATCCAAAATTAAAAGTCGAAAGCAAAAGAATTGGTCACTGCCAAATTCATGTGTTAAAAAAAGTATTGAAAAAATGTCGCTATCGGTTAATTTATCTTGGTTACTAGCAATGTTAGAAATTATTTTTTTATTTTTCGAATGAGGAAATGGAAACAAGCAAAATATCAAAAATCGCAAATCTACTGCCCTAGTGATTACTCGCATATTCGAAGTCCTTTTTGACTTGAAATTTTTGGAAAGGGTCAATCTACAGATTAGTTACAATAAAGATGTAAATTTGGGAGCATAGCTTGAATATTTTCAAACAATCAGCATTTAACTTTGATTTGCAGCATCAATCTTTGGGCTGATTTAGTTTGATAGAATATGAAATATTCTAAACAAAAAGCTGTGTGAGCTATAATCTTGATCTGAAGATGATAAGTCTTTTGTCAGCTTAATTATAGAATAGAATTGAGAAAAAACAGTTATGCAAGAAAACGGCTTTAGAAGGACGGAACTTGACAAAAAACAATCAAAAAAGGTTTTCCATTAGAACTCATCGTTTAGGATTCTCACGATTTTCAAGATGAAAACTATTCACCTGCATTTTTTGTAAAAAGTACAGATTTAACTAGAATTATAGACACGTGTCTACTTCAAAAGTTGAAATTGTTCATAATTTTAAATTCAAAAATTAACTAAAATAGCCAAATAACAGATGCATTTCAGTCGAAAGAAACAGTATTTATTCAGAATTGTAACTCGTTATTCAACTGAAAGAAAAATGCTCACAATGAAAATAGTAACATGTTTTGTAGCTCTTCTTGGATGTACAAGAGCAGGTTTAATGGAACAGTCAGGAATGATGCCTCGAGGAAATGAAAATCCAGAGTATAACATTGGTGAAATGGACTATACTGGAGAATCTCATAATGGTAATTGGTAGATTTGTAATTTAGAAAAATTATTAAAAGGAATGCTTGAAAAGTTGGAGATTTTGATGAGGAACCCAGTCATTCGGCAACTTGTAGAAAACAATCAGAAAATGACAACTCCATCTGGTCCCAATTTGAGTGATCTTTTTGACAGATTCTTCAGTCAAAGTAATATGCAAACATCTGAGGTTAAACCCAATTTTTCAATTTTTGACATTCCTCCTCCTGATAATAATGTTGCTAAGACGAATGAAGCTGCCCCCAGTGATAATTCAGGTCTAATAAATGTTCTTGGGGGAGGAAAAGGACCTGTGGCTGCCTTACAAAATATTGGCTCAATCATAAGTAAGTTAAGGAAATTTTTCTAAAAAATTTGGTGATGATTGGATTTATTAGAAGAGACAAAAGATGGATTCAGTTTATTGAAGAGTATCTTTGGTGGAGGAAGTGAAGAGAAAAACGAGAAAAGCCCGGACTATAGCATTGGAAATCTGTTTGATGGAGAATTTGGAGGTTTGGGAGATTTGGGATTTGGTGGAGAAATGGGTGGCCTTGAAAACATAGGAAATTTTGGAGGATTTGATGATTATTAATTATAATATGAAAAGTAGCAAAATAAAATATTTATACAAATCATCAAAGTTTTCGAGAAAAAGTAAATAGAAATAAGCAGGTGAGAATGTATAAAATTCAGAGAAATGTATAAGAAGAGATTAATAAGAGAATAAAACAAAATGAAGTTTCAAATAATGTTGATTTTAGTAACGAACAACGTTTTATTGAGTTATTATATTGAGAAGAATGAAAATAGTGGAATGGGGAAAAATGATTTTATTGTGAAGCGACAACAAGAGAACAATGAAGCAGCTGCATCGGAGACACCTGCAGACAGCTCCGAAGACACGACTGAGCCAGCAGCCGAAGATGCTGCTGCTGACGCCTCAACGTCAGAAGCCGCAGCAGAAGATGCCACTTCTACGGAGGCTGCTGAAGAGGGCTCTAGCGAAGAGGCAGCAACCACACCAGGCGCGGGAGATGAAACTCCTGCTGAGGAAGCTGCATCGGAGACACCTGCAGACAGCTCCGAAGACACGACTGAGCCAGCAGCCGAAGATGCTGCTGCTGACGCCTCAACGTCGGAAGCCGCAGCAGAAGATGCCACTTCTACGGAGGCTGCTGAAGAAGGCTCTAGGGAAGAGGTAGCAACCACACCAGGCGCGGGAGATGAAGCTCCTGCTGAGGAAGCTGCATCAGAGACACCTGCAGACAGCTCCGAAGACACGACTGAGCCAGCAGCCGAAGATGCTGATGCTGACGCCTCAATGTCAGAAGCCGCAGCAGAAGATGCCACTTCTACGGAGGCTGCTGAAGAGGGCTCTAGCGAAGAGGCAGCAACCACACCAGGCGCGAGAGATGAAGCTCCTGCTGAGGAAGCTGCATCAGAGACACCTGCAGACAGCTCCATAGACACGACTGAGCCAGCAGCCGAAGATGCTGCTGCTGACGCCTCAACGTCGGAAGCCGCAGCAGAAGATGCCACTTCTACGGAGGCTGCTGAAGAAGGCTCTAGCGAAGAGGCAGCAACCACACCAGGCGCGGGAGATGAAGCTCCTGCTGAGGAAGCTGCATCGGAGACACCTGCAGACAGCTCCATAGACACGACTGAGCCAGCAGCCGAAGATGCTGCTGCTGACGCCTCAACGTCGGAAGCCGCAGCAGAAGATGCCACTTCTACGGAGGCTGCTGAAGAAGGCTCTAGCGAAGAGGCAGCAACCACACCAGGCGCGGGAGATGAAGCTCCTGCTGAGGAAGCTGCATCGGAGACACCTGCAGACAGCTCCATAGACACGACTGAGCCAGCAGCCGAAGATGCTGCTGCTGACGCCTCAACGTCGGAAGCCGCAGCAGAAGATGCCACTTCTACGGAGGCTGCTGAAGAAGGCTCTAGCGAAGAGGCAGCAACCACACCAGGCGCGGGAGATGAAGCTCCTGCTGAGGAAGCTGCATCGGAGACACCTGCAGACAGCTCCATAGACACGACTGAGCCAGCAGCCGAAGATGCTGCTGCTGACGCCTCAACGTCGGAAGCCGCAGCAGAAGATGCCACTTCTACGGAGGCTGCTGAAGAAGGCTCTAGCGAAGAGGCAGCAACCACACCAGGCGCGGGAGATGAAGCTCCTGCTGAGGAAGCTGCATCGGAGACACCTGCAGACAGCTCCATAGACACGACTGAGCCAGCAGCCGAAGATGCTGCTGCTGACGCCTCAACGTCGGAAGCCGCAGCAGAAGATGCCACTTCTACGGAGGCTGCTGAAGAAGGCTCTAGCGAAGAGGCAGCAACCACACCAGGCGCGGGAGATGAAGCTCCTGCTGAGGAAGCTGCATCGGAGACACCTGCAGACAGCTCCATAGACACGACTGAGCCAGCAGCCGAAGATGCTGCTGCTGACGCCTCAACGTCGGAAGCCGCAGCAGAAGATGCCACTTCTACGGAGGCTGCTGAAGAAGGCTCTAGCGAAGAGGCAGCAACCACACCAGGCGCGGGAGATGAAGCTCCTGCTGAGGAAGCTGCATCGGAGACACCTGCAGACAGCTCCATAGACACGACTGAGCCAGCAGCCGAAGATGCTGCTGCTGACGCCTCAACGTCGGAAGCCGCAGCAGAAGATGCCACTTCTACGGAGGCTGCTGAAGAAGGCTCTAGCGAAGAGGCAGCAACCACACCAGGCGCGGGAGATGAAGCTCCTGCTGAGGAAGCTGCATCGGAGACACCTGCAGACAGCTCCATAGACACGACTGAGCCAGCAGCCGAAGATGCTGCTGCTGACGCCTCAACGTCGGAAGCCGCAGCAGAAGATGCCACTTCTACGGAGGCTGCTGAAGAAGGCTCTAGCGAAGAGGCAGCAACCACACCAGGCGCGGGAGATGAAGCTCCTGCTGAGGAAGCTGCATCGGAGACACCTGCAGACAGCTCCATAGACACGACTGAGCCAGCAGCCGAAGATGCTGCTGCTGACGCCTCAACGTCGGAAGCCGCAGCAGAAGATGCCACTTCTACGGAGGCTGCTGAAGAAGGCTCTAGCGAAGAGGCAGCAACCACACCAGGCGCGGGAGATGAAGCTCCTGCTGAGGAAGCTGCATCGGAGACACCTGCAGACAGCTCCATAGACACGACTGAGCCAGCAGCCGAAGATGCTGCTGCTGACGCCTCAACGTCGGAAGCCGCAGCAGAAGATGCCACTTCTACGGAGGCTGCTGAAGAAGGCTCTAGCGAAGAGGCAGCAACCACACCAGGCGCGGGAGATGAAGCTCCTGCTGAGGAAGCTGCATCGGAGACACCTGCAGACAGCTCCATAGACACGACTGAGCCAGCAGCCGAAGATGCTGCTGCTGACGCCTCAACGTCGGAAGCCGCAGCAGAAGATGCCACTTCTACGGAGGCTGCTGAAGAAGGCTCTAGCGAAGAGGCAGCAACCACACCAGGCGCGGGAGATGAAGCTCCTGCTGAGGAAGCTGCATCGGAGACACCTGCAGACAGCTCCATAGACACGACTGAGCCAGCAGCCGAAGATGCTGCTGCTGACGCCTCAACGTCGGAAGCCGCAGCAGAAGATGCCACTTCTACGGAGGCTGCTGAAGAAGGCTCTAGCGAAGAGGCAGCAACCACACCAGGCGCGGGAGATGAAGCTCCTGCTGAGGAAGCTGCATCGGAGACACCTGCAGACAGCTCCATAGACACGACTGAGCCAGCAGCCGAAGATGCTGCTGCTGACGCCTCAACGTCGGAAGCCGCAGCAGAAGATGCCACTTCTACGGAGGCTGCTGAAGAAGGCTCTAGCGAAGAGGCAGCAACCACACCAGGCGCGGGAGATGAAGCTCCTGCTGAGGAAGCTGCATCGGAGACACCTGCAGACAGCTCCATAGACACGACTGAGCCAGCAGCCGAAGATGCTGCTGCTGACGCCTCAACGTCGGAAGCCGCAGCAGAAGATGCCACTTCTACGGAGGCTGCTGAAGAAGGCTCTAGCGAAGAGGCAGCAACCACACCAGGCGCGGGAGATGAAGCTCCTGCTGAGGAAGCTGCATCGGAGACACCTGCAGACAGCTCCATAGACACGACTGAGCCAGCAGCCGAAGATGCTGCTGCTGACGCCTCAACGTCGGAAGCCGCAGCAGAAGATGCCACTTCTACGGAGGCTGCTGAAGAAGGCTCTAGCGAAGAGGCAGCAACCACACCAGGCGCGGGAGATGAAGCTCCTGCTGAGGAAGCTGCATCGGAGACACCTGCAGACAGCTCCATAGACACGACTGAGCCAGCAGCCGAAGATGCTGCTGCTGACGCCTCAACGTCGGAAGCCGCAGCAGAAGATGCCACTTCTACGGAGGCTGCTGAAGAAGGCTCTAGCGAAGAGGCAGCAACCACACCAGGCGCGGGAGATGAAGCTCCTGCTGAGGAAGCTGCATCGGAGACACCTGCAGACAGCTCCATAGACACGACTGAGCCAGCAGCCGAAGATGCTGCTGCTGACGCCTCAACGTCGGAAGCCGCAGCAGAAGATGCCACTTCTACGGAGGCTGCTGAAGAAGGCTCTAGCGAAGAGGCAGCAACCACACCAGGCGCGGGAGATGAAGCTCCTGCTGAGGAAGCTGCATCGGAGACACCTGCAGACAGCTCCATAGACACGACTGAGCCAGCAGCCGAAGATGCTGCTGCTGACGCCTCAACGTCGGAAGCCGCAGCAGAAGATGCCACTTCTACGGAGGCTGCTGAAGAAGGCTCTAGCGAAGAGGCAGCAACCACACCAGGCGCGGGAGATGAAGCTCCTGCTGAGGAAGCTGCATCGGAGACACCTGCAGACAGCTCCATAGACACGACTGAGCCAGCAGCCGAAGATGCTGCTGCTGACGCCTCAACGTCGGAAGCCGCAGCAGAAGATGCCACTTCTACGGAGGCTGCTGAAGAAGGCTCTAGCGAAGAGGCAGCAACCACACCAGGCGCGGGAGATGAAGCTCCTGCTGAGGAAGCTGCATCGGAGACACCTGCAGACAGCTCCATAGACACGACTGAGCCAGCAGCCGAAGATGCTGCTGCTGACGCCTCAACGTCGGAAGCCGCAGCAGAAGATGCCACTTCTACGGAGGCTGCTGAAGAAGGCTCTAGCGAAGAGGCAGCAACCACACCAGGCGCGGGAGATGAAGCTCCTGCTGAGGAAGCTGCATCGGAGACACCTGCAGACAGCTCCATAGACACGACTGAGCCAGCAGCCGAAGATGCTGCTGCTGACGCCTCAACGTCGGAAGCCGCAGCAGAAGATGCCACTTCTACGGAGGCTGCTGAAGAAGGCTCTAGCGAAGAGGCAGCAACCACACCAGGCGCGGGAGATGAAGCTCCTGCTGAGGAAGCTGCATCGGAGACACCTGCAGACAGCTCCATAGACACGACTGAGCCAGCAGCCGAAGATGCTGCTGCTGACGCCTCAACGTCGGAAGCCGCAGCAGAAGATGCCACTTCTACGGAGGCTGCTGAAGAAGGCTCTAGCGAAGAGGCAGCAACCACACCAGGCGCGGGAGATGAAGCTCTTGCTGAGGAAGCTGCATCGGAGACACCTGCAGACAGCTCCATAGACACGACTGAGCCAGCAGCCGAAGATGCTGCTGCTGACGCCTCAACGTCGGAAGCCGCAGCAGAAGATGCCACTTCTACGGAGGCTGCTGAAGAAGGCTCTAGCGAAGAGGCAGCAACCACACCAGGCGTGGGAGATGAAGCTCCTGCTGAGGAAGCTGCATCGGAGACACCTGCAGACAGCTCCGAAGATGCTGTTGCTGACGCCTCAACGTCATCGGAGTCATTAGCGACTGAAGACGCCACTACTACGCAGGTTTCAGGTTTAACTGCATCTATTTCTGCAGGAGATCTTAGTACAACGACACTCAATCCTTCAACAACTACTTACCGATCTGTTTTTGATTCTCTTCAAAATCTTATCTCTTTTGTTCCCTTCCTAGACATTGGTCATGATCTTTATAAACATTCTCGAGGAATTTCAACTATTGCTCCTCATTCTGATTTTTCAACCATCTCCTCTGTGAAAGATTTACTGTCATTATTCGGATTGTCAAAGTTGGCATATGAATACATTAGCGACAATTACTTTCCATCTACTCCTGAGCCCGAGAAGATGAAACCGTACAACTTCTTTTCTCCATTTTCCCTTTATGGCAGTGCAAATTTTGGATATCAGCTTTTCCATCAGTTTGGATTCTTGTAACTACCCTTTTTCGATCCATTAATCTTTATTTAATTAATTATAAAACTTTATCATATCATGACTCCAAATAATTTTCAAATGTTTAGAGTTATTTTTTACTGATTTGAAATTAGCCTGCCATTTCACATTCTCTTTTGTATTTTGAATTGTTTTTCATTATTGATGTTCCGATTGAGGAGATTCAACTCCTACTGTCTCGATATTCCATTCATCTATCTGCTCAACAAATGTTTGACGATGCTTACCACATTCTTTCTAATTGCTGTCTTACTTAGAATGTGATTATTAGCTTTATTTTATTTATAAATACGTATTCCACCAGGTTTCTTCACATTCAATTCCTAGATTAAATCCTCAAATTTTATAAACTTAATAATATATTTCATCGAGTTATAATCAGAATGTGTACTTGTTCTTCAATTCATGTAATCTTAGACTTATTCTTCTAATTTACAATCTTCCATAATCTTATATTGATAAGTTGAATTAATGAACAATTAATTGGCCCAATGGCCCATGGGAGTTGTAATGTGTGTACATGATTTCCTGTATGCAAAAATTTGAATTTTTTTTTCTCTCATTTTGAAAATTTAATAACCTGTTGTTTTAAATACAACCTTTAATTGTTTGTTCATTTTCTTATTATGAAGACAAAAAAATTATGTTCCTAAAACATTTTTCGTCCAATAATTTATCAACCTAAGTTTGCATCTGATAAATCTGAATTGATTTTTAAGATTTTCTATCAATAAGAACGGTTGAATAAATCATTATAATTGATTATTAGAAGACCATGAGATAAATTTTATGCCACCAAGACATTTTTGCGCTATATTCTTATAACTGTCATCAACCCTATTTACTCATGGAATGTTGTATTTATTGTTTAAGAATACGTTTGATGTATTCATAATTTTCATTCTTAAGTTCGGAACATTCATACTTATTGGTTAATTAGTCTTAATTAATTTTCCTAGTCAATAAAAATACATGCATCAATATTTTTGAATAATTTGAGACACCTAGTCTGAACTAAATTGGTAAGAGAAAGTAGCGGAATTCGTGAAATCAATCTTCAACACTCTTTTGTGCAAGCAATTATCGGAGAAAGATTATTTTCTATAATGCTCTATGGACTTTTCTTCTTCAACACGAGCTTCAGATATTTATTTATTATAAAAAAAATTCTCAACATTTCAGTCTTATTGCAGATGCTATTAAAAACTCTAATAAAACTCCAGCTGAGTTATAATTATATGAGTTATTAATAATTTTGAAAATGAAAATCAAAGTATATGTAGGAAGAATTTTGAAAATAAATTGAAATGATAATCAGAAATCTATTAGTATGTATGCTCATATTGATAAATTTATCAATAATAAACTGTCAAGAAACACCAGCAACAGAAGCTCCAGCAACTGAAGAAGCCGCTACAGAAGCTCCAGCAACTGAAGAAGCCGCTACAGAAGCTCCAGCAACTGAAGAAGCCGCTACAGAAGCTCCAGCAACTGAAGAAGCCGCTACAGAAGCTCCAGCAAATGAAGAAGCCGCTACAGAAGCTCCAGCAACTGAAGAAGCCGCTACAGAAGCTCCAGCAACTGAAGAAGCCGCTACAGAAGCTCCAGCAAATGAAGAATCCGCTACAGAAGCTCCAGCAACTGAAGAAGCCGCTACAGAAGCTCCAGCAACTGAAGAAGCCGCTACAGAAGCTCCAGCAAATGAAGAACCTGCGCCCTCTCCATCAACTTATTTAGATTATCTCAAAGGATTAGCTTCAATATATACTCTCTCCAAATATGGCTATGAGGGTCTCACCAGCATTTTTGAATCTTTTGATGCTTCGACTGAATCTAACCAAAACATCGAAGAAAAATCTTATTTAGAAATGTTCAAGGAAATCGCTTCCCTCTTAGGCCTATCGAAAATTGGCTATGATGCTTACAATTATTTTCAAACAACTACCTCTGTACCAGAAGAGGGTTTATTCTCAAAAGCGCTAGAGAACTTTCAAAAATTGATGACACTATATGGAGGCTCAAAGTTGGGTTATGATGCTTTGAAAAAGTTTATGCCTAGCATGCCAAAAGGCCAAGCGGACGATGACGATTACGAAGATTTGAATATTCTTTTGGGAGGCATTGGAAGAGAAATGCTAAGAAGGCAACAATTTGAGAGAAGATACAAATAAAATAAGAAAATTAAAATAAAAAATAAAATTTTTTGAAAAGATATGATAAAACAATATTTATCAAACTTTATTCTCATGATTGGAATTGAGTTTTTCAAAGATTGCATACTCAAGTTGTATCTAGAATGATAAAAGTTCTAAGAGCTATGGGAATTAACGAAATTCGTACAATGAGACCAAATTGTATGACTTGGCTAATAATTTGAAAGAAGGGACCGGTAAATAAAAAAATCGAAAATAGTAATTTTTCGGTGTTTAATGGACTTAATTCATTCATATATATATCCTAACTAAATAAAGGTACATATTCTTCTGATATATGATTACTAAACATAATCTTATCACAATTAGTTTTTCAATTCTTTTCTCATATCTTATCAGTTGAGACATCAGAAAGCAAATTATCGTAAAATATTTTTACGTCAAGAGGAGGTTATCGATTTTTCTTATTCACTAAAGCGAATTCCTCAACTATTCATGATCACATCTTGAAATAGATTTGTAATTTCTTCAACAGAAAATAGTTTATATATTTGATAATTTCATGATAAATCCTACGTCATTATATTTTTACTATGAAACTCAGTATAATTCTAATATTCTCATTTTGTTTGGCAATTAACAGTTTCATTATTGAAAA
Source organism: Gyrodactylus bullatarudis (assembly GCA_012064415.1). Taxonomy (NCBI): domain Eukaryota; kingdom Metazoa; phylum Platyhelminthes; class Monogenea; order Gyrodactylidea; family Gyrodactylidae; genus Gyrodactylus; species Gyrodactylus bullatarudis. The sequence goes on from SSNU01000024.1 coordinate 304,114, forward strand.
TTTAAATACAGCTAATCTTTTCGAACAAGGCGTACAATGTATTCTTGAAAAGAGTAATCCTGATGGAAAGATGAATCCGATGCAGAAATTGGCACTAGATTATGTTAAAAATTATCTCTCAGGAAGTCAAGCTAGCGAAAGCCCCCCAGAAACACCCAAACCAGAAGAAAAAACAGAGGAAAAAGCAGACAATTCTGAAAAATCTTGGGTAGGCACTGCGTATAAAGCGTTGACTGATCTTATGGGAGGAGACACTGGAAAAGATTTAGGCCAAACAGCATTAAATTATCTGGTTCAATATCTCCAGTCTTGATAAGGTCTTGAAATTAAATATAATAAACACATAAAAGATGTTAAAGATTTCATTTTTCTATAGGATTTAAATGTTTTTGCGAAAATAATGAGTCTAAAATAATTATCTCTTATTAGCTATTTGAATTTTGAAGTACTTCACTTGGCAACATTTTGATGAGCAATCGAGTAGAACATCCACCTGATCTTATGTGGTAGGTTTAAAATTCAACATAAATATCTTTTTTCTCATATTTTTATTTTCAAATAAAATGCAAAGCTATCAGATCATTTCTCAAATTCTCTTCCTACTTTTCATATTAGAAACAAATTCATTGAACATTTTCAACATGAGACCGGCGTCAAGTCAACAAAATAAAACAATACCACAGGTCGCGGAGAAGGAAGTCCATGATCAAAATAATCGATCAGTTTTTAACAATCTCTTCAGAAGTCCTTCAAAGTTTCAGCCTATTAAATTCAGTACACCTCAGAATAAAACAAGTGAAATCCGAATTGAGGAAGGACTTAGTTCTCTTCTTGGTGTTTTGAAGAGTAGGAATTCGTAAAATATTTTCAAATAAAAATGAATTCTTCAAGAATTTCTTTCATTTTTAGTCAGTATAAAAGGATTTGATTAAGTTATTTACTCTAAAATGTACAAACTATCGATAATATTTCTTGTCTAATTGATTGGAGCTATCTCCAGTTTGGGTCCTGAAATGGGTGGATTACCTGATCTAAATGAGGCAATTAATAAAGCTGAAAATTTTCTTCATTCAGTCAAAAACGCTCTTGGATGAAGAATATAATTTATATTTGATAAATAAATCGTGACATCTTTATCCACTTTTTTCTAATGCCTTGAATTGTTCGATAGTATGGTACAAGAAGCATTTTAGTAGATCAAATAACTGATCGTCTACAATTCTCTTTTCGATTACATCAAGAACCATAACTCTCAATGAATTTTCTTCCAGAATACAATTATTTTAAGCTATTATTTTAACCAAGCATACCACCTGTATTTATAAACTCAAAATTGAATCCAGAATTATTAGATCATATTTATTTACGGTATTAGCATGAAAATATCTTTCATTTTGATTGTTTTTCTAATAGAAATATTGTTTCTCCATGGTCATCAAATCAGTGTTCGAGCGTTAAGCGATGAGTACTTTGTTCACAGCAAAGAGACTGCAAAGTTAATGTGGGAGATCTTACGTAAACTTGAGATTATGCCTGATAACACTGGATACATTTACTGGTTCTTCAGTTTGATCTATCGATTTCTTATCTATCTCTATGGTACATTCGATATTTCATTAAACAACATGTACTTGATAAAAAACTCTCCTGACCAGTGATTAATTGAAAACAAGAAATTGCATGATGGAGATCAAAATTTGTAAAATATTGTCAATTCATTTAGCATCATATTTTTGTTTTTAATCAATAAAATTAAGAAAATTATTCATTAAAAGAAAAAGAATTTAATTATGAAGAAAAGATTTTAGATTATCTTACAAAACATATAAAAGGCTGAATTGAATGCTATTTACGATTACAACCATGCTTTTTCATCAATTGGTATTTTTAATTTTTGTCGGGTTCTCCTATGCATTCATTGGCAAAGATATTTTCAAGAAAGGATTGAAAGCAGTAGGAATAGAGGGAGCAGATGAAGCAGTAGATCAACTTGAAGGCTTTCTGGGCTCAGATATCGGACAACAGGCTTCATCATTTGTTTCAAATTTTTTTTCAGGTTGAATAAAATCTCAAATATGGTTTGATCTAAGCTTTTTGTTAATAATTAGATAATTTTAAGAAATAGAAACGGGAGCAATATTCATTATATCTCAGAATTTGAATAAAAAAATAATTTTTTGATCTTTAAAATAAAACTGCTGGTTTTTATTTTCATTCTTGGCCTGAATATTGTTAGTTAATCTTATGAAATTCACATTCTAGAATTCTCGTGGCTAGGTGTGGAATTAAAATTTCTATTAAGATAGATGCTTAAGAATTTAAAAAACCGTGACAGTACTAACAAGTTAATTATTATAAGCATGACGATGATAAATTTAGTTATGCATAAAGGTCCATATTATTTCTAAGCCGATTGAGATGGTTTGATTGAGTGATAAAAGAAATATTTTATTTAAATTATGATTTTAGGAAACCAAGAGCTATTAGGACAGCTTTTAGGCTCATGAACATCTCCTTCAAATCTACAAAAAATTTTTCATCGATTTCTCGTTTTCCCAACAAATGCTCTTCTCTGCTTATCGTATTCACAATGAGTAGAGACACTACCAGTAATGAAATAATGTAAATTTTACTGACTGTCTCCATCCAGTAAAGTTTATCAAAACACAAGTGAAAACAAAACCCTATTTATAAAAAATAAGTTGAATTTTTTTCATTCATAAAAGAGAGTATGTTGCAGGTGCCTGAGAAGTATTTTTGCTTGTCTAGAAAAATAAAATTCTTAAAATATTTCAACCTTTTAATTTAGAAATTGAATTCATCTTCAAGAAGGAAGATGCAAAGGAAACTTTTCAGATTGTTCAGCTTGATCCTTGTAGGGCTATACATTGTGAGGAGTTCTCAGTATGATTGTTCTAAAGACAATTGTAAGATAACTGAGACCCCATCACCAAATGAAGATCTATATGAGCCAACTATCGATAAAAGAGCAGCCAGAAAAACAACTAACCGAAAGAAACCATCACCTAGACGTACGAGGAAAAGCAGTAGCCGTAGTTCAAAAAATAGTTCATGGACAAACTGGATACGAAAATCGGCTACTTCACTTAAAGGCTTTCTTGATAAATTTTCTGGTGCTCTAAGAAAAAGCTATTATAATGTTGAGTGCAGATCAAAATAAAGCATTTATTATTTATGAAAAATTTTCTTCGTGTTCGTCGTAGCCTGGATCTCCAGGTAGGAGCACATCTATTCCGAATTGTGAGAGAAATGGCTTTAGTTTATTTAAAATCAACTGTACAAGTCGCTGAAAATCCTCTTTAAACTTTTCAGAGACTCTCTTTTGAATATGATCTCCCTCAGGCAGATTGAAGCAACAAGCTAATCCAATTATCAAAGAAATTATCAGAAGCTTGCGCATATCTGAAATAATTTTCCAGCTAGACAGAATTATCAAAACTTATATCAATAGTTAAGGAATTTAATTTTATTATTGAATAATTTTTCTGAGTATACACAAATTCTTTCTCGTTAATTTTGCAATCCGAGGTAAATTGAATATAAGCGACGAAGTAAGTCGAACAATGTCATTAACTTTTCTTGTGAGAACCAATCTTCTGCAGTCCTTTTTGCAACAACATTTTCCGTGAGATGGTAACTAAAAATAACAGTGAATAAAAAATTTAGAACGACTAGCTGTTGAGTACACATTTCAGTAATGCAGTAGAAATTCTTTAATATTTGAATTTTATATGGAAATCAAACTATACTCTGATTTAACTAAACAGATGTTTTTAGTTGATTTCTTAAAAATTAAGAGACATTGAAACATTTTGGAGAAAAGTCTCAGAATATGAAAATAACACTGTTGCTGCTCTCTATTTTTATTTGCTTTGTGAGCGGCTGGTTTTACGAGGGGAAAAGTACAAGACGACGCTACGTCCCACGTAAGAAAGTGACAGAGAAATCCGGTTGGTTCAGTGGTTGGTTCTCTAAAAACGATACGGGCAAGAAGAAGAAAAAACCAAGGAGAAAAGAGAAACCGGCAAAGATAAGAAAACCAAGACCCACCTATCAAAAAGTGATAAGGCAACCCTTAGAGGCAAGAGATCGATCTAGATTTATTATAGAGCTCACTGAAATTATCATGAAAACGTTGAGAGCTATAAAGGCAGTGTGAATATTTAAAAATACATTTATTTATTTTTACAAATCAAAATTATTCATACTCTAATTTCAATTTCATTCTTCAAATCAAACGGTGCTGGCTTCGGTGTCGGATAGCCAGGATTGAACATGAAGATGTTATAAATTTCTTTCAGCTGGGCAATTACATCAAGAACAATTGAGGCTGTTGATTCTGATACTTTTTTGGCATCAACTTCGATTAATCTTGTTGTGAATATCACAAGACTTAGGAACTGGAAAAACTGAATAAACTTTCGCTGCATGAAATTTTCATTTGAAACAACAAATAAGACTCAGATGTTTAAAAGTATAAATTTTAATTTATTGTATACAACAAACAAGTAGAAAATCAATATTTTAACTATATAATTCGACCTCATTCTTAAAATTGAAGGTCTTGTCTGGCTCCCTAGCTAGATATATTAAATAGTGGTAGATAGCCTTGATGAAATTAAATACCTCGACCATGTATTCGACTTGAGAATTCGATCGACTGCTCCTAGTACGGTAAATCATCTATATTAAGATCAGTTTAATTCTCAACTTGATGTAGAGACTACATATATAAACCTTGTTGCTAACCTAATTCTATGCACCAGTCTGATAGACTTGTAGAGAAAACACAAACATGCAATTAATTAAAATTAAGTAAAGCATTAAGGTAAATTAACAACAACGTTATTCTTCCATCGTAAATAATAAGCTGGCTTTGGTGTTGGAGGCGGGAAAAAGTATTGATACCAATCAACAAAATACATCCCAACAGCAACAAAATAGTCCCAAATGGTTAGGCCGAAATGTTTTGCAGCTTCTGCGACACTTATGCCAAAGTCTCTTGCATACCGAGCTATGGCTAGAGCTAAATTACCGCCAAATTCCAAGACTGGCTTGAATATTTTATCTCTCTTCTCTAATTTGTCATCGGCGAAAATTGAGAGCAAATATATGAACAATACAGGGTAAAAACTTATCATGTCACACCGTGATTTGGTAATGATATCAGAAATTTAAATCAGTGTTAAAATATCAAGAATTCTCAACCAATAAGAGCCAAGTATGATATAGAAAAAAAAACTTTATTTAATCAGCTTCCAAAGCGAACAGAGGTTTTCCGAAAAAGGTTACACGCAAGGGCGGATTCGTTACAGTTGGACCGAACATGTAAGTTGAGAAATAATTGAGATATGAGTACAGATAGACAAAGGCGGACACAAAAAAGTCAAGGATCATAATTTCTCTTAAAAATTGAAGTTTAATTCTTCTCTTATCATTGGCAGTATGATTCTCTATTGGTTGTTAAAACATTTGATGCAGGTGTTGATAGATATAAATCATGTGGTTTGAGGTTTTAAAAAATTTATTGTGATGAGAATTAAAGTTTTCCAACTGTTTCATTTTAGCCGTAATGATCATATGTTTTTACGAGGAACTTCACCAGGGCTATAACAAAGTCTGCAGTATCACGCTTTTCAATATGTTGTCCTTCCTCGGGATAAATTCGATAACCTTCAAGGCATGAAAACCCCAAGAGGAAATAAATTAAATTCAAATATCTCATTTCTGTCTCGTCTCTTGTACAAGTGCTCTATTTAAAATATTCGCAAAACTTATTATTATTACTCAATTAGAAACACACAAACAAATTACTTCATAATTATATATATATAAATATTTATTAATTTACAAGAGTTGAAAAATGTTCCTATGCATCGGCAAATTGATATGACTTTACAATAGCATCAAGAAAAGCCATTACCACTTGAAGTGCTGATACAGCTCGCTTATCAATCCGTTGTTTATCATTTTCCTCTGAATCATAATCTAAATTGTCGGATCTGATAAGGTTGGACTTTGTCGTAACTATCAAAATCGTACAGATGAGAGTGAAAGCTAATCTAAGATTGAAGTTCATTTTTTCTGATAATGTAAAAATTAATAACAACAAAGAAGCTTTATACCTAATTCCTCTTAGCAGATGTTTAATCTAATCAAGAGTTATGTAAATTCTAAAAATAGATTTATTGTTAAAAATAGTCACAAAAGAAATAATTCCATAGATGAAACTTAGGTGCTGTATTGATATGCCTTTACAATGAAATCCAATAACGACATGATTAGTTGGAGTTCAGAGACTGATCGCTTCTCCAATCTGGCGTCATCTGTATAGTCATATATAACTTTGGTTGAGGTTCTGACAGATTCTGTTCCTACAATGGTGATGAATAGAGTTAATGCGATAAAGCTAAGAGAGATACAACCACTTGAGCTCTGCATTACTAGATCTTTAAAATTTTGAATTAATTTCAAAGTTTTAAATATTCTCGCAAGTTCAAACCTCAGCTGTGGAGTCTAGCAATAACTTTTTTGTCTGGAAAATAAGAGAATTGAGATTTTTAATCTATTTTCAATGTTGCATTTCATCTATTATTCGATCCGCAGATTACAATTAATAAAGCCGAAGATAATATTCAAGATCAAAAGTTTGCTATTAATGAAGAGGTCGAAATCAATCAGGTAAAAATAATTTTGAGCAAGGTTTTCACAATAAATTAGGCCAGTGAGTATAATAATAAAAATCTTATTTATTTATTCAAATAGCATATTGTATGGTATTTCTGAATCTTATCATAAAATCCTCTGGTGGGTTGGGTGCAGTTGAGGGATCCGGATGTTGGAAAAGAAACTTTACAAGGGCCCCAAGGAACTTTGAAATACTAATTGCGTACTCTAGATTGCTAACAGTGGTATAACGCTTATTGATCAAATGTGAGTTTACTCCGCCCAATAAAAGTATAAGAACATAAACTCGATAAAATAACTGCATAAATGAAAGGTAAATGTATTGACAATTGAGAAAATTATCCAAAATATGTGTATGTCTTTGCGATTAATTCAGCAGCAGCAACCAATACTTCGATTAAATCTCTTTTTTCAATTCGATCACCATTCTCGTCATCAGATAATGAAACCTTGAGAAGAAGCAGAAGATGAAAAATGAATAACATTGGTTGAATTGCTTATACTCTTTAATTATATAGAACAGATGGTTTAATGAAAATTGAAGAATACATATCTGCTCAGCATGAAAAAGTCTATGAGAGAAAGTCAAAAGAATATGAGAAATATTCTCTTTTGGTTAGAAAAGTCTCATCAATATCACCTGTTTAGATATAGACCAAATGTAAGAAAACTCAAGACTAATTTATCCTCACAAGAAAAAAGTCAAGAGGGGCGATCCGGGAAATATGAGAAATTTTGCTAGACATCTATTCCAGATTTTTATATCTATTTCGTGCTTTCTTATACCCAACATTCTCTCTAATGAAATAAAGAAAAGACAATTCAATATTGGAGAAATTGCCAGCAGTTTTGTCAATGTTACAAGATTACTTTTGTATTATTGGGCTAAACCTGTGGGCGAACCTATGAAAATAGAAAATGAATTCGAATTTTTCTTGATGCAATAAATTCATGTAAAAGATGAACATATAAATTAAATACAAGAAAGAAGGCACTTTAAAAAACGTTTTATTCATAATCCAAACTCTATATTTTGGGCTTCTTCTTTTTTCTGAAATTGAATTGAGCTCTTTCAGATGAAGATATATTTGAATCTTTTGATTGGTTGAAACAGGCTTTGATTTGAGATAAACTTACTTTCTTGTTTTTCTAATTTGACTTATGTTCCATATAAATTTTTGATATTTTAACTTACCGTCGGAAAGTGTGTCTAGAGGAAAACAGGATGTCTACTGCTAGAATTCAGACTCACACAAGATAATCAACTCTACAGTTGTTGAATATGTTAAGTCTTTTAAAATTACGATAACTTACCGATCTCTGTAGGTAAGCATGAGACTTATAATTGACTTATCTTACTGATCAGATGTACGTTCAGATAATTCTCTTTTTTCCTCGATGAATATCACGTTAACGGATGCTTACACTGTCAGTAAATAGCTTAGGTTTTCAGTGATACTAAATTATCAAATGAGGTAACTCACTTCCATTTTTTGAATCTATTTTCACACAGTTAAGTTACGTTGTTTTTATTAGGGAATAGTTATGCCATGATAATTAGGTTGCTCACTTTTTTTTCCTCTTTTTCAAATTTCTCCTACGAACAGACTTCATTAAGACAAAATGATCATTTAGGAAATTAAGTTTTCAAAGTTACTTCGTCACTCACAAAGAAAGCTTTTTCTTCTTTCGTAAACTGAGCAGAATTAATTATTACAGCCAAGTTACAAGGTAAACTATTAATTATCAATTTAAAATAAAATTTGAAGGGTGGTGGAAACAGTGTATCTTAAAACGGAAGTGATGAATAACACACAATAGCAACCAATTCTATCGAGTTAATATATAATTATTAGACCGATTAATAATTAGTAGTTATTAGTTATTAATTAATGATTAACATACCTCTTGTTGGCTCTGTTAAAGGCCTTTAAACTATGAAATAAAATTTAAACAACATACGAATATTAGTGTAAAATGTTTATCTTACTCAGAATAACAGTTTCTAAATTATTGCATGATTTCTTTCAACATAAAAGAATTTACTCCAAAAGGGTACTTGAGAATATTCAGAGATTGTTTATTTCACTTACAAATCGACTTCTGACTTTGGCCTGACAGATTGTAAATGAAAAAAAGTTTAAATTTACTGGGGATTATCTTCAATCTGATTTTCGACAGCATCTCTATAGTCTTCGAAATGAGTTTGGTCCTCTTCTTCGTCCTTTTTAATTGAAACAGGGTTTTCTTTCTGCAATAAATTCAGGCTTTCTTTAGACGAGACTTGTAAAATCTGAACAGTTTTAATTACAGGTGGATTGGTATTGATATCATCATCATCTACAACAAGCTGAGAGCTTTCAGTTGAAGTATTCTGTTCTGCATTTGCGGTACTTGTGGTTTCTATCACAGGTTTAAGCGTATCACCTGTCTCTTGATTTTGTAATTCAGTTACATCAAATACAGATTCTTGCTTTACAGAAACATCGTCTGACTCATCTAGTTTTTCTTCTTCGATTTTCGTTACTGTTTCTATTGTCTTGATTGTTTTGATGATTTTGGTTTGAGTTTCCTCGACTTTTTCTTCTGAGCTACTGCTGTTTGATTCATATTCTGGTTCTTTTTCAATAATCGATATCGCTTTTGTTTTAAGTTTCATACTATCTAACAATTTTTCAAGTTCCTCTTCTGATGCCTTATTAGAATCTGGAGTTTTAGTTGATGAATTTGATGTTTCCTTTTGTTTTTCAAGATCTACTTTCTCTTCAGTTTTCTTTTTTCGGCTAGATTTTCTTCCGTTGCCTAATTTTTTTGCCAATAGTCCTTGAATTCCAAGATGCTTTTTATTTTCTTGAGGTTCAATAATGAAATCTTCATCAGATGCAGATGAACGATCATCTTCCTGCGGTTTATTTGAAATAATGATCATTCGTGAACTACTTCTGGACTCAGTTTCTATATTGAAGACTACTCGATCATCGACTGAGCATTGAATTTCTGAGCCGGCATCTTTGTTCTCATCAATTATTGCATTCAAATGGTTTTCAAGCTCTCTGAAATAAGATAATTGTTACAAGATAAACAACCATTACGTAATCATAATTGATAAATTTTTATCAAACTTACAAACAAGAACTTATCAAAGTATGATTTATAATGACAATTTTAACTTTTTACATCTTGCTATTGGATCTTGATTGGTTAAAGAAAGATTTTTTTCACTTGCCTAGAGAATAAAAATCTAAAAGAAATTAACCAAGCTGTTTTATTTATCTTACTCATCTTCAAGGTGACTAGAAATTAAAGTAACTTCTTTTAAAGAAGGAGGCCTAAGTCTGGAGAATAAATGGAACGCCTAAAATCACACCCTCCCTATCTGAGCTTTTAAACCAATAGAAAGGCAGATAAAATATTCAATAAAATACCATATAATTTTAGTCCGGAAAGAGTAAGCCTTCTTTTGAAGAGTTTCTGTTAAACATGCACATTTATTATAAATAATCAACGATAATATCTCACAATTCCATTGCTGAATCACTTTTGCTGAAAATCCATTCATCATTAAAGAGATTTCTTGCAAAATAAAAATACTCACTCTCCGACACTGGATTTGATTTTGATTAAGAATGTTATTTTTATCCAAATTACAAGAATAATTGGGACCTTTATAGATTAGATTGAATGGAACTTGTTAAATACTTTTTTATGCTATTGTATTTATGAAATTTTGTGATAAAGGTACCTTCCGACTCCATTTCTTAACATATTGTTAATGATATGATTGGTTTTGAGCTCACTTTGTCTTAACTGTGAATCTAAATGGCCCGATAGCTGGATACAGGATCAAATTAAACCAACACCAAATTATCCCTTAGTGATATTTAAAGGTATTTTCTTCCTATTTCATACTTGTAAAACATTTGCCTAAACAATTCATTAAAATACACCTTTAACTTACGTAAATTTTGAGCATTTTGCACTAAATAATGAGGATTGCCTTGGTAAAATTATTATTTATTGAAATCTAATATACAGTGGAACAATGAGGTTAATAAATAAGCATCCCCAGCATCTTGGTATAATTTCAAAAATCGTTCAAAGTTACGAGTCAAAGTCTTCACTATAAAAAATAAGTCTTCGGTCATTGAAATTTCATTTTTATGTATGAATCAAGAAATTACTTGGTAAAACTGGCAATTTTTTAGTTAAAAAATTCTAAAAGTATCAAACTTTTGGGATTGATCACTTTACGTTAATTTCAAATCCTATGAATTACTCACTTTGACACTCGAGTGGGTGATCTTTTAAGATAATTCCAATTATGAATCGATGCTTACATATTCTTTTGTTGTGTTTTCCTGAAGTATAATAATTGAAAAATCCTAATGACCCACAGCAATTTGCGTATTCTAAATATACAAGGTTAGCGAGGAATTCTATTTCTTCACTCACGTTGGTTTCATCAACCTTCATCCTATTTCAATCCAGCTCAGTCAACATACCAATGACTTTCAAGGATTCTAAAATTAAAATGGATTTTGTATGAGAGTTCTTGTCCACTTGAAGGAATACAGCTTTTCTCACTCCTGCTGGGACAATCTAGAAGAATGGTCACGGGATGATTTATGGTTTGCTTTACCAACTCATTGGATTCAGTTCTTTGTGGGTTTGGACAGGATTGAAAGTCTTACTGAACTCTTGACAGAATATATTTCCTATGATGATTAATCTTGAAACGAGACAATACTGATTAATAGATTCAAACCTTAGAAAGTATTGATTTCAGGTCTGGGTAATCTAAGCTTACATTAGCAAAGTTATCCTTGGAAAAATATATTATAAATGAGAAAGTTTTCTTTAGTTTTCCAACTCACTTATGTTTATTTTTTCTGAATCAAACCCTGTTATGGTATGCTACTTAATTGTAAATCTCACAGCTTTGTTGTATTGTCACTACAATCATAAAAATATGAAAACAATGATTCTCCTTGAAAAACTAACTATTCCTCAGCAAGTCTGTAATAAGTAAATAATATCTTATCTATGCCAACTCACATTGATTTATTTCTGATAAGAGAGTTTCATGATTTCTCACTTGATCCGTATAACTTACCCTTTATGTTGAATTCTAAATAGTTTATAACAATTCGTACGAGAAGGGGGAACAAACACTGTCCAATCGATGCTTTAGAGAGTTTAATCATTCGAATTGGGATAATTTTAATACTATTTCACGTTTGTACTATGATAAAAAATATTATTCCTCTTGTAAGCATACGTTGCATTTTTTCTAAATCCCATTATGAATTCAAAACTTGGCTAATACTGACTTGGCTACAGCCTCACTAGCATAAATGAGAGAAATTATGACAAGACAAACACAAAAATGTTACTGAACAAAAGTTCAAAATTCCCATTAACACCGGTCATACATGCAGCTTATGGTTTTACTGAAATGAAATTTCCATTCTCTAGAAATACTTGTTCTTTTTTCTTTTGGCCAAGAATAAGATAAATTATCTATCCTTAACTTACATTTCGTATTTTACCATTCTAATGTAATCAGACTAGATTTTCAAAATATTATTAACGAACTCATTATTCTGGTCGAAGCTGGTTGCAAAATAGAATAGAGGTTATTTTGAAGTATTCTCTTAATGGGTCTCACTAAATGGTAGTCGATAAACGTCCGATTCTGCGAAAAGAAGTGGGAAAATTACACTTTTGATGAAATGCTGGAGATAGCTAGATCTACTCTGTGGTTATAAATCTAAGGATAAAATTCATTCTCTTGACTGAGCCATACGAGCAACGTTCCAGACTATATCCGAAACTTAAAATTTTCAGGATTTTTTTACGTTTCATTCTCTCGCCTTCAAGTTACGCAGATTACTAAAAGATTAGCGGCTTACTTTGCATTCAAACCTCTGAATGATTACTATGAAAAGTAATAGTTGATTATTCTGACTTTATCTTTATTCTAAAACACTTGGTCATCTTGTTTTATAATGGGGGTCACACATACTGGAATTTCAAACTAATTTTATGACCATATCTTTCATATTACTCACAGATAAGGAGGGAACCTAATTTTTAAAATTCTATTCATTCAACTGCACAAAATCCTTACATTTGTTGGCTGCAAGGAGAAATACGTTGATTTCATTCTGTGCATAGTAAAAATTACTCATATTTATTTCTTAAGCTAATGAAAGATAAAAGGAATGTTAAGAAGAATGTTTTTCATACAGTCAATGAAGCTCACCTTGATAATTCAAGACTTTGGTGTGTTCAAAGATATATTTCTTCACTATTACCTACAGCTTATACAAAGATCTTGAAATATTTAATATTAAATTCGGACATTGTCCAATGTTAACCAATAATATGGGAGAGGGGATTTACTCAATTTTCATTGGTTTAGAATATCCATTGTAATATCATTGGGTAGGAAAATAGTACAAAGAGTAATTACTCACGAATCTTGAAAATTTGTACTAGGGTAAAATTAGATCCTCATATTACTTGTATTCTCACAAATTTTCTGAATTTTTAATACTAGTTTAAACGGTTAAAGATGCATGCTCTCTTCTTACTGGTGTTCAATCAATTTAAAACTTTTAATACACTCCTGAATCATCAATCTGACTTGTCCTCACTTTGATCTGTTTATTCTGGAAGCAAAGCCAATTTTCTGAGGATTTCAAATTTTTGATTTAAATTTCTTACTTGAAATAACCAAGTCTAATTGATTATTCTGGTTTCCATTAAAATTAGTTACTCATCAGTTTCTGAGTCAGCAAGAAATCTTTTATTTGAATCGATCAGACGAATCGAGTAAATCAAACCCACATGTCGAATGCTTGACTAGGAGCGAAAAAAAATGGTTCACATTCACCCTGATAACTTACTCCGTGACATATCTGGCAGGGTTTCATATTGGAAAAAATTCATTCTTCCAAAGGACTTACATACTGATCAAATATCTTAGATCATCAGAGATTAGGTCGTTTTTCAATATTTCTATCATTTATTTCGACACAGTCAATAAACTCTTCGATTGATGGTATCTCAAAGAAAGCTCTTCCAAAACTCATTAGTGATTGGCATATGAAAAAAGAGAATTTATGTCCACATCTTTTATCGACCAATCAGAGTCGAGCTGGCAATTGGCTTCTAATTATTAATATGTTGGATAAAATAAAATACCATGATTTAGAAATCAAAATCTCTTTCAACTACAGGTTTGAGTCTCATGCTATGAGAAGAGAAATGACCACTTTGCCAACTTTAACTACAGTGTTTAGTGTTAGTAATAATAAAATTAATTTTTATCCATTACTTACTCTGACTGTATGATAAGTAATAGTAAAGTATCAGCAATCAATACCATAATATTGAGAGAATTTGAATCTATAGAAACAAACTGATAAAAATGTATGCGCAAGATTATTGTGATCAGGAAAAAGTACACACTAATATCGATTATGATGATAATTTAAAGTTTTAGACCGACTACTTTTTAGTAGTAAATAATTCTCTATACCTGTTTTCGAACCGAAGGTTTCTTTGTGTGATTCTAGTCAAGGCAGTTGTTTGTCTGTAGTAAGTAAAAATCTTGGTGCTTTGATGAGTCATCAATAAGGACCCAACATGTCCAGAGTGGGATATGTATCAGAAAAGTCAGTTTCATTCATTCAAAAAGGATGAAAAAACTCACCATAACATTTAAAAAATTCAATGAAATCCAAGTGAAAGTAGTTGTTTGAGAAGAAAAGGAATGATGTTAGGCGTAATAAATTGATTATCAATCTAAATAGAGAAAACAATAGGGTTATATTCAAATCTTATTCGAATTTCTTTAGTATTTCATTCTACACGTAATAGGGAATCTTTATTTCGTTCAAGAAGCCTACTAGCAAAGTTTGGTCATTGTCCATATCAAACTTGATGCAGTTATTTCTCATGGTTCGAGTCTATGGCTATGGTGTACTGATGAGTCCTATTAGAGATGAAACTCGTCTATGAGTTGGATGTTATTTGTGTCACGCTGGGAGATGGTGATAAGTTATTAATAGTAACCAATAACTGCACTTTTGTGTTAAGGATATTGTGACACATGTGGAGCCAATTAAAAGACAGTTTTTAACTAGCCAATAGGAATAGAGAATGAATTCAAATATTTATTTTTAATCAAAAAGAAATGTTTATAAGAGTTTTATTTAGACAAATAAAATATATATTTATAGTATATATAATATGTGGGTTTTGTGTGTATAATATGAAACAATAAGAATGGATTTTCGTCCGCCGATCTCAAGGGCAAGACATGGTTCTCACTCTTTCCATAAAAGTGTTTCTTCTTTTAGCTTGTGTGTGTGTGTAATAAATTAACAATTCGTATAAATAGTAATAAAAATAGTTATTTTGCTGTTATGGACCTCTATCGGTGTTCAATACATAATTGGATAGTTGACAAGGGCGAGCGGCCAATTTGTATTTTTGTCGTTTTCTCTTTTGAAATAATATTATTTATATTATTAGAAGAAGGAAGAAGAGGTCTGGAAGTGAAAAGGGGAGCTTGGCAGTGTGTAGTTCTTCTGTGAATTTGCTGTTTAATGTAATCTCTGATATATATATATATGTATATATAATAAATAGGTCTGTGGTATGCAGGTGAGAATGCAGTTACCTCTCCTCGAGGATTAAGGCTTCTTGTGATTTAAAGTTTAACTGGATAAATGTCTGACTCATATCTTCAATCTCTGTGAGCTATAGATATAAATTATGCATTCCATTATTTTATAAAGTGTAAATTTTACAGTTAGTACAAGATCATTTTAGTTAAAGTTAGATAATTCTGGCTTACATCTTTGGCGGGAAAACTTGTGATTAGCTTGTATTTGTCAGTAGGGAAACCGAGTGATTCAATAAAGGCAATAAGATGTGAGGCTTTGTCGGTTTTGTAGAATTTACGAAATAGCGATCCATTCTTGGCTCCTTCAACAGACTGGGAACATTCAGAGGGTAATCGTAGTTTGAATGTGATGACATCTGATCCATTGGTCTTTGGCTCTTCTGGTAGCTCTGACAGATTCTTTTCACGACGCTCCTTAGCTTCATTGTCGGCACGTTCCTTCTGGAGGTCTAGTAACATTTGTCTTCTACGATTTAGTTCCTCTTCTTCCTTCTTGGCCAACATCTTAAAGAATAAAATTAATGGGGGTATCGAGGTTAAATTGAGAAGGGTTATATTCCACGATTTACTCACTTTTAACTTGTCCCTCTCGAGAGACTCGAGAAATTCGGCCTCTTGAATCTTTCGAAGATTCTCACGTTCGATTCTTCGTTTGTATTCACCAATGACAGGTTCCATGCGGTCCTGATACTGGAGGTAGGCATCCAATAACTTGGCCAATATTCGATCTGGTTCAAAGACACCATCGTCATTATCTGAACTGCTAGAGGATCCAGCCCTTAGTGTGTCAACAAGTTCAGACGGCAACGGAAACAGGCTGTGGTCCGGATCAAAGAGAGGGTTGGATAATTTGCGAGTGATCTTACCGTCACTCTGAATACAAGCCAAGACTTCAATGTTGCTGTCCACCTTGGAGAGCATAATCAAGAGCGGATATTGATCTGGCCTCAAGTCTTTGATGTGATGGTGGAGGAGGGGTACCCTGAATTTGAGAATCTTATTCAAAAGGGTATCTTTCAGCCTCGCCGTGCTTATATCAAAGGGCCAGATGACGAATTTGTTTTGATCGAAAAACTTGCGCAGTTCTGGACTACACATGAGTTTGCTAACAAATATGTGAACAGCAATACTTTTGTCGTTGTGAATGTAGAGAAAGAGGGGTTTTCGCTAAAACAAGGTTAAATTAGACTGACGACAATGAGACATGGCCAAGCAACTCACAAGGGTGATATCTCTATTGGCTATTGTTCCATCAATGGCCTCTTCAATGTCGACAGACCAAAATGGCGGCAAGAGTTCAGCGTCCTCCTTGCAGTATCTAAGGGCAAAGTTGGTCACAAAGGTCCCAGTTAACTCGCTAATGTTTGAAAGACTTCCAGTGTCGGGAACTGAAGGGAAATATTGAACATTAATCAAAGAGATAATTATTATTATTTCTATCTACACAATTAACAAACTCAAGAGGTTATTTGATATTTCCTGGCCTTCGTTGTTCTTCATGTTGAAGTTATCTTCATCCTCATCGCTGTAGACGTGAAAGTCGTCTTCTTCAATGTCGATCTCTTCCCGAGACTCATCAAGGTCCACATTGATTGAGACATTGGAGTCATTCAAGGGATTGGCATTCATGAGGTTGTCATCTTGAAGGATATCCTGGATTGTATGATGATTTGAGAGGTTGACGAGGGATGACGAAAACGACGAGTGTTCCTTAACCTATAAAAAGGGGGAGGGGTAAATTAAAAATAAAACTCAAGGGAGACCAACATTCACTTGCCTTGAGGACAAAAATGTCATCTTGCATAATGCCCAGGTCTCGTAGATTCGAATTGGCTTGTCTTTCATCTATGAATAAAGATTAATTGGTTATCAACAGTCAGGAGATAAACAAACCAACTTTTGAGTGAATTGAGGGTCTGTACGATGAGATCCATCATAGCATTGCCCTCGTCAGGTCCATCAATCTCGTATTCCTGCCGGCTTAGGGGAATTTTGTGGAAGTCTCTGACCTTTAGGCGGACATCTTCGAGAGGTTGCTCCAAGCCTAGATCAATGTCAACAGAGTTCGACTCCTTATTTACAATAAATCGACACTTGGGTCCCTGAATGGAAGAGTCTGATGGATCCCTGTAGGATAGGGAGATGAATAGACGCTGTGACTTGGTCAGACTATCCAAGGTCATGGAATCATTTAGTTTTGCATTGACAAAATTGATTTTCGTCTTGTAAAAGTCAAAGTCATGATCTGAAGAGTAGACACTATGGAAGGAGTCTCTCTCAATGTCATAGACCTTCCTTTTCACTTCCAAGAGGCTGGTCTCTTTAGGTAAGTAGAAGACGATTTTCTTGAAACTCTTCCCGTTAAACCCAACAACATGAATATCCAGTGTAATTGGATTCTCTAGGTGATCATCAGGACTACTACGAGTGATATCTGAGGCAGAAAAAGTCAAAATGGAGCAGTTACCTTCTTGAAAATAAAAATCGACTGCTTTGTTAACGTCATAGTCAAAAGTTGCTAGCAGAGCGTGAGAATAAGCTTCATCTTCAATTTGAGTGAGACTCTAAAGATTTATCAAGATAAAGAATTACTGAAAACACATTTATTTGCTCTGTTATATGTTGAGACGAAAAATCCATTTTCAAAGTCTTTACAACATTAATGTAGGTTAAAACAAATAATTGTTAAAATATCTAATAAGCCCTAAATAATATAGATGAATTATTTTTAATTATTATATAATGCTTTTAACCAGATTAGTTTATTAGTAAAGTAATTTAAAATGTTCTTTATTTTATAAATATATTTAGTCTGATGTTATATGTTATTACTTTAGAGTGGTTACAACGAATAATATAAAAAAACCATAAATGATAATAGATGTTGTTTTGAAGAAAATAATGAATATTTTATTAATCTGAAATTCGATATGCATTTTAATCTAACACAACTGGTTGTAGGGGGTTTTGGTCTCACAGTCCAACTTCCAATTGGACGAAGTTCCAGACTCCCTACTCGTGGGCTGTTGGAAATCATTAACCTCTCTCCATTTGTTATCCTTGCTTTGGATGTTTATTGGGAACTTGGCTTTGGCAAAGTCATCCAAGATCGCCTGGGTTGCATCAGGAAGGTAGATTTCACTGATGATGAGTCCCGTCGAGTTCTCAATGATTGGACAGCTGGCGGCGAATAACTGAATTCGACAATTCTTGGTATCATGAATGCGGAGTTGACGTGTGACAATGGAAAATTGCGAATCGTGCGCATCCTCCAGCCAGAGAGAACCGGCTATTGGCCGGAGAAAGGTAATTTCACACTTTTTCACATGCTTCACGTAGACATTACCAGGGATACAGTGGACAGTGACCCGACAGCTGTCCAGATTCTCAATGAGCAAGGTGGAATTTTCCCCTTTCGGATCGAGTCGCAAGTCTTTGCCGTTGATCTGTCCGCCGAGATAGCAATCGGGACCGATCCCAAGAACCATGAGATCGTTCATTCCATGGTTTGCAGAGGAACTCTGGTTCTCCTGCAATGGAATTTGGTCTTCATCCTGCTCCCTGACTCGCGGTTCCTTTCGCTTAGAGAAGGCAAACTTTTTCTTTGGCTGGACCTTGACTGTGTACGAACTGATTGTTTCACGTAAATCCTTTATTGAAGAAAATCAATGGGTTTTATGTTCATTGTGTATAAGATGAGTTTTCTTACCTGAAGTTCTTTGATTACTTTCTCCTGGTCGTAGGCAGACATGAGATTTGACGAAGCATTGAACTGGGCAGTCAACTGATTGATGTATTCGTTATTTTCAGAGATGAACGTTTTCAGGTCCTCCTCGGCAGTTGGATCGAATGCCTTGAGACTATTGATGATTTCGGCCTTCTTCTCGAGAATGATTTTCTTGTAGTTGACCAGGACAGGGTCAGTTTTATTCAGGGCGATCTGTTCCTTTCTGCGTTGATCTCGTTCGTTGATGCGGTCGAGAAAAGCCTTTTGGCCCTCGTTACTTTCATCTGTCTGGAGAAATAAAAATTGATTAATTATTCGTAAAATTCTAAAATCTTTAGTAGAGAATTAGAGAAGTAAAGATTTCGACAAAAAATTCTATATTCAAAAAAATTAGTTTAAGAAAGAGCACAGGTTTTTGGAACACGCGCGTATCATAAAAAAACAGGATCAAATTCTGAGTGACTTTGTACAAATGAATGTTTTGTGTGCACACATGAGACCACAATTGGGAAAGGTTCAGGAGGAACAATGTTGATGGGTGTGTGTGAGAATTAAACTTTGGTCACAGTTGAGGCCAGATTATTCCCACCATTCTGGCTAGCTGAAGACTCAGAGTCACTATCAGATTCTGTCCCAGAACTGGATTTGGTACCAGAAGAGGAACTACCACTATGCTTCATCTTTTTGGTTGGCAGGGCAATGCTGCTTTTGAGTTCACCGGAGAACTCTTCGTCATCTTCGTCAGTTTCATCATGACTTGCCTCTGAATCGGCCTTCTTTTCGCGGTCCTGAATGTTTTTCGTGAGACGTTCAGTCATTCGCTTTTTCATCTCCTCAATGTCCACCTTGAGTTTTTGCTCACGATGGTAGATTTTATCCAGGAGCAGGTTCTCAGTCTGTTCCAACCTGCGTTTGCTCTCATTGTTTTCACGGGCGGGTAGGTAGAAAATTTGTGGGCTTGTCGTTGTCATTATATGGCCAATCATTTTTAACGTATTGCTCTTCCAACGTTCAAACTGGAAACAAATGGACATTAAAAACCAATTCAGTTCATAAGAGTGATCAAGTACTTGATTTAAACTCATTTGCGAGAGAAAACAAATTACATTGATTTCACGCTTCAAAGGCTATCACGAGATGAAAAGAAAAAAATCAAGGCGAAGGGTTAAAAGGGAGAGGATCGCCCGAAAAATGTGACAAAAGACTCACTTAGAAAAGGATGATTAGTTTAATTTATTTAGAAATTCATGTCAACAACAAAAATCTCTTTTAGTTGTTGGAGAAAAAATCAATAAAATGGTTGACTCACCTCTGCAATCATGAATTCTTTTCTGGAGTTGATAATAAATTCAGTTTGATTGGCTCTTCGATTTTTAAAGTTTTCCAGGCGTTCCTGCTTCATTTTTTCGCGTTCCTCTTGCTCTTTCTTTTCGATTCTCTGCTGGATTTCTCGTCGACGCTTTCCAATCTCAGACTTGTTCAAATCGTCATTCTCCTTTTTGGCAGCAGCCAGCGTCCCCTGGAGGAAGCCAAACATTCTCTTGCTACGTTGTCGATCAACATTCGTCAAGTCTCGTGATGCATCGATTCTGGACCGAGTTCGATTTATTTGAACAATGGAAGATTGGATAGTTATCGGTTCTGGATTGGATTTAAGAATGATTTCTCTTTTGCTAGTCTCTTGGTCGCTGTTATCCTTTGAGTCCATCTCTTCGGATCTAATTTTGATACAATTTTAATTTAAAAGCTCACTTGAGGGATTGCTTGGCAGGAGGAGGGGAATTTAAATCAACACGCACTTTACGATTGGAGGAAATGTCATTATCCAGGTTAAGAATTGTCTCAACACCTGTCATTATAGAGTCGATCACTTTTCTTGCCTCTTGAACGCAAATTTAGATTCTATTGTAGTTAAACAAATTTGAGATTTATTTTGAAAGAATGTTTTTTAAAAACTCGTGCTAAAGTATTGGCAGCAGTTCAAAATTTTGAAAATCATCTCAACATGATTTGACGATAGGAAGCCAAATTTGCTACTATTAAAATGTATTTAAACATTGGTGGGTCTGAAGACCAGCCTTCTTCTCATGTTTTCATCGAGCCAGACACGATACTCAAACGAACTCATTCGTCTCGTTCAAAAAGTTCGAGTATTCGGTTTTCTCAAAACAATTCCTCTAATCACCTCCAAATTCCAGCCTCAAGAAATATTTATCAGCCTCGCCTTGAAAGGAATGCTCACAGTTTTCGCTTTAGCTCCTTCTACGATGCCAAAGGAGCTCTTAGATCTAGAATTCCTAACCAACTTTCGGTTAAAATGTCGAACAAATCCACTCAAACCTTGAACCATACTATGAAAGAATCTATTGACAATGTCGTCTTTGAGGAGGAGGACGATGAATTCATCCCGACTGAAAAGAATGACAAGAAAAAGGAGACAATCATCGCTGTGGAAGATCACCTGGAAAGTGAACTCTTGAGCAAGACGATCAAATCACGATTCATCTCGATAATCATCAACTATATCCTCTTATTCCTATTCATTGTGATATCTGCTTGCATTTTTAATCATTTGGAAAAGAAACATGTCGAAAGCATGTTCGAGGAAGAGAACAGGGACCTAATTCGTACTGTCGCCATCATTGTCAACAACACAAAGTGCTCATCAAACTCGCCCACCAAGGACAACTGCTTAGAATGTGAGTCCCTTCTCCTAATTAACTTGATTTGATATTATATTTTTCTATTATAAATGTCCATTGTTTGCTAGGCAAATGTTTTTGTAGGTACAGAATCGGTAACTTTGGCAACATACAAATCGTGTCGATTTCCCCTCAATAAAATCATCTCCCTTCTCTTATTAGTAGCGACTAGTAGTATGTCGTTAAGAATGATGAATACGAAAATTATGGGTTTTTTTCTAAAATATAAACTCCAAAAATTCCCCCTGCATTTCCCATCGTTTAGACAAACATAGAAACAATAACATTACTCTCTCAAAAAAAGATATTTAGATATCAAAGGACATTAAATTCAAGTGTGAGATGATGTAGCTAGCTAGCTATGCCAGGGGGAGAAGAAAATATAGATAAATTAAATGGGAAATTTACTCAAGAAGAAGTCATACACATTCTTCTACTCTGAGAGATGAAAAATTTCACCCATCAATCAAAATTCATTTGATGACATATTTTCAAGATAACAGTCAGGAACAGTAAAAGAATGACATGATAATAGTAGTATTTTGCAAAAGTCAAGTTTTTATTCAGAGTTGTACTCAATTTACAAGAATTCATTCAATTTTATTCAATGAAAATTTACTATAAATTCAAGTGTTTTGTGTGTGTGCAATGAGCGTGTTGAGGGTCTCTCTTAATCTACCAATAATAAATGTTTGTAAATTTTCATTGAATGACAAAATTTTTTCAATGAAATTTCTAATTTACTACAAACTGAATTACGTCCCATGGTCTTTTCTTGTCAAGTTGTTCATTAGTTAGTTATTCTAATTAACTGTATTAATAACTTTTTCAAGTGTACACCAGGCACTTGAGATATTCAACTTGAAAGATACATATCCCATCATGGCTAGTTAGTCAAGGAACAAGTATGCCCTTTGGCCATTAATTCCTCAAGTCTCTCTTTAAGTAGAGAGTAATTTTAAAAAAGTACCCTCTCTACAAACTGGGTATATTCTGTGAGAAGGATAAACATGGTAGATATCTCGATGATTTCATTTGCAATTCACACAGAACCCACATTTGTCTATTCCTTTCGGAGTATTAGTTGTAGTATTAAAATGAAGGGGACATTTATTATTGATGTTTTAATCAATAAACCATCCAAAATGAATAATTGCCTAGTTAAACAAAGCATAATGATAGATTTCTTACGCCACAAGTTGACAAGAAGTAGAAAAAAGAAGGCGTGGGAAATTTACAAGAGAAAAAAAGTATAAAAATCTTTTGTCCTTACTTCTCTCCTTGAATTGGCCAAGTGTGTGTTTGTTTTTTAACTTGTCTTTAGCCTTTTCAAGACTGGATCCTACCGATTAAATGAATCGGAGAGAGTTTTAAAGATAAAACCCATTACTGCTATTGCACTATCTTGGCTTAGGCTCAAGGTGACATAAAAATCTTTACTTGAATTCAAGAGTTTTTTCCCACAAAAGAACAATACTCAAGTGAGGTTAACCAGGGAAGAGAACGAAAGTGTAATTTCCTGACTTGAACTTTTTACCGCCTGATAATAGCTCATTTCTTGAATCAACTTTTTGTGTCAATCAAGTTTAGTTGTTTAATCTCCTTTCAGCTTTATTCGTTGAGTTACGTAGCAATAAATGCTCCCTATTCATTTAATACTCGGAAAATCTGAAAGCTCAAATTCTTTTCCCTCCCACTCAAGATTGAATAAATAAATAAATACACCTTCAACTATACACTACCTTGGCCTATGGCTTTTTCACACTAGTATTTCTTTTATCATTATTGTAAAGTATTGCCACTGATGATGCTTTATGAAATGTACAGTTGGCCTCAATATGAACACCTTTTTTCTAATTCTCAAAATATGATTTTAACTGGATTTTCTGTTCTACAGTTTGATTACAATGTTTTAATGTTTTAATCAAATATTTAATCGAGAAAAACACATTTTTTGAAAATGATGAATACATTTACGGGTTTTCCGGACGTATACGAAGCTATACGAATATTTCTAACCAATAATAATCTGATATATATTCCCATAAACCTTAATTTTCTATTTCACACGTTGGAAAATCTCAATTCTCGTAGCTCAAAAATTGCCATCAGATAAAAACTCAAAAACATGGTGGTTTTCTAGGAAAAAAAACTCATTCTTCAATCATTTTAAATCGAGTGACTCAAGGGAAAGATGGGCACCAAAACCCTTGAGTTTATTTTGTATATGAGTACTAGAGATTTAACGAATTTTGACCTTTTATTAAAGTTTTCCGTGAATTTCCCCATATAATTTTGATAAATTCTCTTGTAGGCATAAAATTCTATTACTATTTTTATTCATTGAAAATCTAGCGGCATTTTTAAAAAAAGGCTGACCTTCAACCTTGAATATTATCACAGACACAGCATTTTGATACTTGATCTTTAATGAAATAACGTTTAGAATTCATAGTATTATTATCATTTGAGTAGGTTTTGTTTGATGCATTTTTCGACTGCATTCTTAAATGATTCCACTATTTGTGTTTCTATGTGGTACAACAGACAATCCGGAAAACTCACACAATATCCCATTTTCCTGTTTGCTTGGACAGTTCTTCCAGTTTCGTTCTCCATTCCCCTCCCAACAGCAAACAAACAAACTAACAAAGGAAGCAATTTAGTCTTTTTTTTTCTAATTTTATTTTTTTTAATAATAATCATTATATTTTAGAATGTTTCCCCCTTTTTTCACTTATCGATTATAAAACATTATAATGTTCTTCTCTTCCTCACACACACACACTCCCTCCACTACAAATTCACAACTATCGATTATTAAAAATATCCATTAGAGCACTGCTTCTTCTTCTTTTCCAGATTTCCCACGCGGTCTACGGTGATTATTCATGCCTATAGGATTCCCTTGAATCTTTTTTGATTTAACCCTGAAAATGTCTATGAATGGTCCTTGGTTTTTTTTTATAACATCCACATTTAGAGAATTCCATTTCATAACAGGCCCAACTAGTATTCGTATTTAATCTTGAGTCAATCCACAGACCCTCAACAGAACAAGCTGGTCGTACAAATTTTGGATTCTACTGAACTGAATAACAAAACGTAAAAGAATCGTAAAAAGTGCAAAGTCCCTTCCTAACTGATTATCAAGATGTTTCAATTTCACGTTATATTCAATTAGATTTAGACACGATTTCAACCCCCTCTTCACAGTTTATGAGAAATAAATCTGCAAAAAGACACAGTTTTTACACTAAACTTTAAAAATCCATGGGATAATTCCTGAAATTCGAATTACCTAGACTGTTTTTCTTCAGATCTTGTTCTTGACGAGCATTATATTCTATTCAGAATTGATTATTTATGCATATTAAGAGTATTCCATTTAGCCTATTCATGTGTGTAACATCATCTCAAAAGCTTCAGGAACCATGCTAGTAAAAAATTTATCCAAAGTACCTTTTGTAGGTATAGTTTTTGGTTGCCTTAAAAGACATCCCTCACTGTCTCTTCAGTCTCTTGAAAGTCTGGAAATACCCTCATCAGAAGAAGGGGAAGTATCTCGGTCCAGAAGAACTCGAAATAAACCTGATTATTTTAAATATTGACAACGGGAAATTTTCTAGAATATTCTATTCTCTCAATGAAGTACATTACGCTAACCACTAACTAAATGATCATTGAGAAATGGAATGTTCTAGAAAAGAATAATTCAATGAATTTTACTATTTTTGATTGAGTAAAAATACGGAGAGTGAACCAGTTCTGTTATTTCTATTTTGCAATAAAGACGTATTCCAAGTTTCAAAAATACAATCGTATTCGTTGCTGTCCGTATCTCTCTATCAAAGAATTCGTTTCTTCCCTTCATCATTACCAGTGCCAACGCAAGAATGGTAAACACACTGAAACATTTAACACAACTTGCATGAAATATTCATGACTGGGGACATGAATCTCGTTCATTCAATGCAAATCCCTATTGGGCATTATACACTCATATCCAGTGTATATTTGTGCATCTAGGAATAACATAACACAAAAGAATGCAACAAAATAAAATCTCTTTTTTCCCCATTCTGACACTCTATAGTGTGATATTTCCCTTTTGAAAAGTCACTCTTGAGTCAACTGTATCAAGGTTTATATTTTATAACATTGCTTACATTCAAATAAGCCTTTTTCTTCTTGTTCGAATCAAAGACTTGTGGTCTATCGAAATCAGATTTATTTTCTCATAGATTATGTTTTATTTTTGATATTAATTTATTAAAAAATAAAATCTAAATTTTCATTCAAGATGTAAATCATCTTCAGATGTTGTTCACATTTGCTATTAATTACAGGTAAGACACACATTGGGCAAATTGAATTTTCAAATTCATCCTCCTGAATAAGGATAGACTCTCTTTTTATGGAGGTATAAGGAACCCCTCTCTTTACCCACAAGAATATGCATTTTCGTTGTTCCATGGTGTCTTAGCATTCACTGATTGCTAATCAAAGTCACTTTGAGAAAAATTTAGAAATATGTGAGAAAATACATGTTTAGAACCAAATGTACATTTCTTAAAGGATCATAAGTGGTCTCTCTTTATAATTAATTAAAATTTTCCAAAAATAGTAATGTGTCGTGAAAAAAATCTAAAAGAGTTTATATAACCTGATAAAATTGTGAACCAACAACTATATATAACACTATAATTAGTCAGCATTCAAAAACCAAACTCAGACTCAGCATCACCGTAATTATTTTGATATCCCCTTACCCAGAGTACACACTAATTCAATTGGGTAGTGAAATGAAATATTTCCATCCTTCTAATATTCAAAAATTCCCATATATTAACTAAAAAATCGTTAAATTTCTCCTAGTTTCACAAAAAATTCTTCTCGACATGTGAAAAAAGACTTACTTTTTTACTATTTTCATTTGAAATGCCGCAAAGACTATTCCAAAAATCTTTTTTTTCCATGTCTATTCTTGTGGCAGGTTGAAAAAATCTGTAAATAATAAGTAATGGGACTAAAATGAATTCAAACAAATCTGGGTAACATTAGAAAGATAACTTATCACTCTTTATAAAAGAAAGACAAATATTTATTTCCCCAGACACTTTTCTATTCGATGCATCTAATAAATTATTTATTTTCCGTAATTTCCATTTTCGAAAACTAAATTTAAAACTTCTGATATGCTATTTCCCGTTTATCCTAAAATCGTCAATTTTTCCCAAATCAATATGATTTCTTCAGGGTCTATTCAGAATATATTTATCATATTAATTTGAAGTAAAAATCTGATTTTAAAAAATCATAATCTGTTAAATAATTCAAAATTTATCACCTCTCGTAGTAGATTCATTGAAAAATGGTGTTTGAATTTAATAGTCGCATAAAAACATTCCAAATCTCTAGAAGCTTTTTTCTAAATGTCTAAATTTGGATAGTCCTTTGCTGGGACGGCATTAGAAAACTACTTAGCTCTTAGTACAGCTACAAATTTTAAATTCTAAAACAGAGACTCCAACTGCCTCATTTCTCCCATGTTTTTCGTCCAGTTATTGTAATTTCTCACGTTTTTCTCACAACTTTGCCCAGTGGACATACTGGAATGTTGGAAAATACACGAGAAAGTGAAGAAAAAACTGGTCACTCTTTTACTTTTACTCTGCTACACCTGATGCTTGAATAAATAAATTGTTTACATTTAAATAGCATGGTACATACCCACAAAGATACTCTGTCTCTCTGTCGTGGAAATTTTGATAATAATTTAAAAATTTAAATGTTTATCTATTACAAGGAATCAATCGACGATAAGGACACAAAATGATGTTAAACTAAAACCACACATACACCCCCCTCTTCCACCCAGTTATCCAAAAATCCAATACAATCCCAATTGTATAGTTTCTTTTTTGTGCGGGAAAAACTTGATTTTTTTATCACAAAATAATCTACAAATTAAATTCCATTTAACAAAAATGTTGTTGGATTTATAATTTATAATCAGTTTATCCCTTCACCTGCACTTGTTACTGTTTAAGCTGGATAGATTTAAATACACAACATACTCCCTTAGTCTATATAGTAATAATAATAATAAATCAAATTTAGTTTAGTTTTTCAGGACTAAATTTTACTAATAAACTTCTAGTGTCTAATTAATCAAAACTTTTTATGAAATGGGTTCAGAACCCTATTTTTAACATGTCTAAAACTTACACGAGATAAGTTTAATATTTTTTTACAAGTATAAAACATAAATAAGTTCTTTTATTTTCTATCGTGAATCTCAACCAATAGAATTGAATCTTTAAAATTCTAACTAAATTTCTAGGCTTGAAAATAAACGATCATTCTCTTAAGCGTCTACAATTAGAGAGTTATGGACGATTAGTAGTTCACTTGGTGTTCTATCTCATTTGGATGTTCTTCCTCCCTATATATTACTCGTAAAAATAGTGAAGAAGGGGGAGGGGAATTATATGAACTCAAGGCAAGTAAACAAGGCCATAGACGATACTCTCTTTCTTATTCTGTGTTTCCACTGATCAATCGACGTCTGAATAATTCATCAACTTTCAAAGATGGCTCTCTCCTTATTTGGTATTTTTTGCATTCTGGCCAACTCTTTCTTTCTTCCCCGAAACAAGTGACAATTAATTATTTATTCTTTGTTTTTTTTATAATGTAATTGTTGCCTCTAAATTTAAGTCCCCTGCTTGAAAAGATTCATATAGTTCAGATTCGGATTCGTCTGAAAAAAATCCGAAAAAGTGTCGAAGAAATTTTTCGTGTTAGACAATCAAAATTCAAGAGTTTACAACATGTCTCAAAGTTATTTGATATCTTCCTATTCTTCGCGAGAACCATCTCAAAGTGTACCTTGATCGTTCTTAAAGCTTTAATAATAATAGATCAATGAGTGTATTTTTATCTATATAGTCGAGCTCTATACAAGTTATAATGATTATACAGTCTAACAGGGACATATAGTCTACTTATCAAATTTAACTCTGGGGGTAAATATCCAAACTCGAGTATTTGACCCAATCTTAGCAATTGAAGGAAAAATAATAATTTTCAAACTAATATTCAACAAGATCCGCTGTTTTTTCAAATTCTTTTTCTTTAATCGATAAAAAGAATTTAATCTATTTGTCTTTGTTACGATAAAAGTGTAAAATTTCACAATAATCTATTTTAACCCTGGTCCGAAATATTTAATTTAGGGTTAATTCCAAAAGTAGCCCCCCAAAAGTGGGAATAATTCCAAGACTAGCTCCATTCCAGAAATTTTTTCTCAGATTTAGCCCCAACTTTTTCGAGAATCAACCCCATCGTAATTCAGTTCATCGAAAATTTCA
The DNA here is from genome assembly GCA_012064415.1 of Gyrodactylus bullatarudis. Classification (NCBI taxonomy): domain Eukaryota; kingdom Metazoa; phylum Platyhelminthes; class Monogenea; order Gyrodactylidea; family Gyrodactylidae; genus Gyrodactylus; species Gyrodactylus bullatarudis. The sequence continues at coordinate 333,325 of SSNU01000024.1, forward strand.
ACCTTTTTTGAAATATTTCTCTCAAATTATCCTCAACTGAATGCATCGTTTATAAAGACAATATGTTTATGAATCTCTATGAATAATCTATATATATGTTGCAGCTAATATGTCAAATCAGCTAGTGTTGATATGATTACGATATTATCTTTGAGTCATATTAGCTAGCTAAAACCATTAATCAATGAAATTGGCTAGCTAATATAAACTTATTTTACTCATTTTAAATGAACAGAATTTTAGTTTATGAAAAGATTATCAGGTTCCGAAAATAAATTTATGTTTATTTATTGGTACAATTTGTTGATTGGTGACATTTACTATTGCATTTAAGGCCATATTTTTTACATTTGCATCTATTTGTTGAGCATGATTTCAAACAAGTGCATTTGACAAAACCTTGGCCATTACCGAGGGAACTTAGACGAGCAATTTCCCTTAGACTTTTTTCATCATCAAAGATATTACATTCTTCGATAAGGATTTCATCAATGACTTCAAATTGGCTTCTGGAGAATATCCATATTCAGTTGATATCTTGAATAGATCCTTATCTTGATTAATTTCGGTAATAATTCCAATTATGAATCCAGGAATTGACTTATTCTGAATTTCATTCAGAAAGGTGTTGAAAGTTGTTCTGGCAAGGTCTTCTCGCGAGGTATCCATTTTAAAAATGAAGAGATATTCTATTTGATATTTCAAAAATACTAATATAGGCCCTTGTGAAAAATAATTTTATCAAGATGGGAATCAAATAGAAGACTTAGTATCAATCCCTTCAATAGTAACCAAGAGAAAAGAAAAAAGTTGCTAGAAACTAAATATCAGCTAGCTAGAATAAAACAAGCCTTGAAATCATATTAGCTAGCTAAAACCAATATTCTATTTTTATAAATCATATTAGCTAGCTAGTACATTTTAGCTAGCTAATACCGATACTAGCTCATTTGACATATTAGCTGCAACATATATAAAAATGTAATTGTGATTTTGTGCGTTTATAGACTCCGAAACTACTCGATCGATTTTTATGAAATTTTGAGATCTTATGTAATATTTTCTCTTCTGTGTCATAGTCGGTGCCGATTTTTGATTTGATCGAGATCTTCGTCATCGTCACTAGGTACCCCTATTTTAAAAACCGAGTTTTGAAAGCTGATTAGTCGAAAAAACTGATTGCACGTAAGAGTGGAAGAGTTTCTTTCCTATACAAATACACAGAGTCTATTTTCCCTTCCGGTGCCGATGGATATATATGTTTATTTTCCAATTTTTTGAACCTTCATAACTCTACCAGTTTGATAGGTTTCTGGATCAATTAAAGTTTAAATTGAAGTCCACAATGTGAACTTGCATTAGCAATATTTTTGGCCAAATAACACCAGTTTGGCTCCCACCTATAGTTCAAATCTTAGGAAAATCAATTTAAATTTCTTGATGCATGGAAGTATTGAATTAGTGGTTTGTAATTTCAAGAAATTTAAATTAATTTTCTAAAGATTTCTGACTCAAACTTTGTAGAATTTCAAGCAACAGTTTTAGCATCAATAGATTCACTTTTTAAAAATGTTCTAATCACCATAAAACCCTGTTCGTGATATGATTACCATTTTTGGCATTAAAAATTTCAGAAGATCTTAACAAAGAATTTGAATATCACTCAATGAGAAATAAAGTAATAGAGCTAAAATCTTTGGGTCAGATGAAGATTTTCCCCTTAAGAAATAAATTTCAAAAATTTTTCATCCAAAGATCTTTTTAAATAACTGAATGAAAAGGATCTGAAATATTCGAAAATAGGAAATCTATAGTCAAGAAAACATATTTGGAAGATTTAAAATTAAATAACAATCAAAATTTTCAGACAACGTACGTCATCAAGATCCACTTATTGATAATATAACCATTCGAGCTCTCTCAAGGTAAAAGTATAAAATTGAATAATTAACTTGGACGTTGTTGATAAACAGACCTTGAGAATTTCATAAGTGTTGAAATTATTAAAGTTAGATAAAAATTAATTTAAATCGTAGGTAAATTAAAATTTTGAAATATTACATAGCGAAGCGTGTTGAGGCAAGCTTGTTAATTATAATAAGTATTACTTATCAAGTAATTTATTCTGAGAAATCTTTTTTTACGATGGATATCAAGGGTTCTATGTATTCTCGGACATGGAGTATACATGATTTGATTTATAAATAATTAATACGTTCTTGTTCTTACAATAAAATTTCATTATTTGATTGTTAACTACTGGGAGCTCTTATTCTTCGAAAGAGGAAGACAAAAAAATTCATTCAGAAATTCTTTGCTGGTTTCTAAACTTATAAGGAAGGTTTTCTCGAACCTTATATTGCAGAGTTGCATTGCCCTGAACTGTATTTCTAATGAAATTTTCATTCAGATTACAACATTAGTGGATTGTTTGGAGAGTTCCCGGAAATTCACAAGATCTGGAACGACTCGCTAAACTTTGAAGAGAACCTCAAGGCATTAACCGCCCTCAATTATCAACAGGCCTATGATAAAATCAACATTTCCAAGTCCATCCTTTTTGTTAGCAGTGTCATAACTACAGTCGGTAAGTTTCTCGTTAATAGTGAAGAAAACCAATTTACTTTACATCTCTAGACTCTGAAATACTCGTTTTTAAAGGGTTTTATCAAAATTTCAAAATATTTCTCTCCACAGCATGAAACGGCTATGGGTCACTGTTGTAGCACCTTGAAGGCTGTTTGGCGAGCAAAATTGTATTGCTAGTCTTTCCCCTTTGTTAATTCATCATCAATCAAGATGAGCACTCCTACTTCTCCTGCTAATCAGATGCTTCAACTCTCTGTGTTCTTTCTGTAGATTTGATTTAATCTAATTATCCCTTACGTATCTAGATCAAGAGACTAGATCGTCTGGCCTGAATAATATACATAAATTATATATGCTCACGTAACAAAACTAATGTATCAGATTATGACATCACTTCTTGAATAGGGGGGGGGGTCTACCTTAGCCTTGAAAATAAAATTTGCATATTCAAAGCTAGCGTTGATATTGTGAAGAAGAGTTCCCTATTCCCTACACAAATCTCAATCTTATTTTCCCCCTTCCCCACGGAAACTCAGAAATAAAAATACTTCTCATAATTATGAAATAAGGCAATAGGTTGTTAAATAAATAAAACAATCGAAAATGCCGGATTTTGGGTTATTCTGCCTCTTATGAAATGAAAAATTTCAAATCTTCGGCATTTTGAATTTCTCTGCCTAATCTTGATTAAAAATAATCCTAATTAATCTCATGAAATCTTTGAAACTATCAAGAAACTAAGAAAAGTTGATAAATAAATTGATACCCAACCTGTAATTATTACTGAGAAATCAAGATACAATATTGTGCAATTCATTGAAAAAATGAGTCACAAGAAAAATTGATGAGCTCAGTCAAACCCTACCCCTCCTCCCTAAGGAATGCTTTCTATTCTCATTGATCCAATAACTCTCCTGGATCAGGGGAACAGTGACCCGGGACTATGGATTTGTCCCCTTGGTTCCTCGGACATTTTGAGAACAGTTTGATACTTTTTCCCATCTACATTTTGATCTTGACTGTGGGAAAAGAGGATATATTTTGATATCATGATTGGACGCGATAAAAAATACTATCAATTTATTATTACTATTCTCAGTGACAAATTTGTCAATAATTACTTTTATGAGTGAGCTACAAACACACCCACACTCACACACAAGCTTAAATGTCATTTTATACTTAATACTCTACAGTTTTATTTCCCAGTTGAGGAGAAAATTTTCTTTTTTGGAATATAGGGGTTAACCTACGAAAATTTATGGCCTCCACAAAGCGATTTGACTCCCAACTTCGTCATGGACCTATCCTTATTCCATGAGTAGTAATTAACTAGGGTACGCAAAATACGAAAAAATATCATCTACAGATCAAGTCCTTTTTTACTTTTCATCTAAATTCACTTTAAAAAATAGAGAGTAAAATACATCAAAGTATTCCATTGATCGTTGTCTCCCAGCTCATGCTTTTCGATTGCCAAATGTTGAGTTATTAAAATAGTTTTTTTAGTTAATCATCCTAGCAAAGTTTTGTCTTCAACCAGAGAGACTTTTCTTCAAAACCGAAAAACCACTCAAAACTCATCTTCCCCCAATCTAATGTATGGGAATCTGTAGCTGGGGTGACTGAAATTAGCAAAAAGGAGCTATTCTGCTAAAACAAGATTGAAATTCGATTTCTCGATGGAAATGTTGAGAATATTTTAAAATAAATTCCCATCTTCTTGTACTACTATCTTGGCCTTTCTATGTAGTGTATTTTGTAATACACATTTAATTAAAATAAATCATTCTAATGTCAAACTGCACTTGATGATTTATTCTAGACACGATATGCTCGAAGAAGAATTGTCTCTTCAGAATTCAGGCATAGCCTGTTTTAGCCAAAAGCCGTGTGTACAAATAAAGAGTCTTGTTTCATTTAAAGATTACATCAGTCTTAACCTTTCCTCGGTGGGATTATACAACTGATCTAATTCTGTTTAATTGTTACTACACCTAGTAGTTAATACAAGAAGGGATGGAAATTTATGTGATTTGCCTTCTTTGTCCAATTGTGATACTAAAAATCAACTTTTGATTTAACTCTCCATCTCTGAAATCAGCAAAAATTTCAAAGTCAAAATTCAAAAGAATGACACTATTTTTAGATTTAAAATAGCCCAAAAAATCTTGATGAAAAAATTGAAAATTTTGTAAATAAATTCCCATCTTCTACTAGGTAATCATACTCTGATCGCCCAGTATCTAATCGATTTGCTAGGCGAATTTTTCTAACGTTTTTAATCATTCCTTTACTCACCTTCAGGAGTAACCAGCAGAGGACAGAAATTGATTTCAGAGTTTAGTTCACCTAACCTTTAGTTCCTTCCCTTCCCACGGATTAACATCATGAAAAGAAATTTATCAAACTAGCCCAGATGAAACAAGAGAGCTCTCCCCTCGTTATTTTCGAGAGATTAGGGAGTACACAATGAGAAATTAACAATTCGATAATAATAAATAATAAAAAACAATAATGTAACAATGCGAATCGATTTTATCGAGCAAACTCTGATAACTCAATTCTAAAATGAAAGAAAATTTCCTCTTCCAGGTTACGGCCTCTTCTCGCCAAGATCGCAAAACGGTCGCCTATTCTGCGTCATCTTAACAATGTTTGGTGTCCCTCTATCGATAACAACCTCCTCCAACCTGGCTCAGTTCATCATGTTATTTCTGAGGCAGTTGAATATCAACTGCGTCGTCTTCATATCCAACTTGTTCTACCGAATTCGCATCTATCATCGTCTAACAAAGAAGGCCTACAGACGAGAGACTTCCTTCGTGTCGCATCGTCAATCAAGGAAAAGTCTGAAATCCAATAGCCAACCAGCCGTTGATGAAATCGATGCTTCATCCAGTGATACCTCCGATGTCTTTTACATGTAAGATTGCCATTCTATCCACTTTGTATAAATAGAAACATTTAGAACGGATTACTTTAGAACGGAGCCGACAAAAAGGGAACTAGACCTGCTCCTTAATCGGGACCAACTCCTGTTGAATGGCCTCGTCTTGACAAGTCGTGAGAGAAAGATGTAAGTCTCTAACTTTTCATTGGTTGTTTCGACCACTTAGCCAATGACTAATTTCTTCAATTTTTCATACAACAGCCTGACCAGTATCTATTCACAGAGTTCATTTGAAGATAACCTCTATTGTGAACAGTGCAGTGGCATAGTTAACATGAATCGTAAACGCTTCTCCGAAATAATCTCCAACCAGTCACCAAACAAGGGTAAGAGGGCTATGAAGACGCCTCAGACACATCATGATTCGTTGCCCATAAAACTCCCTGCAAGATGTGATAGGAAGTCTCAACTAAGCCAAGATCCTCTATCGGGCCCAATCGAACTAAATGCTGGAGATGCCCGAATTATTGAGAATAAACTTGTCGATGATAACTCCGATGAAGTTGACAAGGGGTCACCTTCTCGAAATATTTTTGTGAGTTTCATCTCTTGTTATAAAAAATCCAGTGTAATTCTCTATAATCTCAACTTGAAAAATCCACATCCATTCTCAGGAGGAATCGGTGATTTTTACAAAAATCTTTTCGTCAAGGTAAAAAAATATTCTGAAAAATAGCTATTTTTAGCAAAATTGAATTTCCTTTTGATTTGATATCCAAAAATACTTTATTAAGTTTTAACAGTTTTTTGATGAGAACTTGAGTTGAGAACTACATGAAAGACATATCCAAATCGATAATGTAGTTCTTCATTCTACTACTGCCATTAAAAGTAAACGCAATGTTTACGACATATCAACTTCTTCTCAACTAGTTAGCTGAGAACAGTTTGTATTAATACACGCTGCTCTGAAGAAAACAAATGCATTCTGTATTTCCTCTTAAATGTTCAAGTTTTAAAGGAGGAAATGTGTAAAGAAACGATGGGGAATTAGCTGTTGTTGTTATATACACAGTGTTTTTATATACTAAATAAATAAATATAATTTCTCTGTGATGGTGTGGTTGACAAATTAGAATTTCATATGATACATACATCGTTGTATTTACGCCTCCCTCTATTCATTCAGCTTTTCCCAGTGTCTATATGCAAATAAAAAAAATTGCTTCTTGATTATTAACTACTGTATCGATTCCACTTACAATATTCACTCTTCAACGGTGAGATCAGCTGTTTGAGTCCACCATTCGAAGGTGGGAGTCATACAAGTGGGTTACATGACCTTGTGTCTGTCTTGTCTCGTTTCAGAAAATTCGGAATCTTAGTTGTACCTATGTTGATCATTATCGATTTTTTATCGAGAACGAAAACTTATTAGGCCCTTTCTTTAGTCTTTTGTTACATGTTACATGTCTTTTCAACAAGAGTTACTTTAGGATAATTAGGGTGGGGGAAAAATTAAAAAATAAATTACAGTGAATAAACTTTCATAAAAATTAATTTTGAATGATTATATTTTCAAAGTTTATCAAGAATATTATTCGATTTTGAACTCAATAAAGCAAGTTTAGAGAAAACCAACGAATATTTTAGTAATAAAAGTTATATTTCGTCGGTTTCCCGAACCAATTGCTCAAAAATTCACATTGTGGTCCGGCGATAAAGTCTGAAGAGACCCGGCGAAATTTAACTTTAATCACTAAACTATTCGTTCGTAGATAAAAACATGATTATTTTTTTCTATCTTGTAGACTACAACATGCTCAAAAATTAGAGGACGAATTCTATTTATTGATCGAGTAATAATTGCACGTGTGATATCATTTCTCCTGTTAATTTTGATAGTATTTTTCATTGATATAATTGCTCCTGCCTTGATATTTAAACACATTGAGTCCGATTGGTCCTTCCTGGACTCAGTCTACGTGGCCACAATTTCAATGTCAACTGTTGGCCTTGGCGACTTGGTTCCTAACCTCCAGAGGATCGAAACAACCTACAATTTCATCTATGAAATCATCTTAGCAGGTTACCTTATTTTTGGCACTGTCCTATTTATGGTCATCCTGCGTTCCTTCCACGAGACCTTCATTCATGTTCAGACGCAAATCGATGAACAAAAGATTTTCAACCAGCTAAAACGGAAATCTTCAACCAGGAATAGCTTTAAAATTTGAGATTTTATCATATCTAAATGTACAACCAGATAATCAGTTTTTTATAGTTTACAAATAAAAATATATAAACCCTTGTTTTAATAACACACTTTTTCATTTATTAGCATACAATGTATGTATGCCATACATACAGTTAATAAGTTAGTTATTTGTCAAGAGATTTTCAGAAGAACACTTAAACAAAATCTTAAAGCAAGCATTCGTTTTGGGAATTCCAGATTTGTTTGAATTAATACACAAAAGAAAATTCAAAATGTTCTCCAGAAGCATCCTAAACTTGAGATACCTCGGTCGGCATGTGAGGGCCGATTCAACATCCAAATGGTTCTCAACACTTCACTTCAAATACTATCCCACAGAAATAGGCGATGAGTTCGGCTCAAAAGAGGAAACCAACATGTGTAACGCCCTTAATAGTGCCATGGATATATCGATGAAGGAAGACCCGACCACCTGTGTCTTTGGCGAGGATGTTGCTTTTGGCGGGGTATTCCGTTGTAGCGTTGGTCTATTGCAAAAATACGGGCAAGAAAGAGTCTTTAACACACCTCTGAGTGAGCAAGGCATTGCCGGGTTCGGCATTGGTCTAGCGGCTTCTGGAGTTAATGCAATAGCTGAAATTCAATTTGCCGACTACATCTTCCCAGCCTTTGATCAGCTTGTGAACGAAGCAGCCAAATACCGTTACCGATCAGGTAATTTATTCAACTGCGGCAAGCTGACCGTACGATCCCCATGCAGTGCTGTTGGTCATGGAGCTTGTTATCACTCGCAGAGTGTTGAAGGCTTCTTTGCCCATGCACCAGGCCTCAAAGTGGTTATGCCTAGGGGTCCGATGCAAGCCAAAGGTCTCCTATTGTCCTGTATCGATGAACCAGATCCTTGTGTGTTCTTTGAGCCCAAAATACTCTATCGAACTGCAACAGAACTGGTACCCACCGGTAGCTATAGAATACCTCTTGGAAAAGCTGAAATTGTTCGCCAGGGCTCAGATATAACACTAGTCAGTTGGGGAACTCAGGTACATGTCATGCTGGAGTTGGCCGAAGACCTTATGGAAAAACACTCGATTTCCGCCGAGGTTATTGATTTGAGATCGATTATACCATGGGATGAAGAAACTGTTTACAAGTCTGTTATCAAGACAGGCCGTTGTCTCGTCTCGCATGAGGCAACCTATACCGCTGGGTTTGGCGCTGAAATTGCCGCTTCTGTCCAAGTAATCTCTTTTTGTTGTAATTAATGTTTTAGGAAAACTGCTTCCTGAATCTGGAGGCGCCAGTAAAGAGAATAACAGGGGTCGATACCCCTTTCCCTCTAATATTTGAAAAGTTTTTCATGCCCTCCAAGTACAAGTGTCTCGAGGGTGTCTTGAAGACAATGAATTTTTAACGTTGATATTTCTCTATCAGAATTAATCAATAGATAAATTTTTTTCACTTATTGATCTTGAACTTGATGAACTTAAGGTTAACAGCCTGTATAATAGACATGATCGAATTAGAAATAAGAAGATGCCAGATTATTTCACAAATAAAGATCTCTATTTCGGGCATACTCATCAGTGTGATACATGCCATATAAATACTGGTTTTACAAGAGAGAATAGAGATGATGTTATTGGTTGAAATTTCAACTCAAAATGTACAATTGGTTAATACCTGTTACCAGGTAAGAAATGTTGAATTTATAATTTTGTACAGTTTCAAGTGACAAAGGTAATTATGATTATAGTTTTCAAAAGTTTTTCAACCAATAACATCATCTCTATTCTCTCTTGTAAAACCAGTATTTATATGGCATGTATCACACTGATGAGTATGCCCGAAATAGAGATCTTTATTTGTGAAATAATCTGGCATCTTCTTATTTCTAATTCGATCATGTCATCGGTAGCTCAGCTTAAAACCAATGTCTCTGAACATTTATCTCAGACATGATCGAGATCTAATATAAATTGAAAAACAAATTATTAGGTATATTTAACTTTGGAGTAAAACAGGATAGGCTGAAATGTTCCTGACTGCAATTCGTTAAATTAGTTTAAAATAAAAATAAATGAAGTACTTACTTGAGAGTATATGGATGAAAAAATACAAAATAAATTTCTTTCGAGCGGTACTAGCAAGATTCACGCATTTTATTTTCGTGTAGAAATTTATTTTAATGTCTCGTTATTTAAAAGTAGATGGACGAAATAAATATAGAATAATTCTTCTTTAAGCAATACTCGTCAGATTCACGTCATTTGATATTTGTAGAGGAATTTATAGTTACTTGAAAGTAAGTCCCTGTTTCATGAAAAAAATATACACTCGTTGTAATTGCACCCACAACGTTCTATGATCTACTTACTCATGGTTAATAATTTTTGAATTAAAATTTTCAAATTTCATACAAAAATTTTATGACGAGTTGTCCGAGAGAGGTTGATGTTTTGAAATATCAATTTCGTGACATTGTATGAATTCGCGTTGATCTAAGCGCAATTTAAAATTTTGAAAATGAAAAAGAATCACTCTATAAATTGGTGACAATTCAGTGTAAGAGCTCATAGAACAAATTGGTCTGTCCGCTACATTTGAGAAGGAATGATTTCAATCAAATTATTAGTTGCCCAGCTCTACTGCCTTTTGATAATATTTACAATTGTCCAGGAGGTTGACGCTTCAGCCAGGTCAAGGAATCTTTTCTTCCTCCTTGGTTACCTCATGGGCCGTCATAAATGTTGCAAGAATAACAACGGATGTAACAACAATAACTGCGGCGGAGGTGGTGGTTGTGGATGCGGCAACAACTGCTGTGGTCAATGCTGTAATCCTTGCGGTAACAAGTGCTGTTACATGTTCGCTGATGCTGAAGTTTTGTCTCCACGCCATTTCAGCCAACATCAGAGTATGAACAACATTGAGGTTGCCCTAGCCAATGAAAAGACCCCATTTGAGTCAATCATCAAGGCCATACATTTGAACGGCCTTAGGATGATCACAGTCTAATTTGGCACTGGTCATTATCGGCCATTCTCTCGAGATAATTTTATTTTATGCTTTTTGTTAATTTTTGAAGTACCCACGCCGTGATTTCCTTCTCATCCCTGCCAATTTATTTATTTATGTGGGGCTGGCGAAGAAAAATGCCAGAGATGGGACATTTTGTTTTATAATGCCTGAGAAAAATAAATTATTATTTTTTGTAATGAATTCAAGTCTTTTCTATTCACGACTTTCAACTTTACAACAAAGTAACCTTCTTCATTAGATGGACAACAAAAACTAGTTATTGGAAGCCTTCTTGAATAAGCCATCTACTCTGAAAAGTACACTATGAAGACCAGAAGAAAATCAATTCAGGGGTAACGCGGGGGGGGGGGTGAGCAACTTCCAATTTTACGCATATTTTATTCAATAAATTCATTCTACACATAGTTATAGTTCTCAATAAAACTCTTTCGCTCTTTTTTTCAGGGTCAAATTGAAATTTCTTGGGTTGGCATAGATTCCTTCATCTTTTGTTTTATCTCTACGACACGGCGCATAACTGCTGTAATCTTGTAGGCTGCAAAATTCTCCACTTGACGCTGGTACGTATTGCTTGTGACCAGGATGGGTTCCTTGGCCGATTTCTTTTTAATCTCTTCATTGGTTGGTAGTGAATTCTTATTCGACAAGTTGGCGTCATCGATCTGTGTTAGAGAACAAGGTAAATCTCAAAAAAAAGTGGAGTAATGTAAGACTTACGTTGGGTGTAAGATTAGTTGGCACATCTGTTTGCTTATTCGCCGGTGTGGGGAAATCGGGTATTTGACCGAGAAAGTTTCTCGTCAGTGCATCCAAAAGGTCTACACAAAATACTCTATCCCCTTGACAAATGGGGATTGCCAGACGAGCCAATTGAATCTTGTTTGGCTTTTGGATGCCAAGGGGAGCGCCGATTCGATGGACGAATTCACTCAAATCGCTGAGGTTGATGAAGCCGCGTGCTTTAAAGTCGTAGTCCTCCCAAATCTCATAGAAGAGATCAAAATCGTCCTGAAAAAGTACATCAACATTTTGAAATCAAATAACGACAAAAATAAGGGGACAACTTACCTGGGTTAAGCCCTGTTGAACGTCTTCAGTAGCCTGACTAAAATTCTCCAGTATAACCGCTATGTACATGTTTACAATTACAAGGAAGGAGATAATCAGATAACTGACAATGAATAATACTCCAATGACATAACTGCCACAGTCTCCGCCATCGGGATTACAAAATGGACGCTCTTCATTAATTATACCATCGAGAATACTATTCCAGCCTAAAAGATAAAATGAATGGAAAAAATTTAATTCAATGCCTAAATGAGGAATTCGAATTTAAACCCTTTAACAGTGATACAGTGTAGTTCTATCACACGTCATTTTAACAACTCATCATTTTTCATTCAAGCCTCAGAAAATACTTCGTTTACCACCCCCATTCGATAGTAAATTTGTTAATCTCCTGGAATACGCAAAGATCTTGGCTCTATCATTCGTCAAACTCACGCTATATTAATTTGAAGAGAGTTGAATTTTTTCAAAAAATTAATTTTTCAAATGGGTAATTTTTTGATCAATAACTTCTGAACCAAAAATAATTGCGTTGACTAACCTGCTGAAGTTGAAATTTGAAAAAGAATAATAATTGCTTTGGGAAACGTCTCAAAGTTGAACTCTGAATCGATTCCATAGGAATAGCTAATGTTGCCAAAGAAGGACATGCCGACAATCGCGTAAATAAACATTATCATGAATAATAAGACTCCAATATTAACTAAGGCGGGCAGACTGACGACAAGGGAAAATAGGAGGGTCCGAATGCCACGAGCTGACTTGACAAGACGTAAAACACGACCGATACGAAACAGGCGAATGATCCGGACAAAGGTCGGAGAGATTGGCAGGTCATTGATGATGTCCTCTACTGCCCAGACTAGATAAAAAAGAAAGTAAATTTTCATTTTCAACTGTAATAACACACTAATTGATAATAAAATGTTGAATAAAAGTGATTCAAATGCTCACAGACAATGGATGATACCAGGATGCCACAGTCAAAAATGTTCCAGTAAATCTTGAAATAATGCCATCGTTGTGCTGTCACCTTGATGATGAATTCACCGGTAAAAATGAAAATAAACAGTTTGTTGATAATCTCAAGGATCTTCTGAAAAGTCTCAGTCTGTCCATGGTGCTCGATCGACATGATGAAGGTGTTGAGTAGGATTAGACACATGATGGTTATATCAAACTTTTGATCAGAGACCACATCAAAGGCAATCCTGGGAATGAACACTTTTGGCCGTGGTATCGGCTTCTGGGGAGCTGTGTTGTTCATCTTCTTCATTGCGTTGTAGTATTTCTTTTGGTCGTCAGTCATGAATAACTCGATGGAGCCGCCGGCCTAAAAAGAAAATCAACGAAGACCAATAGATGGTTTATCGGGATGATTTACTTTACGCTTTTGAACATTGAAATTGTCAATTATAACACCAATGAACAAGTTCAACGTGAAGAAGGAACCGCATATGATGAATAGGACAAAATAAAAGTAATTCACAAGGGAATGGTTGTACCTTGGTTGACTGTCAAACTGTATTAGGAAAAAGAATCATGAATGAAATAATTTAATTTCACAAAACTACTTGTGAGTATATATGGCAAGTAATAAATAAAATATCTATCTGCTCACATCGACAATATCTATGGCATCTGACATGATTTCAATCCAACCTTTGAATGTTGCCTTTAAAAAAGGAAAGGGAAGTAGTAGAATATTTTCTCATGATACAAGAAATTGAGTTCAACCTACCACTTGCAGGAGAGCCAAGTAGCCGTTGAGGACATTGTCAAAGTTGATTCTTGAATTTCTCCAGGTGACATTCTTGTAGAGTCGATTGAACTCATCACAGATAGTCTTGTTTGGGTAGAGATCAGCTGACAGGCGTTCCCCTGTCGCAATGTCGACACATTTGCGAAACTTTCCACCAAACAGTTGCATTCCCATTATGGCAAAAATGAGCCAAAAGACGAGAATGACAAGAAAAACATTGAAAATAGACGGAATCGCTTGAAAGAGGGCATTAACGACTATCTAACGAGTGAGTAAGTAAAATGTGGTATGAGTTAATTATCTTTCTTTCACTCAATGCTACGTACTCTCATTAATTCCCAACGGGAAACAGCTCTAAGCGGGCGTAGTGCTCTCAAGGTTCTCATCGCCTTAAACGAGCTCATGCCCGACTGGCCGTCCGGATTGATTATGCTGAGAATCAGACTTGTCCATGCGATCTGGCGTAAAGACAAGGTTTTATTCACACAACAACGAGTAAGACAGATTCAATAGAGGACTCACAGAGACTATGGTGAAATCAAGCCAACACCAGGTGTCGGAGAAGAACTTTTTGAAGCCATAGGCGATCCACTTGAGGAGCATTTCCACAGTGAAAATCAGGGTGAATATTTTGTCCATATATTCGAGGGAGACTTTGAGCCAGGGTTTTTTGTGCAAGTTTTTATCTTCCAACGTCTTCAGGGAATGATAAAATAATTGAATTAGTTAGCTGAAAGGGTTTTATTGTCAATGAGAACTCACCAAGGTTCCACTACTTAAGAGAATCATAAAGATTATGAAGCCTTCAAAGAACCTGTGCTCAACAATTTTGTAGGCAACATTCCTAGCACCCGAGTAGAAATGGCCGATGCGTGAATTGAGGCATGGGCCAATGCAAAAGTCCATTTTCTGCATGACAATCTTGGGTAGACAATCGCTGGGCTGGTCAAAGTACTCAACTGAGACCTCCATGGCTTGAATTTCAACTTTTGAGGCTGAATTCCTATCGAGACAGCCACCACTGGAGAGGTCAATATGACTGGGGTGGTTAGCACAGGAACACTCACTGAACTGGTCATAGATGGGAGAGTTATTCTTGAAGGACTCCAAGATGTAGGGACTCAAATTCTGGTTGCAGTGGCCGTTACAGAAGAATACACGTTCTGGATTTGATTCGGCCGTCTGGCCATCAGAGGAAATGATTTGTTGAAGAATAAATTCTTGTAGGTCATTCTTTGGGCAGTTTTTCTTTTGGCGAATCTTTTTCCGTTTAAGCCTACGCCTGAGATATTTGAGGAAGCTTTTAATCTTGAGTTTGAGCCATACAACAGCCTTGTAGATTCTATCAAAGGCTATCTGAAGTTTATTCGGTTCCCCAGTGTCATCCTCTCGGCGTTGGAGGCTTTCACTGCCGAAGCAACTCAGCAAGAGGGCCAGAAATAAGTTGAGAACAACTAAATTACCAAAGACCATGGTTATTAGGAAGAAGACAATACAGGTGTAACCCTCGACCCGGAGACAGTCCCACATACTCTCGATCCATTCTCCGCATAGGACCCTAAAGACTATCATGAAGGAATGAATAAAGTCGCAGAAATTCCATCTGGGAATTTTCCCATTCATCTCTGGGAACATGGTGACGTTCTCGTACTTCTTGTAACTCTCACCAAATAAGGACATGCCGACAACAGCAAAGACGAATATGCATATAACAAGGACGACAGTTAAATTTCCGAGGGCTCCCATGGTCCGACAGATGATGGCGAATAGGAGGTTCATTGTCTGCCAGGACTTGGCCAATTTCAAGACTCTCAGCTGAAAAAGGGGAGAGAAAATCGAGTCAGATGGGATATTAGGGGTTTGAATTACTTTAGCTTACCAATCGAAATGTTCGCAAGATTGAAAGACCTTTGATATTTGATAGGGGAATTTCGATGAGACTGAAGATAACAACTACAAAATCGAATTTATTCCAGCCATCGGAAAAGTATTCACTCGGACCGACAGCCATCAGCTTCAGGACACATTCAAGGCCAAAGGTTACTGTGAAGAACTAAATTGAAAGGAAGAGAGTTAAGATTTTATCTTTTAAAATGTATATTGGATAACTAACGTAGTTTGAAAACTTGAGAATGTTTATCATGTGCTCAGAGTTGTCAGGCTGATCGAGAACCATAAGAAGGGTATTCATTACAATACACAGGGTGATGAAGAGTTCAATAAACGGATCTAGTATTATGAGGGCAATGAAACTTTGAAGTTTTGTATAGGCTGGACAGCATTGCCAGGAGCAGAGCATATCTGAGAGAGTCTCTTTCACCATGGCTAGCATAATGGTACCCTTTGATATCTAAAAAAACGATTACATGTATTAATAAACTGCTTTTTCCTTGGCTCTGAATTATTCAAGACCCTCAGTGATAGCTTATTATATTGAAGAATAAACTTGCTATTTTAATTTTGAAAATTAACTATGATTAATCTAATGAATAGTGCAGCACTAATACTTACAAAGGTTACTAGAATTATTTCGTTCTAGGTGCTTAGGTAATATATCCCACAGGAAGGTCTTATTTGGTAGTGGGATTAGCCCATGTCGCTGAATGTTACAGCTTACCACCGAGACTGGTACGAAAGAAACTCACCTTGCATTTAGAAATAATCTGAGTATACATATATGGTTTCGTCCTGTTTTTGGACTCGTCAGTATGCCACAACCTGGGATTTGAACCTCGCATTGTAGTCCAATGCTCAATCCACTCGTCCAACATCCCATGCAACTCGGATTATTTCTATATGCTGTCATCTGTACGACTAATTATATATCAAAATAGACTGTTTTTACATTTACTTTTTTATAATAAGTTATTAATAGAATTTTGAAAAGTATTAAAGCAATTATTCTAACCGGCTGTATTCTCTCTGTTCTGGAAAGTATTTTAAACTACGGAATCTTTTTCATTATGGCATCATAGGGTTCAAACTTATTAGGTCTTAAAATTTATATATCATCCATTTCAGAGATTACAATTCACAATGTAGCGAAATGGTTTTCATTGTTAACCCCGTTGATCCCATAAGAAATTAGAGATCGTCTAAAATAGTTCATCGAAGGTGTTAAACAATTTTAATTTCAACATATTTTTATTTGTAGTTTACTTGTAAGTAGTGTATGCAAGATTTTTTTGGTAAAATTTTATTTCTTGTAATAAAAAGAATTATCTGACAGTTTGTTCTACTCTTTCTCTCCTTAGACATGATTACATATCTTGCTTATCTGATCAAAACAAGGAAAGATGAATTCCTTTTGGCCATTCAGGGGTTCGATTGCCCTACCCAAGAATGAAATAATGACAGACCACTCAAAAAGTGTATTTTATAGAATTAAATAGAATGGGTTGGGGTAGTTGTGTTGTTCCACCCTTCAAAACCAACACCTAGAGAAGAGAGGAAAGTAAAAATTAATTTTCTTGAGGCAGTCAAGATTGTACTTGATTGACTAAACTACCAGGAAGTTTAAGGCTATTGTAATAATATTAAATGAGCATTTAAATGCTTTCGAAGTAAGAAACAACAATAGATTACGATTGATAGACTCAAGTGTGTTGAGTAGAGTAAGGGGGTAGGGGGGAATGTATTAGTTGTCAGTATTATAGATTAATGGAATATAGAACCAAGTCATTTCAACTCAGCCATTCTTGAGGGAAAGAGGGTGGGTTTCATAACCTGGTAACTTGAGCTGTTTATGATACAGATACAGCTACAGAAATAGTGTTTTCTCACCTGTTGACAGCACTCTGGATGCCTCAAGGGCTGTTTAACTCGGTCCTCAGGACTTGAGAAAGACTGGACAGCTTTCTTTATGACATCGCTCGTATGATAGTTCATATTGGAGTCGGTGAATAGGTCACTGGCCAAGCAATCCGGATTTGAGGTTGCACTGACGTTGACAAATATCGGCAGTGTTGCATTCATTCCCTGGGCAATGATGTTGGATATTGTTTCATTCTTTCTCTTACTTCCCCCTGTAGCTTCGGAAAATAAAAGGCTTTTCTGGCGTTTAACACTGAAACTCTTCGATAAATGACGTCGAATACGATTAATATTTGATGGCCTATCATCTGGCTTAAAATCGATGGAAGGCGTTGCCTCATAAGCACTATTTTCGTGTGAAGTTTGCCGATTTGAAGCAATGGAAGCTTCCTGATATTCAATAGAAGGCATTATTAGTTTCTTGTTGATTTTGATACTAATTTCGTCAACAGTTGACAGAGTCTCATCGGCAAATGGAAGTTTAAAGTAGGGCCAATCAGTACTGCATCTCTGGTCACTAGGTAGTTCTTTAACATCTTTAATCTGATAGTTGTAGATGGTTTCCGGGAGTAGGGACATACTATGCCAATTCCTCATCTGGGGTGGAGGTTCCCTTTTAAGTGTAGAAGTTAATTGGAAGGAATATCTAGGCGTTATCATGTTGAAGTCAGCAACTGAACAGCTGCCTGTGTAATTCAGCTTGTAACTCTCATCCAGATAGTTCCAGTTAAAGTCGAAGCCTGACTCTGTAGAGCATCTCTTCGATGCAGACCTCTCAATCACGGCCAAGGATTCACATCGCTTTCGCTCGACCTAGGTTAGGTTAGTTTTATATGAAATTCATATCCTAAAAGAAGTTAACTTACCTCTTTGGCCGCTTCCTCTTCCACGGCATCTTCTGCGACCTGCTTGCAAACCTCTTCATAAGACAAGGCAACAATGGCCAAGATGACGTTGACTAAGAAGTAGGAGCCAAGGAATATCACAAGAATGAAATAGAGGATATGGGCCTGGCCATTTGCACGAATTACCTAGACAAAAATTCAAGTTGATTTGAGCACAAAAAGCTAAAGACAAGTTGAGAAACTAGTTAGAGCATTCCTTAAAAGTACTGAGAGACTTTTAACTATAGAAAGGAATGCAAAAAGTTGGTGGATTTTTTCAAATGTTTTTATTTTTACGTACATAAGAAGAATCTGAATTGTTCAAAAATATATATTCTTTTCAGATTGGTTAATGTGGAGTGTGTAGAATCTTTTTTCGTTAGAAACGGGTTCTACAAAAATTAATTTTAAAAGAGAAGATTAATTTTTGTATGGTAAAATTTTGATGAATCGCATTAGTTCCATATCGTTTCTCACAACTTCCCTGTTGAATTTCATATCTTCCTTCAATGACGACATTTTAAAATACTATTCCTTACTGAATTTCAGGAATTCCAAATCGAATTTCATATCTTTATTAACGAACTGCAAAAGGTATATATAATGCAAATTTGTGCAGGAGTTTTCTGGTAAATTCACAATCAAGTATTAAAATAGTTTTGGGAGAAATTTCTACTGCTCGTAGTTAAAAATAGATATTCAAATTCTTCCTGAAATAGAGGATATTCTTGAAAAAGGCGAGGTTTGCTCCTTCTTCTTCTTCTTCAGAGTTGTTGTTGTTGATTTTAATTAAAGAATATGTTAATTTCCCGACAAAAACTTTTCTTCCAAGCAATGTTTTCCCCCTGACCATGGAAAGTCAAATTTGAATATCTTGGAGTGGGAGAATTAATCTCTCTGAGAAAAAAAGATGAATGTTGATGAAAGTAGAGTAAGGGAGTGGTGGGAGTCCTTACCCCTTCTCAACATACCGAATTGTGTCTTTGTTGTTAGTTAAATTAATTTTCCAATGAATAAACATTATCGAGAAGGAGCCGAGAGTTTATAGCATCAACTTACAATCTGATACAAATTCTCCCAATAGTCCTGGGTAATCAGTCTGAAGGTGCAGAGGAGGGCTGACCCGAAATTATCAAAGCTGGTATAGCTAAAGTTGGGATTGCCATGGTCTGTTTGAATGCAAACATATCCATCTGGACAAGACCTGGTTAAAGAAAGGGGGTTTTTATTTGTTAAATTCTTGGGATTTGCGGCTTAAACTTTTTCGTTGTTGATATAAGTCTTGTTGATATATAAGTCTTTTGGATCAACTTTAGAACTTATGAAGAACTATTCAAAGAAAAATATTCAATCTCAAAAGGCTACTGGCGAAATCTAAATGAGAGTAATTACCCCAGATATATTTTGATGATATCTCATTGAGAATATATCTTTTCTTGGGCACTATCAGAAATGCTTAGCAAGTGTCTTGGTGATAAGGATGATATGTAATTTATTATGGCAAGGTAATATTGTAACATGAACGTTGTCCATAGTAACAGATGAGTACATTCAAAGAAGGGAGTTATTACAATTTAAATAGCTATAGTTATCCTTACAAGTGTGTGTCCAAGAAAATAAGTAAGGGATCTGTGAAAGTCTTTAAAAAGCTGTAATGGTCCATTGATTTGAGGCCCTAAAAAAGGGACACTTCAACTCTATTTTTTATTCTTACAACTAATTATAACAAGAATACCTAGAAGTAGCATCATGTTTATATAGAATATCCAACAGAGAGAAAATGAAAAGTCACTTACTGAGACTCATTCCGGCAAACAGTCAATGGTTCCAACCAGTTAACTACAAAGGCAAGGTAAGAGGAGAAGGCATTAGGGGGAAGGAATTAGTAGTAGGAAAATTTCTCACCAGAATTGAAATAATACGTCTTTTTTGCAATCCACTGTACTGCTGGATCGGATTTATTGAATACTTCGGACATGAAATCAATTCGAGAACCTAGAGTTGAAATAGTAGTGATTTTAAGATAAAATTCTAAGGGGTAAAAGAGAAAGCTAACTTAAGTTTGCAAATAGGGTGAGGTTGGTTCTCTTGAGAAATTCGTCAAGAACTCTATCTTGATTAGTCATTGGCTGGTAGTCGGGAAATCTGGCAGATAAGGTCTCGTTTAGGGCTGTAATGAGGGAATCCTGCGACAGTGTGGTATTCAAAATGTCAGGCCATTCTCGGACGCACTTTCTCAATAAAGTTCCCTTGTAAAGTTGAAGGCCGACCAGGGCAAATATTGATAATACAAAAATGGTGAGGACAAAGATATCTCGTAGATGTTTGACGGCTTCAAGTAGAGCACCAACGATTGTTCGTAAACCCGGCATAGTTGTGACTGTCTTGAGGGCTCTAAGAACTCTAGAGGAATGTGGAAAATGTTTTAAAAGAATGCCCTGGACTGAGTGGAAGGGTCTCACTTACCTTAAAGATCGAAGGGCAGATAAGTTGCCGAGATGAGGTACAAAAAACATGAGATAGGCCAGGCCAATGACTAGGAAATCCATCCAGTTCCAGACATCTCGGAGGTACGTAAAATCATCGAGGATTAGACCTCTCGCAAAAGCCTTGACAATCATCTCAAAGGTGTAAAACGCAGTGAAGGTGTACTCGACCACTTTGGAGGAGTCGTTCCGTGCCATAAAGACACAGTTGACAATGATGGCCGACAATACGGCCAGACTGAAGAAGGGATGAACAAAAATATAGATTGCAATCTTTCTAACAGGGTTAAAGGGGCCAAAAATATAAAATGCTTTAGTTGAGTTGAACCGAAATATTGTCTTGTCCTTGGCGACGACTAGGAAGGTTCTTTTATCAGCATAGTAACTGTCGATTTCAACCAGAGGCTTGCCTGCCAAACGTCTCGGACAAAATTCGTCAGAC
Source organism: Gyrodactylus bullatarudis (assembly GCA_012064415.1). Taxonomy (NCBI): domain Eukaryota; kingdom Metazoa; phylum Platyhelminthes; class Monogenea; order Gyrodactylidea; family Gyrodactylidae; genus Gyrodactylus; species Gyrodactylus bullatarudis. The sequence goes on from SSNU01000024.1 coordinate 354,522, forward strand.
AGATGAGGTGGCAGCTTCTGGGAAGCCTCTAGTCTTCGATCTGGTTGCATTGGTAAGGCATCTTCAGCTGATTCGAGAAGTTGAGAATTTTGACTGATGAACGAAGTTTCCCGACTGCTTCGCGGATTATTATTATTCAGAATCTCTGGATATAGATTCTTATCGACTTCGGTTGGCTGGTGAATGCCGAGTCCGATTGTTTCCAAGTGTTCCTGGTCGACTTCATCAGCACTGCCCATTTTGGCGAGGTATTTTCGTCTCCTCTTTCTATTCTCTCTTCGGGCTAAAAAGGGAGAATAAAATTGACTTTTTAATCTTTATTTTTACATTTAGGATGAACTACAAGTGTTTAAGATGAAACAGCTTTGATTAGAGAGTCAATTACAGGAAGTACAGAGGGATACGCGGAATTTGTCGATGATGTAATTTTCCTGTGTCTTTTCGCAGTTAGATGGATCACTCAGATAACCTAGTTTATTATTTAATTATAAAAAGTAATCTCTTTTGTTTTAATCAGGTATTTCTTGAGTACATGAAGATTGATGCATTATCTCAATAGAGAGTTGAAGAGACAAATAGAAAACCTCAGGATTAGATAACCCTAAATTGACTGAGCAATGTTATGCTATCTAAATTATTATAAAGAGAGATGGAGAGTAAAACATCCTTTTTCATTTATTGGATTATATTCTAAAGTATCTTGTATTCTTCTGCCTAATCTTGAACATTAATTGTCAGAGATGCTTATGAAATAAATTACAAAGCTACTTTCTCCCATTCCGTAGAGCACAGAAGAAAGAGAGCAAGAAAATGGAAAGAGATGAAGAGTGTTTATCAATAATTAAACAACTTTTACTCAACTGTAGGGGTACCAAATTTGTATATATCTATATATAAATGAACGTATATTATATATATATCTATATATTACATGGAGTGATGAAGATATTAGAACGAAACGAGAGACGGTGAGTATGGGTCCGCTATCTTACTTCTTGCAGTTCTTTTTCTATTTCTTTTCATTGTGTGTGTGTGTGTAGGGTGTATTATGAGTATATAAATTTGATTGTGAATTATTATTCATTCTCTCTCAGAATATGTTCCCTACATGGCATCGAATGGCATTTATCATTCGAGATCGATTTATCTCAACTTTTATTGCAGCTATCCAGTTATTTATGTAGTCCTAAAGGTTAGAGGACCGATCTTGTTCATGTCACATTATTCTCACCAGTGGAACACACATCAACATTCTCAACCCTCATTAGCAGAGGTAATTTATCGAAATTATTATGTATAATTCATGAAAACATTAGAACAGATCTAGAATAATTGATTACTTTTAGATCTTGGAGAAACCTCTTTATTCAGTAAAAATTTAAAAAAATTCAAATGAATGGGAATTTTGCGTCAGATGGAAATTCAAAAAATCATAGGAGTCCTGAAAAGGATCGATGAATCAATTAACCTGAGATTAAAATTCAAGAAAAAAGAAACAAGCGTATGCGCAAAATTCATAAACATTCCAAAAAAATATTTATCAATAAAAAATGCCTTATCAATGAGAAAATCAGTCGATAAATGTGAAATCCTTATCTTCTTCTTCAACGGGAAGAGTTTCCCAATTCATTAATCGTCAAGTGTGTCTTTTTCTCTTTATCAGAATCAGCAGTAATGGGGTCATTCTTTCTGTTCTAGATTGTAATTTTTAATTCAGAACCGTATAGCAAGATTGACAAACTGTTGAGGCAACTTGGAATAAATTTGAGTTGTTGAATAGTTTTTTTAAGGGGGTGGGAATTGAAATAGGAAGAAACAGTGATATCTAAAAATCTATAATCTGAATTTTTATTCAATCTCAGTCTATAGATAGGGTTGTTCATCCTCTCCGTCATAAGTTGCTTACAAGCCCACCCAAAAAAATGGAATTAAAATGAAAAAAAATTGAGAAATGGGCTAACACACTCTTTCGCTCTTACACCTTTCCATCCATGGATTGGGAAAAAAGGGTGGTACACTAGTCAAGTCCTTGAGAATGTAGTTTATCTAATCTGATTGGACATATGTTCCCTCCCCTGTGATCAATATAGTCATGATTGCAAGATAGATAGTGTACTTGAATTCGATTACCCTAAGCCTAACTGACATGAAGATGAGAATTTACTTAATTTTTACTCAATATTTTTTTGTTCGGAAAGTCAGGAGAGAATATATTTTTCGAATTCCATCATGAAATAAGCCAATAAGTTGGGGAAATTTACAAAGTTTTCTGAGAAAATTCACTCTGACCAAAATTAGGCAGTTTTTCGAATTTCCAAATTTTCGCTTTTTCAACTTTTGAGCTCAACATTTTTTATCGATTTCAAGGATTTGAAGCAGTTATGTGCTGATATTCGAGGGCCCTGCTGGAAGAAAGGATTCTACTGTTTTCCAGAAAAAGTTAAACATTTAAATTTTGGATCATTCTCCATAATCAATAGATTTAAATTTATCGTATTCCCGCTAGAATGGGCTGAATTCTCTGTCTAATGCTGATCTCAAATATCAGCAATTAACTGCTTCAAATCCTTGAAAGCGATAAAAATTTTGAGCTCAAAAGTTGAAAAAGTGGAAATTTGGTGCATTTTCGAAATCCGAAAAACTGCCTAATTTTGGTCAGATTGAATTTTCTAAGAAAACTTTTTCAAATTTTTAGGGCAAGTAGTAGTGGTTATGGGGTCACAAGAAGGCGTACCTGGGAATGAACTCAGAATGGATGCATACGTTTTGCTTTTTAAGGATGAGGAAAGAATGAAATTAATTTTTTTCCAAGGAATATTTTTTCAAAAATTCATTATTCATACTGAAATTATTGATCAGAAGAAAGAAATAAAATGAATAGCTAATTGTAGAGGAAATTATCGTGTCTCCAAGTCCAACTAATTCTGGAGCACAACACACTAGTTCCATTTCATAAGGATTTTCGCAGATCCCTATCATGAAGGACTTTACTCATAAAATTTTAATTAGTAGCAGTTAGTTTTTCGTACTGATCACTACAACTGCCAGAATGAAGAAAATAAATACTGATACAGAGAAGAGACAGTTTATCTTCTTTCCTTGAGTTCATTCGACCTGGTGTCATTTTGATCATTCCCTAATTGGAATTGATTCAAGAAGTTTACCCCTTCATGTCCCAAATTATTTTTTTTCATCACACAAATTAGAACATTTGCAGCCTAACCAAAATAATTACGCTGATTCCGAATCTGATATCCTTATTAAAAGATATCAAACAGGCGATTGAATATTTGAAATCTACGACTATGGTTTCAAGATAGAAAATAATTATATTTTTTTCCTAAGGCCTCAGCAAATAGGTTTTCAAAAAACCGTTTTAAATATTCTTTAAAAAGCATTGATTAAATTTCCAAAAAATCACCTTACTTTGAAAGGCTATCTTTAAGAATTATTTATATTTTTTTAGCTTAATAAGTTTCCTTTCTAATGAGGGGGTAAGTGTCTTTCAGTTCAAATTATCACTTGAGAAAGTGATGTGTTCCACTGGTGGAAAGATGGAACGTGAAGGATTAATTGAATCAAAATAGTAAATGTAGATTTGTAACTGGAAGATGAGCAACCCATTATTCTAAAGCCTCTTCCAGACGTTTCTACGGTAGCTAGATAGTCGAGTATCTTCTTCTTCATTGGGATGAGACGCTGCTAACCTGAACTCTTTTCAATTTTATCTAAAAACCTTGGCATTCCTAATTTTTATTAAAGATTTCAGCTTCAATTTCTAATTTTTCGGTTTTATACAAAAACCCCCAATAACCACAGCATAGGTGTATGGGTGAAAGAAAAATTTCTTATTAACCTATATAAACCTAATCTATGTGTTCAAAAAAATATTCCTATAATCTTCAACTACCTTGGCCAATGTGAACTTTTTCACTTTTCTCTCCACTGTTTCTATTTATTGGAGAGTTTTGGTGTTTTTTCAGCTTACATATTACATTCTAATTTTCATTGACTTTACTATTTCTTTCATGATTTGTAAATTATTATCTTGAATGAATTCTTAACTTATATCAATAGTTTTTCTGAACACATAGATTAGGTTTTTGTTGATTGATAAAGAATTTCTCCTTTACCCACACATCTATGCTGTCATCTCCAGGGTTTTTACATAAAACGGAAAAATTTGAAATTGAAGCATTTACAAGACTTGCAACTACCTTGGCCCAATTGATTTTTAATTTTTCTTCTCTATACTTGAACAAATCAATGGAGAAGTTTTTTGGTTTTTCATCAATTGGAAGTTTTTCTTCACAACTTTACAATTTCATTAACAATTTTTCTTTCAAATTCATAATAGAGTCTAACGGTATTTTAAGGATCCTAGATGTCAAACTAACTAGAAGAGAAGACGGATCAATTCTAAGAAATATTTTTAAGAAGAAGACTGACAATGGCAAATATCTTCATTATGTCAGTTTTAGTCCAGTTTCACATAAAATTGGCTTAGTAATTGGTCTAGGGAAGAGGATAAGAGGAATCGCGAGTCCTGAGGAATGGACAAATGAAATAGAGAATTCGAAGTCATGTTTGATGGAAAATGGTTATCCATCCAAATTTGTTGACAAATTAATCAATCAACCTATAGTTATAGATGAGGAAGTTGAAACAGAAGAGGTGGATAAAATTACTATTTTCATGAAGCTTAACTTCATAGGAGATGGTTTCAGTAATGTTTTAAGAAGAAGACTTAATAATCTCATCGATCAACATTATAATAATATACAATTGAAAATTGTATTTAAAACACAGATTGTTCAGTTTGATTCATAAGGATTTACTCAAGCCTGAAGAGAAAACTCTATTAGTTTATAAATTCCAATGTGATTGTGGCGCTTCTTACATAGGAAGAACTATTAGGAAATTGTCTACAAGATCGAATGATCATCTACATAAATTCTTTATCAATCAACACAAACCTAATCTATGTGTTCAGAAAAACTATTCATATAATCTTCAACTACCTTGGCCGATGTGAGCTTTTTCACTTTTCTCTCCATTGTTGCTAATTATTGGAGAATTTTGGTATTTTTTCAGCTTGCATTTATTTTTAATTCTTAAACTTTTACTATTTCTTTCATATTTGTAAATTATTATTTTCATTCAATTATTTAACTCTTATCATTTTTAAAGTGATACCACTGATGATCCTTTAAGAAATACGTATTTGGTGTTAATAAATCTTTTTCTTCAATTTTAATATGATTTTTAATGGATTTTCGGACGTATTTGAAAATTTACGTGAATTATTTATACAGAAATAACTAATATCATTTTTGAAGAATTACCACTGATGATGCTTCAAGAAATTACATTAGTGGATTTTCGGACGTATTTGAAAAAATTTCAGATTCCATCAATTTTCCTGATCATTTAATTGAACCAGGATTAGAGATTGTTAGGAACTATAAGACTTACTTCTCGTCTATGGGTGATACTTTTTATCTGGGAGTAGAAAAAAAGCTGACTTCTGTTGAAGGGATCAAAAGAGCTTCGTGAAAAAAAAGACAGCGGAAAGTCTTCCTTTGTAAACTTTTTTTTGTATAAAGAGAAATTGGAAGGTTTACACTTCTTATTTGTATGCAATAGAATAATACAAAATGCTGTTTTTCCCTAACAACCTTTCGGGCAATTTAAAGTTTTTAAATTCAAAAATTTTGTTGTTCTAATACCCATGAATCCCTATGATTTCCAAAATAATGAGGATATAATAATAAAGCGAAGGAATTTTAATTAACTGGATCAGAATAATCCCCATTCCGAAAAGTCTTAGAGATTTCTCAAAAACGTGAGTTTTATCAATTACACAGTCTTACAACTTTATTTTCTTTCTACTCAATAATATTTCTGCTGATTTCAGATAGATTCTACAATAGGCAGAGCCTTGCCTTTTAAATGGAGAGAAACATGACTGTTCTGAAATAAATTCCTAAGAAAAGAGTAAAAAGAAACTTTTCCTTGACTCTTTATTTATTGTTTCGAAAAACCTCAACTCAACTCAATGCTATGCCTATTTCAGTACCTTGTAGAAAAGAAATCTACCTCAATTAGCATACAATAGTATCAAAAGGGTAAAAAAACTTTTTTGAAAATTATGCTTCTGTAAAATAGTTTCATTGACAAATCTCTATATTTTCACACCTTAAAATTAGAATAACGATAGAGTTGTAGATTAATTTCATTGATCAATTTAACACGACTGTTATCGTAGGAGAATTCATTCAAAATTTGTTGGCGCGAATTTTCAAAACAAAATTTAAAAAAAGGTTTTTTTTCTCAAAATTTAATTCTCTATCGAATTAACAAATGTAGGCCAAAAAGTTGTAAAAATATGTATCACCTTAGTAGTGTATGGGAAAATACTCACCCTTGACTTCCTTCTCAAACTTGATTTTCTCCAGCCGACGTTTGTTGAATCTCTTTTCGTTCATGGCGACATCCTCCTCAGTGAGGAGACGAAAATTCTCCATTCCTCTTATCGCTTTGTTCAACCTGTGGACTGTGTGAGTTTCTCTCCTATAATATTAAACTCATAACTGGGCTAGCATAGTTGTTCTTTCTGGCTAGATATTACTTCCTAAGTCGGTAGCTAGGTGAGTTGGTTTATTTGTAATAATAATAATAGCTTACGTTTACATACATATGTATTTAATTGTTTTGAAATGATACTCTTGTTTTCATTGGTCAATTAAAGCCAAATAAGGCGGGTGGTGGATTTGATCAGAGTCCTCTCTGATTGGTCATTTCATGCATGTGTAAATTATCACAAATTCATCGTGGAGTCCCCTCTCTTTTTAAGTGACGTATGGTGATTCATTCATGGGGGATTACAACCTAGTATGTCCTTATTTTTTAATAGGTTAATTATTAATTTATCATTACATCAGTATTTTTACGATCAGAATTTAATGGATACGTTGATTAGCAAAATATCTGAGCATAGAATGCCTAATTGTTTTTTACCAATGAATGAATTAGTAAGTACCAGTATGGGATAAGGATGGAACAGAGAGAGCTAATAATTATTAACTGATCATGAATTGACTGGAGTAAAACAATGGAAAACTACTATGTAGATCAACAATAAAGCCAAATAATATATAGAGTAGAGAAAGACTAATTAATATCTATATATATATATATCTACACTTTATCAATTAGGAATACCTAATTATAATTAGAATATTAATAGAAGGAGAGAGAGAGACTAGGGTTTCCTCCAAATTAAAACAGTGTCATGATTTATGTGCCATAACCATCATCATGGAACAATTACCTAATTGAATTCATATTTTTGCGTAGGTACTTGTGAGTAGAAACATGAAAATATAATAAAATATTTCAAATAATGAATAATTTTCATTCTTTTCAAGAATTTATTGAACACGTTTTGTATGATAAGACAAAATACAATTTAATATTATTATGTTTGTTTCACTATTTTGATTTGTGGATTTTTTCTCATTTTATTCATTATTCTGTGATAAATGTGGAAAATATATAAATAAACTTTCTGGTTAGTTTTCAAATCTGATGGTGTAAAAATACATTTCTCTTTCTTGTTGATATTTTATCGGTCCATTTTTCCCAATCAGTGAAATAATAAGTGATACTCTTTAGATAAAAAAAACAAAACAAATGGCGTTAAAATACATCATAAGAAATACAAGATATAAACATTAAAATATTGTAATGAATAGACTTGGTTGTGTTGAACGTGAGTGAGTTGGACTGCTCAAATTGGCTGAATGAGCCTTGGAAATTCAACTTCTGAGAATAGTTCAGGGAGGGGATCTGGCTCAGATTTTGTTGAGCTCACCGAGGTATTCCGAGGACGACTAATGTTCTCCCGGCGAAACTGTAGATATAAAAAAGAGAAAATTATTTGAAACAGGATAGGTTTTAGTAAATTAAAAATACGAAAAAAACGTTCAGAATTCTTTGAAAGCATTTCTCACTGAGACTGATGTGAATCATCAACTGTAATGATTGGGGCCTCAAAAAAGTACTATTTGGTCTATTTTTACTCTTGACAAAAAGGACTGGCTGAGTTTTAATAATCTGAAGAAAAAATCTGCTTATCTAATCATATTTAAAAGATGCCTGGGACTATTTCTGTACTAAATTGTTTGTACTGTTTTTTCAAATTTAATATCAGAATATAGCATTCCTCAACTAGGTACCAATCACAATTTTCGATGAATTGATAGCTATATTCCTGATATCAAGCTTTCATCATCTAAGAAAATATCATCTAGATCGTAGCTCTTTGTTGGATAATATTCCTCCTTCATGAATTTCAAATTTCAACTAAAAGGATATGTACATGTGTATGTATTTTGTAAAATATGCACAAGAACAGTCGAAGGGTCATTTTCTATCATGGAAAAAACTTTGGACAAAAATCAGCTATTTTGTTGACACAAGATTGACTAAAAAACTCTGCAGCAATTTACGGTAGAGGACTATTTTTTAACTCAAATTCTTGAAAGTACTTTTTTCTACTTATTTTTCAGTCTATGGGATATTATTTTTCATCTTTTTTGGCACTATTTTTGAGGCCCTAGTAATGATATAAATTCTAATGAGAAAGGTATCCTATTCCTGCTTTAAACCGGATGCAGAAACAGTATCAAATTGGGAAATTTGCAACCAACCCCTGATTCAGAATCTAAATTCCTTTTTGAAAGCCAGCTCATCATTCAAAAGAGAATATAGGTCAAGACTGGCATCTTTCGGTTCTAGAACCAGCTACCTTCTAAACTATCAAGCAGATAACAAGAAGGCGATTGCATATATGAAATCTACATAACTTATATTTGCTCAATCTGTTTGTCACTATAGACTAGGCTAGGGGGAAATTTTCCTTCTCCCAAAAAAAACTCACGAGAATAATTACTTTTCTTATAGAATTTAGATATTTATTAATGGCCCATTCTTCTCACAATATCCCACGGACATGTGAGACAACGAAATTTATCATGAAACCTCTTTTGATTACTACTATTTTTGAAGATAAAACCCAAGAAATTCATTAAAAGGCCAAGATATTCAGGATTTTAGTGATTTGAAAAATACTGGATTTTTAAAACTGAATGACACATGCTTCAATAGAAAATAATACTTAGAATTGATAATTCTATCAGAAAAGTTGTTCCTTAAATGAGGCTAAAAAACTTCCACCCTACCCTACTATAGACCATAAGAATAGTACAATTTTTCCAATATTTTTAATAGATGATAATACAGATTTGTATCTTCTAGATACTGTAATTAAAACAGTCATAATAGGGGAGAGATTCACGTGAAATTTTCTATAGTTGCGTCTGAATCTCATGCCGATATCGAGATGTAGATAAATTAGATGTTTAATGATGATATTTTAAAGAGTCGGAATATATCACAAAAGGTTTGTGAATTTTATGATTTAAAAATAGGGGTAACACACCACTTTGTTTCATCTTTTCTAAAATATTGAACAATAATGTAAGCTTGTCTTGGATTAATCTACATTTTTTCGTTCCTTGATAATAAAAACAAGTCTGAATTTATTCATACAAACTTGGTTAATGCAGTGCAGGTGAAGGAAAGTCATGTTTTTTTACAAAAAAAGGCAATAATCGTCAAAAAAGTTTACGCCAAATTATCCTTTTTTATAATTTTAAGGTAAAATATAAAAGTTACTTTTTGGATCACGTTATGAAAAGGGAAACTGATTTTACCATGAGATTGATAAACTGCAAATTTTGGCCTAAATTTACTTTCTAATGAGGGGTATTTCAAGTATCTTTTTGTTTAAAATATCACTTCACTGGTGGAACAATGGGACATGAAGGGTTAAATGTAAAATTCTCAACTTCTTCACGTCATATCAAGAGGCCTATATTAACATTATGTTAGGTGTAGTTTGTGAGTGAAAGAGAGCATGAACCTACTTTTTTCTTGATCGAATAGCAAATCTTTTCATTGGTGAGAGACAAGTCTGGGGATTTTTTGTTCTCAGGGGCAGTGTCCCTGTATTCCTCTTGCAATTGGAGGGTTTTCCGATTGTCAGCCATCTCAGAATTTCCAATGTCACTATTCTGTGATAAACGAAGGGCTAATTTCGAACTGGACAGCCATGAACAGGCAAAGAGACGGCCATTGATGTATTTGGGAAAGTGACTCGTGCCATAATGAATTTTGTCAACAGCCCAAGAGTTGGTGTCGGAGAATTCGGACAAATTCAGATTGTGTATGTCATCGTTGAGGTTGCAGAAAACATGTTGTACCAGGGAAGCTATCAGTATTAAAGTTTGCTGGTATTCATGTGTCATCAGACATACTGTGGAATTGCTCACTACTTCATAGAGTATCTGAAAATTGGGATATGTGATTATTCTTGAGCCGAAATTTCATTTTTAGACATCCACAACAGAATAATATCGATCTGACTACCTACCTATCTGTACTCTCCAAGGCAACTTTTTTATTCTTTTATTTCATAAATGTTTGAATAATTTAACAAAGACATACATAGAACCTTTAGTGGGACAAATATTGACGAATTGAAAATTAAGAAATTTTGAAATAAGAAAGTGGTAGATTATTTCCCAAAAATAAAGATTTCTATTTCGGGCATACCTATCAATGTGATACATATCATTTAAATACTGGTTTTACAAGAAAGAATAGAGGTTTACAAGAAAAGTTCGACTGAAAATGTACGATTGATTAATACCTGATGTACAAAAATTTTAATTCTTCATAATTGTGTAATATTCTGGCCTCTTCTTATATCAAATACCCTTCTCACATCGGTAACTCTGCTTAAAACTAATGTCTCTGAACATTTATCACAGGAAAATTAAGAACGTGAATCAGAATCTTGAAACAATTCATTGTTTAATTGAGACAAGGTGAATGTTCTACACACTGGAAGAATCAAGTTAAAAATCGGAAATTAAAAAGTCTTCTCTTATCTTGTACAATTCGGATCACCATCAGACAAGGAAGCCTAAAATGGTCGTTGAGATATTAGGAAACACACTTCATCATCTTGTAAAAAAATTAGTTCTCTTGTGTTAACTTTTAATCCTTCTCACACCTTGCAATGATCAAAAAATTAAGCTCCCAATCTATTCATCGAGAGAACAAGCTATATAATGTCTTTTGGATACGAGAAGTAAGTACCATGACAACGTACTTGGAGATAGAAGATCTTATCGTGATCAGTCTTGGTAAAGTGCTCCCTCAGGTAAGATGTCAGCTTTGCGTATTGCAGCGAGAGGAAGGGAAAATCGATGAAGAACCTTGAACACATGTAACGTTCCAGGAGGTGAATATTCGACGTTGACAATGGCCGGAAGCTGGAATTAGGAAAGATTAATACGGATTTGTCACTAGGCCTGAATGTTAACTTACCCCTTGACAAGCAGTTTGCAATACTTGAGGAGGCCTCCGCCGCGAATCTCCTCCGGCTTCTCTGTGTAGATAATCTTTTCCTTTAAATGATTTAGTGCCATTCCATAATTTCCACAGACCGATTCGGCCACTACGATGGGATGAAAGTGTTCTGTCAACTGATTTTTCTTGTAAAAAGATAGCAGACTGTCCAAATTGATCTGGAAACTGTCAACGGAAAACTCGTATTGACGTTTCATATGATGGACAAACTTTAGTTCAACTGTCTGACCCCCAGTCATCGTTGGATGGCCTAGAGAAAGCAAACTCCACGAGTCTGCTGTTGCATCACCGGGCCGGTTAATTCGGACCATCTTACGAATGTATTGCTTCACCATAGCGGGTGTCAACTGGATGAAAGGGTCTGTTTCCTCTTGTCCATCTGTGGAATCATCTTTCTTACTTGCCTCTTCATAGTGGCCTAAGTTGATGGACCTTTGGAGTATACTGAGGACCGCTTCGGTTAGTATTGTCTTTAGATTATTGAATAATTTATTATCGGACAGGTCAATGTTGAAGATGAGATCAATATCGTTGTAGGTATATTTCTCGCCGTCTTCTGGGAAAGATTTACCAAATTAATTAACCAAGGCAAAGTGCAATCTATTAATCTTGAATAATCAAAGTTAACGAAAAAAGGAACAATATAAATCATAACCAAGAGATGCAAGAGAAACAAGAAAACATGTAGGTTGGTGAGGCTTTTATCGATTTCTAAAGTGTGCTCTTGAGAGAAATAATTAATTAATTTTATAGATTTTATAAGAGTGTTTTAGGCACAAGACTTGTAGAGAAAACAGTACAAGAACAAGATTTTTCAGATTAACACGCTCTCATATTCTGTAGTGCAGAGAGAAAGAGGGAGAGAGAGTTGGGACTTACTGAGTACATAGGCGGCTGCTCCGCCATTAAGGCGAATATCCTTGACGAGAATACCCTCATTAATCAAGCTATCACGAATGACTCGTATCAAATTGCGCAGTTGGACATGAATTATGGGCAAATTCTTGTGGTCCTGCCCAGAAGAATTCGTGCTGTTGCTTGTGTTGCCTTTACGAGACTTCTTCTGGGGATAATTCCCACAAGACCTTTCCAATACCTCGAGAATACCAGCAGTCTCCTTGTCTGAAATGAGTGATAGGGAAGATTCTGACGCTGTCCGAGGAGACAACAAAATCTTTTCCTTAATAACCTGATTCAGCTTGAAGATTTGCTCATAGTCTAGAATGTGATACCGATTATTATGCGGTATTTTTTTGTCATTGTTCACTGCCATTAGTGTAATCCCGAAAGAAGAAAATAGTTTCTATCCAATTCTTGACATGTTTCTCATTCACTGTTAAATTAATAAATTTTTCTAGTAGCCAGAAAGACCATTTTATTGCAATTAAATGTAAAATCATGAGAGTTACACTAAAGTAATAATTGAGTAAACGATTCCTATTGGTCAATGCAGATGAACTGATTTTATTGGTCAGTATGAAAATCTCCATATTTCAGTGTCACTCAAGTGAATAATAGTCTCTACTTCTCGCCATATTTTTTTAATTCATAGAGAATAATATGATGAATGCAAGAAAAACTATTCTAGAGTTGGATGATTTTAGAGTAAAAAAATGGTCGGATGATCGATGAAAATTAATTAAAAGAAAGTTAAGAGCGTAATTAATAAGACATGAATTAGTTTCTTTTGTGGAACCACAAGGTGAAAAAGTTATTTATACATTTTATAAATCATAATTGTCTACTTTGAAGTAGTTATACAAACATTGAGTGGAAATTTTCATAGAAACTAATTGGAAGGTCAGATGATTTCTTGATGAAATCGTCTTCATGATACGAAGAATCTGGTAACATCTGGAAGGATTTTATTTGATTTGCACGGAAGACTACATATTCATGAGTCCCTTCGGCAAAACAAACCTTATCCTCCTTATTCGAATAAAGTCCAGAGACGGAAACTAAATTTTATTATAAGAATGTTTAAATCACCATCTCTTAGTGTTAAAGTTTTATTCTTTTCGTCGAAATTTTCCAGATAACCGTGAAAGTTTAATTCATTCCAACATTTCAATAGTAGTTTTTGTTTCGGAATTTTGATCATTCTGTTCTGTTGATAAATTCTAATTTGATCATCTTGACATATAATCATTTAAACAATAAATAAACTGTATCTTAATCTTGTTTGTCCAAATGAATTTTTCAAAAGATTTATAATAAAATTAAGGCTCATCAAACTATTGATAATCATTTGATCGATGGAACCACCAAAAATAGTCATTGAAGAAGATAGATCCATCAGCTCTACGGATAAACGTACTCCCATACCGACTAAAAAAGGGTTGTGAGTTAGATTCTTGACGTTTTCAAGAGGAATAGGTCATTGGACTGCATACAAAAAGACAGAAAATTACCAAAAGTTAAAGCCAAAATTCCACGAAATTACTCTTGATGAACTATCTAAGCACAATACCAGATATGACATGTGGATGGCGATCGATGATCGAGGTAAAAGTAATTCTTATTAACTTTTACCACCTTTACAGCTAAAGTCTATGATGTTTCCCAGTTTGCTCAGTTTCACCCTGGAGGGTATGAAGTTTTGGCCGAGTACGCAGGCAAAGTTGCTACAGAAGCTTTCCTTAAGGTAATTTTGGTTAATTTTTACTCTCCTGTCAGGCTCACCGGTATATCAGCATGGATATGATCTCATCACTGCAAGTTGGGGTCCTAGTTCAGGGTCAGTAAAATTTCATTCAGATTTATCTTAATTAATTCGTTCCGTTTTCCAAAAAAGAGTTAGAATGATAAATTTGTAATTTTTCGTTTATATTTTTTGAAGGCTTCAAAAATTTTTTTCTAGTTTCAGGACTCGACACGTAGACTATGACGAGGATATAAAGCATGAAAACTCCTTATTTGTCAGTTTTGATATAAAGTGAAAATAAAAAAATTGTTAATACCATCATACTACTTGTAATTCGATTTGAAATTTTCCAACGTCCCAATTAGCCCAACTTCACTGATATAATCGAATTAATTCAGTTTCAAAAACAAACAAAGCGAATTCTCCAGGAACAAGTCAGCTTATCTTGAGAAACAATCTTGATTTCACAACACTCGAATCCTAAATTATACAAAATGTGTATTTATTCTTTTGGACATGTTAAAGATAGGTATGCCTAAAACTTTTGAGTAAGGAAAATATAAGGCCGGGGAAAGACCGGTCAAGGGATTACCTTATGGGTTTTCTCAAAGAATTTTTGCTGGGCAAAGGCCTTCCCGAGTTGGCCAGCCTACCTTCTGCTGGCTGACTCCGGCGTTAACGGCCTACCCTTAATCTATAAATAAAATTGATAAGCACATTTATCTGCGCAGTTTCTTTTAATTACTTTCATTTCCTCCCACTTTGATTTGTTATTTATTGTTCAGCTTATTTTATTTGTAGAGGAAACTTACACTCCTTTTTTATTGCAAATTCATTCATTCATTAAACTTTACTACGGTAGCTGTAGGGGGAAGTCAACAATACCATCCCCTTTCTGTCCGATAAATAGCATTAACTACACTTTAAAATTTGTTTTTATGTTGTTGATTTACGTACGTATTATGATTTAGGAATGAAGTGCTAAATATAACATCAGGAGATGTATTATTAAAAATCTCACATTTTGGAAGCTTTTACTCCATCTTTTCGTTGGCCTATCGGAAATTGCTTTTTGCTCCATTGACTTTTATTCAAATTTTTGTTACAATTTTCCGCTATTTAATTAAACAAATAAATTTGGATTTTTCAATGAAATAGACTCTATTTTACTCTGATTATTGTACTGTAGTATAGAGAAAATTATATTATTTCTCAACCCTGATCTCATTTCGAAGAATAAAAAAATTAAATAACACACGAATCAGAATGAAATATTCTTTGAGTGATAATCCGTAAATTTGTTAAATTTACAAGCCCAGAGCCACAGTCAGTTCAAGCGTTATTTCTCAAAAGATTAATCCTTCTCTTGTAGGGGTTGTGAAAGGTTCTTTGAATGCCAATCCCTCAATTTATAAAGACTGGGTCTATTGCTAATTTACAATATACGTGGTATATGCTCGGGTGTATTTCAGTGAGAATCGTGAATGAAAGAGAGATTAAACTGTAATTTGGAGTTGCATTAAATACACAGAATGATCCAAGGTACTCTCTGTAGAAATAACGATTACTACTATGAAGAGAGATGAGTTTTTCCGAAAACCTATTTCAGACCTTTTGTAACCAGAATGACCATTAAATTAGATGGATGTTTCCGAAAGCAATCCATTTCGAACTTTTTTAAAACAAGCAAAATTCGGAGTTTGTAAAAATTCAAAATGCGTTTGTTCTGTGGGTAAAAAAACTCTTGTTGCAGAGGAAAAACAGATTTTTTTCACTGAAAGTTGTGAATTTATCGAATTTCAGATTTTATTTTTCCAACTCCAAAGAGTATGCTTACTTATAACTGTAATTATTTTATATTTCTAACTGTATTTCTGTTAGATTTCTTCCTGTAATAAATAAAATACAGTCAGGCCAAAGACCTTCTATATTAACCCAAGGTATTAGCAGTTCTGTGAATGCGTGTAATTAACTTTGAAATGATGTATATTATTATTATGGAATACATAAGTATGCCTTAATTTTAATAGCCAATCACGCATAGTCTTCCCTATTTCTCTCAGGGTGGGTGAGATATATATATGCTCAAAATGGATTAAATAAAAAACAGGGAAATTTTTCAAATGATGATACAGTAATAGATTATCCCCCCCCCCAAATCATATACAAACATACATCCCTAATTTGTAGAGATGAGTATTGTTTTATAACTTCTTTTTTTTAATGAATCCCTCTTCCCACCCCTCAGATCAGCATCATTATTATTAGACTCTGCCCTAGTCCCCCCTCTCTACCATCCTGTTCGTTTCATCTCTCATTCTAAATTTCCTCTCTCTGGGAATAAGCTACTATTAATTTGATTCGTCTCTCTACACCAGCCTCTTCCCCACCCCTATCTCAGTTTTATACTCAGTTTTTATTTTTTTAATTTCATCTTGAAAAATCAAAAATAATAATCTGTGTCATCGGGAGGAGGAAAACATTGAGAGATGACCAAGTTCTCTATTAATGATTTAGTTATGGATAGCCAAGTGGCCTCTGAGTCTCACTTGGATGTAGACGACCCTGCTGATAGGATGAAGAATATTCTAAATTTGATAGCGGAAAACATTAACAAGATGAAATCAGGTCAGGCATTGGACCAAAAGTTGAGAATAATCCAGCCCCCCTTTGGCAGTTCTTTAAGCAGTGAGTTCTTCTTTATTCATATAGTATTTCAAGTAAATCTTATGAATGAATGTAGTAAATTTAAGTTGTAATAATTCATTCATAAAATCAGTTATGTATTACCGTGATACGAAACCAATAAAAAAAACACTTTCAACAAGGCCTATTACCAAGAGGCCCTTCCGAGACATTTTGCATGAATATTTCGACCTAATAAAATCATGTGTTAATCTTTTCTAATGTATAACTACGAGAACTAATAAAATTCAAAAATTATTCACTCCTCTATTATCACTTTAGTAAACATGATCAAAATGCTGACAGAAAAGACACTTTCCAACCAGTTCTCAGCCAACTTTATCGGTCAATCATTGACCGAAGAGGACGAGGAATCTGAATCAGAGACTTCGATTACAACAGAGTATACCCAGCAGGGCATGAATCCATCGGAAAAGACTTTTAGACCAATATCCGGGAGGAAGGCTAAGCGGATACGCACTGCATTCAGTCCAAATCAACTCATCAGTCTGGAGAGTGCTTTTGAAAAGAATCGATATGTTGTCGGCCAGGAGCGACGAGATTTAGCCATCTCCTTGAAGCTAACAGAAACTCAGGTAATCTAAATTACAAATAAAAAACATCTATAGTAGAGTAGGCCAAAATTTTCAAATTTTCCCTGAATACGCTTTCGAGTTTGTTCTGATATTGTATTGAAGCCATGTGTCCACAAATATGCTTCACCATTCTGTCATTCAGTTTTAAAAATCCAGCATTTTTCAAATCGCCGCTCAATTTTTACTAGGCAATCACTAAAATCCGGAATATCTTGGCCATTTAATGAGTTTCTTTGGTTTTATCTTCAAAAATAGTAATCCTCTATGATTCCTCGACAAGAGTTATCTCTTACTTTCTACCTACGACCCTAGATTTTCAAAATAACGTTTGAAAGAAAAATCAGTTTTTTGAAAAAACAATCAACTCTCTTTGAGAATTAGTATAGCACGAGTTTGACGAATGATAGAGCCAAGATCTTTGCGTATTCCAGGAGATTAATAAATGTGGGGGGGGGAGTATTTTCTGAGGCTTAAATAAATAATGTAATAATGAGTTGTTAAAATGAAACAATGTGATCACTAGGGCATCAAAAAGTCCTCTAAGTCCTTTTGGCTGTTTGAGGTCTATTTTAATTCCTATCCAGAAAAATGCAATTCAAGTTTTGATTACTCAACTGGTTTGAATTTTATTACGGCCGGATAAGGGCCTAAATTTTGTTTCAGGGGCTATTCTTTATTAAGGTCTATTATAAGGTCTTAACCCTCTCGTACCCAAAGGACATATAAAGCTAATTGATATGAAATTGGGAATCTATGATTTTTACAGAAATCTCGATATTTTTTCAGATTTTCTTTCTTCAAATGGAAAATGTGGGCAGCATGAGTAGGATTCCAGAAAATCTTTAACAAAGACGAATTCTTAATGAAAATATCGAGCTATCTGTAAAAATCATAGATTCATATCAACAAACTTTTTGTCCGCAGGAAGATTTTATCAAATTTCTTTGGGAAAATTATTATTTTTTAATTTAAATTACACACAATTATAATACCTGATTGTCAAACTTCGTAGAAAAATTATATTCGTCAAGATATTCTCAGAAATTGGATGATTTTTAAGACTTGATGCAAAATTTAAAAAACTTATTGTTGTCGCTAGTAAGTAGATAAGAAAAATATATTGAAATAGTTCAAAAAAGATATCAACACTTTTCAAATTTTCATTGCACGATTATTCGTACACTGAACATGTTGATTCCAAAAATATATTCATACTGGTTTCCCAATCAAATGCGTACGAGGGTGCTGTTGAAACCCCCTAATTAAGTATTTATCTCGACCAATCAGAATGCAGCAAGTGATTTCTATACATTTCGATAGGAAAAAAGTGAGTTTTTGTGAAAATGTGAAAATTCACTGTTAATACTTAATTAGGGGGTAAATATTCGTGTTTCAATAGAAATATATTTTTACTGTAATGTTTATTTCACATTTGACAGAGTCAGACAAAGTTATACGTTAATCCTATTTCTAAACAAACTATCCTTACCATGAATGCTGTTATTTTAAGGGCTTAGGGTCTCAAATTTACATTCTGAACTCGTGAGTATTACTTCCAATTTTATTTCAATTACTTTGCAATCACCATCATTTGAGGATACAAATGTGACGTTGAAAAAGCGCAGTCTACCTCTTGGCCCAAGAGTCTTGGGATGTAGAAAGGTCCTTTTTTATCATAAAGAATTTCTTTATTGATAAGATTTATTTTTCTATTTGTCCTATATTTTTTCATTAAGTCCTAATTGCCTAAATTTTAGGGTCCTAAAAAGAGGGAATAGCGTCCTATTTTTTGATGGAGAAATTTGTTGGTTTGGAACTATTTGTAATTTTCTTCCTTTTATAAAAATCTGATGCCAAGATTCTCTCAGACTGTTTATCACAATGTGGGCTATTTAAAAAGTAGAACTGTCCTCTAATGTGGGCAGATGAGAGTTTGTGAAAATGTAGTATCTTTAAAAGACCCTTCCACAGTCTAAAGGGTCCTGAATGATTAGTTAAGAGTTTATCTATCTGTATGTCCATTCCACTGGTTTAGTTGGAATTTGTTCTTTGAAAGTCAGATTATTATCGCAACGCCAACTACTCAAAAGGAGGCAATCTTATGCCTAGGAAACGTTAGGAGCCATCATAATTTGATAAATGTCCCCCAACCCCACCCCCTTATATCAAAGGCTTGTCTCTTTTTTATTCCTGTCTTCCTCTTCCTCTGTTGCCAGAGATTTTACTTGCATATTTTTTTGTGACAAATCTAATCTGTACTATTTACATATATAATAAGCTGAATACTTTTCCTAATAAATAAGTAAATAAATAACTTTATTATAATACAGAATTTAATGATTTATAAAAAAAATCCATGTATTTATATGAAGAATTAAGTTATATAGTCATAGTTTTCTTCCCTATCCTATACTCTCCTATCTGGCTCTTTTCATTAAAATGACTTGAGCACGCAAATGGGTAATATTTCCATTCATTAAGATTAATGCCAGTTATTCGAGTACAATACAAGAAATGCACTGAGAACAACACAGAACTACAGAGGCATTTATTAGTTGGATGAATTTCAACTCACAAGGCCAGGCCAAGGGTAGGTAGACCTTGGTAGAGGCAAAATTAAGTCTGCTTATCTATAATTATGTTTAGGGCATGTATTTAGGGGACCTGTTTCTCAACTTTGATTTCAATCTGATTCTTTCATTCAGTGAACCAATCAGATTCAAGTAAATCAGAATTCAGTGTAAAATCACCTATAAATAAAGCTTAATAACTACGAGACATCAGATTTACGTGAACATTTCTTCTTATGGATAAACTTGTTTTCCTCTTTTAAAAGTGGTGCATGATTTTAAAAATTTCAGCTCTTCCCAAATTATACCCAAACCTTGTAAGATAGGAAAATTCTGAGCACAGATTTGGCTCAAATCTAAACCTAATTGACATGAAGATGAGAATTTACTATTTTTACAAATAACTCGATATATTTCTCCGGATTCTCAGAAAATAATAATTTTTGAATTCTAAAACAGAATGAGCCAATAATTTGTTGATATTCGAAAAAAATTCAACCTGACATAAATTAGGCAGTTTTTTTCAAATTACGAAAATGTACCAAATTTCCCCTTTTTCAACCTTTAAACCCGAAATTTTTATCGATTTCGATGTTTCGAAGCAGTTAAATGCTGGTATTTGAGATCAACATTAGTCAAAGAATTTCAATTCACCTGTAGAAGTTCACTGAAGTTCGTCATTACTATGGGAAATCGAACCATTTGAATTTTTCGATTATCACGAAGGCCAATTATCCAAAATCTGGAAGTTTAACTTTTTCTCGGAAACAGTAAGATCTTCTCGATCTCTCTGGCCAAATTCGAATTCAATGTTGATCCCAAATACCAGCATTTGACTGCTTTGGATCATCGAAATCGATAAAAATTTCGGCTTCAAAAGTTGAAAAAGTAGAAATTTGGTGCATTTTCGTAATTTGAAAAACTGCCTAATTTATGTCAGATTGAATTTTTTTCGGAATTTTTTCGAATATCCACATCTTATTAGCTCATTCCGTTTTAGAATTCAAAAAATTATTTTTTTCTGAGAATCCGGAGAAAAATATCGAGTTATTTGTAAAAATAGTAAATGCTCATCTTCATTTCAATTAGCTTTATGTGGATTCCGAATGAAATTTAAAATATTAGAGTACAAATCTGAGCCCAGACTAAAGAATTTCAAGCAAAAATAGAAAATTTCTAGTAGAAATGCTCAGTATGCTTTTGTTCATTACCAAAAGAAAGTTGAAGAATGGTGATCATGAAATATGCATTAATTTGAGGTGATTTGGACAATTTAACGATACAATATCATAATAAACATTAATATCGTGGATGGGTTTCATTACACTAAATAGTTTTGTAATTCTCCATATTTATACTAGTTAATCAAAAATAGTAAAATTCATTGAAATTGTATTTCTCATTGGTCACTTAAATAGTGGTAAACGTAGTAAATTTCATTGAGAGAATAGAACAAATTAGTATCATGAAAAAAGTAAATTTCAACCAATTCGTTAAACAAATTTATTTTTTCTTATTTTTCTTATGAGTTCATAATTTCAAATGTGTGAGTACATTCACTTTATTTCAATATAGAAAAGATTCAAGATTTTTTACAAGATTCATTACCATAGAATTGAGATGGAGAAAGATATCCTTAAATAGATAAATCTTTAGTGTACATTGTACACTGTACAACTGTGTCAAGTTGTGTGTGCACTGTATCCTTCAACATATAATCTCCATTATCTACTGTGTCTATTGATGTATCCTTTATCAAACTATATAAACTATTATTGCTACTATTATTATTATTTGTGTTGATATCAACTCAAAACTACTCAAGATTTCCTTATCATTTTTACAACATTTTATTGCAAATTTTTATCTTTCCTACACGTTTTTTTAACACTTGAAAATATGAATCATTATTTTTCTGTCTGACAGATGATGATGATGATGATTATTACCGATGTTAAACTGATAATTTGGCGATAAATTTTCATTATTATTTTATTTTCAATCTACTACATAATTCATTGAAACTTGATTTGCAATAATAATAATGATGATAATAAAAATAATATAGAGGGTCCCTCTAATTTGATTGGTTGAAGTGTTCTGTATTTCATCTGATTGGTCTCTTAAATATTTATGGGTAATCTGTCAAGATGATCATTAATCAGTATCGTGAATCTATACAAAAAGTAGTAATAGTAGTTGGGAGGACATTAATTTTACTTGGTAAAAGAATTTAACACGAGCATTGCTCTATTACAATCTAAACATCTCAAAGATATCAACTAACTAACAATAATGGATTGAAAGATGTGTCAGGGGTGATTTATTTATTGTCCATTATAAGTATGTGTGTATTTCAGTGAGATTCAAAGAGAGAGGAATACATAATAAATGATTGTAGATGACCCCTCTGATCTTTTCTGTCTTTTATCATGTGGTTCACAGATAACCCGGTTACAATAATCTACAATTAGTAATAATTTTAGTTCTGAAACTGCTCAAGCTAACTAGAGGACTCAATTTTAGTGTTCAGGCTATTGCGTATTTTATGTAAGAAATGTTTAAAACTAAATCTACAGTATAATTTAGAAAATGAATTCCTAATATACTCTAAAGTAGTTTTGTGATTTTTTTCAGGTAAAGGTATGGTTCCAAAATCGTAGGACAAAATACAAGAGATCCCAAACTCGCGACCCCTCAGGTAACACACAAAACTTTCTTGAATGTATGCTGCTCTGTCAGTCGAAGAAAAACGAGACTCAATACCACACAAGCCACGATGATTCCCTCTCCAGTCCACTTCGTATTGATTCTGTTAGCAAGAAATTTGTCGAAGCCAACTGTTCCAATGCCTCGGAAAAGTTGTTCTTCAATGCAATCTACAACAAGAGCAGTGATTTGCTCAACGGTCTGAGATTAAACAAGAAATAACCTTTTTTGCAGTACACTCATTTCCAATCTATATAGAGAGAAGAAACGTTTTATCATAAGTTTTAATTGCTTTTTTGAATAAATTATTATTGATTTAGAATATCAGTAATCTTTTCTCAGAATTAAATTTGACATTAGACTCTACCCATTTTACCCATTTTCGAAGGAATAAGAAAGCTAACAGAGGAAAGAAATAATACAGTACTTATATATATATAGTCTACTTATTAGTAGGGGACTATTTTTAGGAATTAAAAATCAAAACTTAATTTTATAGAATTTTTGGTGTTCAAAAAGAAAAATTTTTATTCATTCAAAAATGCCACACTCTTTATATATCTGGTTAATTAATACTTGTGGTGATGTTTGATCTCGTGAAAGGTGTGATAAGAAAGAGCTAAGAGGCTTGTGGATTCAATTGGAGGGGACCCCCGCCACCAATTACTCCTATATTGTTATTCTGATCTGGGGAATTATTGCCGAGGATCCTTTTTATTTCATCGTCCAAGTCTCGGATCAGATCATCGGTGACATTGTAGTTTCCACTCTGGAGGAGATTTGAGCGTTCTGCTATTAATCTCTCGATAATCAGGTCATTCTTTGACATGGTAAGGTTGAGATTATTATCCAGAATATCTGACATTACCTCATCTTCGAAGCGAACCTCTTTTGGAACTCTATAGAGAATCATGATGAATAAAGTGTAGAACTCAAGCGGAACTATGTGAATTTTTTGGGTATTTTTGACATTTTAGAGTAAACTTTGGTTGAAATGATGATAAATTTGAGGTTTTAGATTTAATTCTAAATCCGTGCAAAAAAACAAGAGGAAAATATAATTACTTGTTAATTCTGCCTAGTTAGAAATAGTTTTAGACTCACTCTAAAATTTTATCCTGATCTGAACCCTTGAGGATCTTCCTCTTGTCTCCTCCACGATCAGAGGAGGAATTCTTGTTTTCATTGTCTTCACGAATTCGATTCAACTCTGCATCTCTGGCCCTGATAACCTCGACAAGATGTTTCTCAGAATCTCCCTTGAGACGTGAGATCTCCTGTAGGGCCCTACACCACATTTGTCGATAGTTTTGAGCCATTGAATTGGCCCCCTGATACTTTCGTGTCATTGCATCCAAGTCGTTACGAGTGGCTCCCAATTCAATCTGCAACTTGACCACCTCCATTTTCATTGGGACCAACTCGTCCATTAGGGATCTCTTCTCCTCCTCCTGGGTGCTCTCGACATCAATTTTCACGAGATTCTTCCCCCGAATCAACTGGCGTGTCTTTGTCAGTTCCTTCTCCAGATTGTTGATTTTCTCCTGGGACTTTTCAGCCTGGCCAAAAGAGACAAAATTTCATTAATTTTATTTAATTTTTTAAATATAGCAGATAAATTTACGTTGGTTTTCCAGAATTCTGTCTGTTGTTTCTGCAGGGAAATATTTTGCTGGTAATCTTTGAGTTTACGCTGGGCACTTGCCTCTAGTTCACTCCGGAATAACTTCATTTGACTCTCGTAGTTCTGCTTGGTCTCAATGAATTTGACTTCCTCGGAAATCATTTGCTTTTCTCGCTTATACAGACCATTGAGTAGATTTCGCAAGTTTTTTTCAATTTTCTCAATATCATTCGTCTAGATTTGAATTATTTTATTACACTTTTGCCACTCCTCTTTTTGTTTAAAAGACAGACAAGTGTCTCATTACCCACCAGAAGATGATTTTGTTTTTGATTACCTTAATAGCTTATCAGATAAACCCCTGAGATTTCAAATAAATATTTCGTTAGCTGTATATTGAAATTAATTCAATTCAAAAGTACTTTTTTCAGATTTTAGAAATCAAAATCATCGCAATTATGAAAAGCAATTTAAAATCATATTCTCGCTTAGTTGAAGTAACGCATAGATTTTGATAGTGCAAGTGAAGAGACCTCTCGAATTTTTTCCATCCTTGAAGATGTTAATATAGGAATTGAGACATTTAGGGAAAAAATTGAAGAATATGTCAGCCAGGAAACTTGGGGAGATTCTTTCAACGATGCATTCTTCATGAATCTTATCCTGAAATACAAAATAACAACCTCTTCAGGTTTCCTAAAGAGGCTACTTCGACTTCATTCAGTTCCCTATTTGAGGGGTGAACTACCAAAGGTATTGACAATTTGATGTATCTAAAAATCATTTTTAGTTACCAGCAATTTTTGGCAGAATCTCCCATGTGTAACGACATGAGGATCACCAATGAGAGGTGTTTATGCCAAGCTCTCATGACTTACTTCTATTTCTAAAGTTACTGGTTTTCTGGATTTGTATGTTTAACTCGAAATTCCCCAAGGATGATGAGCCAATGGAAGCTAGCATTCCAAAACATCGGTCCTCCCCCAGGAATAAAAGAGCAAAAAGATTTCGTTTTGTTTTGGGGGGTAAGAAAAAGAGTGAAGAAGACCCTTATGATGATCCAGACGATTCGTGTAGACGTAGAAAGAAACCCAAAAAGATAAAGCCAGGCATTGGTTCAACTTTAGAAAGTAATCCAGGAGTAAGTAAGAGTAAAATTCCCGATATGGTCCTTATCTGCCTGTCTGAAGATGAATAAAAATCTAATAATTTTATGGACTAGTACCCGATTTCTATCTACAACTCTTTGAGATTAGATAAAAATTCAAAAGGACTTGGATTTCTGCATAACTAGGGAGACTTTTTAGTAGATGAAAAATTTTGAATTTGATTTTTTAAAAATACAAACGGACTAGAAGACAAACCTTTTTGCTGAAAAGATCTTTACGATATTGCTCCATGAGGGAGTACTCCTTGGCCAATCCCTTCATCAAGTCCTCTTCCTTGGCTATCAGACGGCCTTCGTATTCTTCCTCGACAGCGCTTTTCCACAACTCCAACTCTAAGGCCTTTTTGTACTCGAGGGTATTGCGCAAGTCCTCATTGCCATTCGTCAGAGCATCCAGAAAGTATTCGCCTTCATTTCTACCTTCCTCATGGTTACTCGAGTCAGTGGGGTTGTTTTTTAGGGAATTATTCGAATTGAGATCTGAAATTTGATTTTTCGACACCTCTGTTGTATACTCTAGGCAAACTCGATATCTGAGTGATACTGGCAAGGTAGTTTCAATAGTCTTTCCATTAGAATCCGTATAGGAAATGCTGACAGGTAGGTCTAATCTTCCAGTTAGATCTCTGTCGAGAAGTAGGGAGCGTAGGTTCACGGAAGATTTCGAGAGGATCTCTCGTTCACCTGGATCTTTCTCATGGGTGTAAAGCTCAATGGTCATTGTCTCATTCTCTAAATTTTCACTCAACTAATAAATGCAAAAAATTACTAAATAATGATGACCTCGAGCCATGGGAGTGGTAATGAATCAGACTAACCTGCATGGGAGTTGCAATAATTCCGATCGGATCACAATTTGAGTCCAATTTGACTGTGGAATCTTGGTTATTCAATTCGATCAGATCCATTGAGCCGAAATGACTCTCATCTGAGAGGGATGTAAAGGAATAGCTGCAAATTGAAAAAAAAGGTTCTAACCAAAGAGTGAGGGCTTCTCAAGGATGAATGGAACACTCACGATATGTAAAAGGATAAGCTAAAGTTGTACTTTGGAAATTTATCCCTAGCAATGAAAACTTCTGAGAAGGTGGGAAATATTAGGAATTTATACAAGTCCATGGCTGTTGGGAAGGTGGAGAGAAATTTTTCTTGCATCTCGTTAATCATTGGACTCAAACTGATACTCAAGGAATAGGCAATCTTGGAAGATTTCGACTCTCGAAAGTGGATCTCACCGGAATGCTTTTGGGATTTGTTAGCGTCACCATTTCGAAGGAGACTCGAGAGGTTGATTTCTGTCTGGCCCAGTAATTGCTTGGAGTGGATAAAGAAGATTTCAATTTGTTCATTCAAAAGTTCTGAGGAGCTAAATTGGAAATTTTAATTCTCACATGACGGAAGGGATCAAGGGGGCCAATTACCTGATGGGAAATGTCTTTTTAAAAGAATTCTGAAAGTTTTCAAACTCCAACGAGTTGACAATGCCCTGGGAAATATGGTTATCGTTCATTTTAATAACGACAAGGGAGCCTCCTACCTCCCCAATTTCATCATCAGGGACAAGATCGATTAGCTTTTCAGCTGATTCAATGCTAATGTTTACGTAGAAATCGTTGGGAAATGGATCATTCGGAGTTGTAGTGGGACCTGTGAAACCGTGTATTTTCAATTGACATTCGATTGTTGGACTAAGCCTCTGCTTTGTTCCATGTATTTTGACTATTTTTGGGCTCTAAAAGGATTTATTTACGTAACACATACGTTGTTTATTAACCTTGAAGGTAGATCAATGATTGAATAACCAAAACTTTTTAATTCATCCTCACCCAAGTTTGACATTGTGTACAAAAGTTTGATTGGAATTCTCTTGAGTTTCATATTTTTCCAATCTTT
Organism: Gyrodactylus bullatarudis; assembly: GCA_012064415.1. Lineage (NCBI taxonomy): Eukaryota > Metazoa > Platyhelminthes > Monogenea > Gyrodactylidea > Gyrodactylidae > Gyrodactylus > Gyrodactylus bullatarudis. The sequence continues at coordinate 381,913 of SSNU01000024.1, forward strand.
CTGAGGTAGTTCCCAACTGATTGATTTATTCACTTCAATGACCTCATTATCAATTTGAATAGGTTCTAGTGTAGTCGAATAATTGTCCAGTTTCCCTTCAACATGAATAAATTTTAGATTTTTTTCGGCAATATTAGTTATTCGACTCAAGTTCAAAACAAGGTTTATCTTATTCTCGCCTACCATGGCTAGCCGAGATAAAAGATGTAATTATCTCAATTTAAAAATAAATTTGAATGCGTTCTAGACAATAATAAACACAATTGGTTTATTTAAAGAAAATCTGTTTTATTTATTGTTTTCAACTTTGTTCACTTTATAAGTTAATAATTCAAATTTTATAATTTAAAGATTTAACTTAATCTTATCGATTATGACTACTAGATCGAGTATTCAATTATGCGAAAATCCCTTAGATTCTGGATCTAGTGATAAATGCTCTTCTGAAGCTTCAAGCAATATCTACTCCACTCCTCATACACCAAAAAGTTCAGCCACCAAAACATTAGATCACAGCATTGACGACAATAATAATGTCAGTAGCTCTTCCATGGATCAAAACTTGATCGGTAATCTCTACTATTTTATCTATTCTCATATTTTCCAGTCAGTAAAGAATTTTCATGGCTCAACTATCTAAGAGACACAAAATCTACCACTGTCGATCAATCTCAGTTTAGATGCGCAGTCGGAATGCCTGAAGTGAGTAGAACTTGTTTCTCATAATTGTTTCTTGTTCTCTTCGTCTAAATTCATTGATCGTTTCATTTTTATTTATTTACAGTTATAAATGCAAGTAATCCATCTTTATTTTTCGATTTCTTCAGTCATGCTTCCCATTTTTATTTGGATTTATTTTAGAATTTCCTCTTGCTCGAAAGTCTCAAGGACTACTCAAAACTCCAAAATCCTTTCAAGGTTGGCGATTGCCTCGAGGGTGTTGATCCAGCCCATGAGAGTTTAATTTGTCCTCTGAAGGTCATCGAAACTTCTGGTTATCGTATTCGTCTAAGATTCATTGGCTTTAGTGAAAAGAGTGACTTTTGGATTTTGGCCAATTCACCCTTTATATTTCCTTGTGGATGGTGCGAGAATAACCACAGGATTCTACAGAAATTCGGTTGCCGCGAAACAATCAAATCATGGAATGACATTGTCAAATTTCCCAATTTACGCAAGGCTCCAAAGGAAGTCTTTACAATACCCTGGGACTGTACTGACGAATACTATGATGGCTTTGATATCGGGAAGAAAGTCGAAGCTGTCGACAGAAGAAATCCGTTTCTTACCTGCGTGGCTACAATAATTGATCGAATTGAGTCTTATCTGTTGATAAGTTTTGATGGTTGGAACTTTGCCTTTGATCAATGGGTACATTTAACCAGTAAACTCATCCAACCAGTTGGCTTTTGTGCTAAAAACAAGATGACTCTATCAACACCAGAGGGTAAACCTTCTATCGGCTTTTCCTGGACTGAATACCTCGCACAAAACAATTCGGAGCCTGTCCAAGATTCCTCATTCACCAAAATTCGTCATGGCACTCAAAGGATATGGCCCTCAGGCTCAAAACTAGAATGTGTGGACATCTATTTCCCATTTATCATTCGCCCTGCCACAGTCATCGACTGTGATAAATCAACTGGTGTCCTTACCCTAAAGTATGATGGGTTCCCAGATTACCTAGACTTTTGCATAGATCAAGATTCCTCGTTCCTATTGCCAGCTGGCTTTTCTCGAGCCACTAACGACAAATTGGTATTCTACAAGCAAACGCGTAAGTCTGATTGAATGAATCAATAAAAAGAAAGACTACTCTCTCTATGATTCATTATAACGTATAAAAAATAATACTTGATTTAATTGTGCATGGGTCATAACGAGGTCATCATGTAAACGTTTTTACACTTCTACCCCTGATCCTGATTTGATTGGTCAATACTGGGTGCTAATAAATCTATGTAGTGGCATGCAAATTGTCCAGCCAATCACAGGGTGACTTGAAATCAATTTTAATTGGTCCTCATTATTTAGCCAATTCTAGTCAACTTCGGAAGAAAAAATCCAGTTGTGCTGAAAAGTTTTGCGGCGGCTATGGCAATCAAAATGTCGTGACATCATTCTATCACCTGAAATCAACGGATTGTCCCTACTCAAGAGAGAATCGTGGTCGTAATCGATTCCTTTATAGTTTTCGTGTCAAAAAGAACAACATACACTATCCTTATCCGAGAAGCCTAAAGAAGAGAGGCAATGAAGTCACCTCCAAAATGTAGGCTAAAAAATCTCTCTAAACATGTAGAAATTTATCGTTCATTAATCTCTCTTTATCATAGATCTTCACCCATTGCTGTCAACTCTGGAGAATATGTAAGTTTAACATCTGCATTCACACAAAAAGGATATCATTCTATTCTATAATTTAGAGTGGTTATTCCTGTGAGATGACCCAGAGTCCATCAACAACGAGAATCGGCGAAAAGAGGCTAGAGTCCCTGGTGGAACATGAAAATCATTCTCAATCAACTCCGCTTTATAACAACAATCGTAATACTACACTTAAACGCCCACGTATAGCATCACAAGAGCAATCCAATCGAGTAATTGAGACAATCTCTATACCGTTGGATGATGTTAAGCCAATAATTGGTTCGATTCCTCCACATGAACCTCCTCTAGATCAAATACCCAACATTGAGACATCCTCAAGGAACTGTCCCTCGAGCAATCATCTTTCAGCTCTAGCTGAAAATCAAATTGGTGAGCTAACTCATGACTCTCTACTTTGAGCATTTGTGAAATTATCTCAATTTTCCTAACCCCTCCCCCTTATAGAACCAGATAATCAATCACATACTTCGGACACATCCAGAAGCATCGTTACGACATCAAATTTACAAATCACACCAGTTTTTCTAACCCAGAGTAAAAATCATGTCCCTGTTGACAGCAATTTCCTCGATCGTCTCATGCCCAAAACCATAGATCATAAGCCGAATCCGAATTTCTGGTCTGCGCAAGATGTCGGTGATTACATTGCCTCTTTGCCATTTTGCCAGGAATTTGCCCAACTTTTTACTGAGAATGAAATTGACGGAACTGCCCTGATGTGCCTTGAGAAGGAGGATTTGATGAACATGTTCAAGATGAAACTCGGCCCGGCCATCAAAATATCCACTGCAATAAATGCCCTACGCAAGGAAATCATGTCATAATCACCAAAAGAGAAAACTAGTAAAACTTGATTGCTTTGTTTATCATTGCATTTAACTCATAGATTTGAACTCCTTGATGTAAATCATATAACTATATACACATAATAGTAAATATATACACTGTATATATGAAAACGACCAAAATGTTTCAAGTCACTTCCACTTTTGTATACTCCTATTCATATATACATTGTATCAACTCATTTAATAAATTTAAATTCTATAAAATTCTATGAAATTCATTCTTAAGCAATGATAACGTTACTAGTTAGTGTCTATCAAAGAGCCTATCATGGAATCTCAAAGCTCACCAACTGTCAATAGCAAGATCAGTGAAGCAAAACGATGAAAGTTTAAATCGTTGCAAAATCGCAAACTCTGGAATTAAGATGCTCTTCCTCAAATCAGTTTTTGCTTGCCTTCTGTTGTTGTTGACCTTAAAACAGGCCTGTTATCACGATTGTGTCAATGGACTTGAGGATAAATTCAGCTTGTGCAGTCAGGACGAGGTTAAAGCATGCTTCGAGAACCTCGTCAACAACCAATTTATGGATTGCATACACCAATGCCACGATTTTGATTGTTCCAGAGAGAAATTAGTCGACTGCTGTCAGCAGAATGTTGAGGATCCAGTTGTGGCTATTGAAAAAATGCGCGAATTAATTGTCTTTTGTAATTAATTAATGAAATAAAATCTAGAATACATCACTAACAAAAGAGATTGATTAGATTTAGTGAGAAAGAACGAGTGTGTTTTTGTATTTCACAACCTGATTGAGTGCACCCATTGGTTGAGTACTCACTCATGTAACGGTGATATAAACTTGAGCACAGAGGATTCCATCTAGACAGATGCTTTCAACTAAATTACTTGTTTTTACGACTTTGATAATTGTAGTTGTTCAATCGTGCTATACCACCTGTATAGCTGAGCTACAAGGCAAACTCGGTTCATGTGGATCAGATTTTAACTGCTACGGACGCCTTCTGACAGTTGGTTTTATCCCATGCATTCAGAAATGTCTCAACGTTGGCTGTGTACAAGAAAAAATATTACCCTACGTTGAGAATATTGTCTCGAAGCCTGACGCTATCGTGGATACACTAAGATCAATAGTTGACACTTGCATCTAATTTACAACTCCCAAATAATGAATTATATAATTCTTGATTGAAAAGCCATTCCTATTTTCAATTGCGATATATTTTTATATTCTTGATAATTTGAAAAGTGCCCTGAAAAGGAACATAAACACACAAAGTTTAATTGTTAGCTCACAATTTGCCAATTTATCTGAACGAGGAAATTGGCCTCTCATCAGGTCCAGTTTAGTGTACTTACTTCTTTCTAATGATAAAAAGATGATAAGAGATTTTGATAGACTAATTTCTAATCATATGTAGTAAATGACGAGAAAGAAGACTTATTACGATTTGCTTGACCTTCAATAACAAGTCCATGTTATAATTAAATTCGTCTTTTTACAGGAAGAACATTCATCTTTATGCAATTTTGTAAGCTTACGATTTAGAATTCCTATAAAAAGTGCATAAAAAGTTTTTATTGTTTAGCTACTTATACAGAATGATTTTTTCTTTTATTTCAACTCTAAACTTTTCGTCTAACTTGGGCTTTCCTCCCCTGGAACAAGAAATACGGGTTTCAATAAACAACCGGGAGATATTTGGAGAAAATAAAACAGGTTTAAGACATTTTACTCACTTGACTCTAGAGAATCGAGTTTACAGTCAAAAGTTGATCAGAAATGTCAGCTTACCTCTTACTGAAAAAGATATATGATTTCAGTTGTTATTTAGATTTTTTCCGTGTATTTTAATATCTGAATTTAAATCTTACGTTGTTCTCCTTAAAAGGTTAACATGGGTTTTATTTCGATGAGATGATCTCATAGACATACCTTCCAGACCTGCAAATAGGAAATTAATTAATATACGAATTGCTATACAAGTATTTCCCTAGTAAGCTCACCTTCCTCTTGACCTAAAAGTTTAATAATTTTAGTAATTTCCCCTAGTTGATCTCTGAGATGGACCCTTTCACTAACCTTGATCTGTAAATTGGCATACAAACAATCAGACTTTCAAGTAAACACTTACCGCCTGCTGAAAATTGAAATATGAGTATATTTGAAGTCAGATTTAGGATGATTTAGAGACGAATACCAGGGATGAATTGCTTAACTTACCTTGACCTGGGAAAGAAATCAGTTACTTTCACAAATATTTCCTATGTACAACTTACCTTCCTCTCCTCCTTTAAGAATAAAATAGATATTCAAATTCATAAAAACAAAAAATCATTCTCTAAATTTGGATAAAACTCACGAAGATGATCGGCCACCCCGAGATTTCGATGATCCAGAGTAAGCTAAACCGCTACGGCCTCCACCGCTTCCGTAAGCTCCGCCACTGCTGCTTCCATAAGCTCCACCGCTTCCGTAAGCTCCGCCACTGCTGCTTCCATAAGCTCCACCGCTTCCGTAAGCTCCACCGCTTCCGTAAGCTCCGCCACTGCTGCTTCCATAAGCTCCACCGCTTCCGTAAGCTCCGCCACTGCTGCTTCCATAAGCTCCACCGCTTCCGTAAGCTCCGCCACTGCCATATGATACACTACTACCGTAAGCTGAACCACCTCCATATGCGCCACCTCCAGATACGCTTACACCATAGCCACCAGAAACTTGTCCACTGATATCACTTGCATACGAGGATCCATCGGCCCCAGTTCCATAAGCTACACCAGAAACTCCAGTTTGACTATTGGCAGAAACACTGTAACCAGTGGAAACTGCAGCTCCTCTGTGGAATTAAAAAAAATAAAATTAATCTCACTTTCAAACGGAAAACATTTAATTAAAAAATTGTCAGAGGGGCGTACTTACAGTTCAGTGGAAACTCTAAGTTGGCAATTTACAATTCAAAATGTAAACGAAAACTCCAGCTTACGACTTTGCTCTGAAATATTATTGAGAAAGTCAAAAATTGCTAAACTATAAAGAACTAACGCCCTAAGAGCTCTAGAACAGAATTAAATGCTCAATGGTCCAATGATTTTAGTTACATTAGATGAATCTGTTTTGAGATTATTCAACTTACCCAAGGCTATCATTGCGAATATTCAGTTATGTCAAATTTGCTTAAAAGAGTCCAACTCACCCAGATCTTTGTTAAAGAGTTAATATTGAGTATTTTATCAGATTCAAACTATAATTCCCATCATAAATGAATGCGAATAGTTAGTTACCGATTTTAAGTTGTAATCAGAGCATCAAAAATAGGACGCTATTCCCTTTTTTAGGACCCTAAAATTTAGGCAAATAAAAAAATTAGGAGTTGATGAAAAATATAAAGGACGAATTGAAATTTATTTTCTGATAAATGTAGTCAAACAGTTTAAATATTAACAGTTTTTGAGCTTGAAATTCTGATGAATATTTCGTAACGACTCGCATAATCTTCATACGTGATGTCGCTCCTATCCTTGGCATTTTGAAAATGAATTGAATCGAATAAGGGTTTGCAGAAAATATATTTGCAGACAAATGAAATGAGAGATCTCAAGTGCCAAAAATTTATTTTAGGGTGAGGAGATAGTGGATAGGACAAAAGGACTTTTTGTTTTAATGCAGAGAAACTTTATCTTAAACCTCAAATGCGAAATGAGGTCTTACTTTTGTTCCAAATCATTCCTAGAATAAATTGAATATTTATCAAGTTGAGGTGTCGAATTTCCTCTAAACTCACTCAGATCCACAAGCCCTATTTGAGTTGGTGATAGAAATAGATTCATGTTTTAACTAACGTCCAAGAGATGAACTTATCTCCTTTACTAGAGGTGAATGAATTTAGTGAAATCGAAGGAAAACCAAGGATCCCAGCCACTTACACTCCACCAGTGTCAGTCTTCTTGATTTGAGTAACCTTCCTTCCAGTCCTACGGATTCCAGCGTACGCTCTGAAAAAAATATCAGTTTAAAACCAATTATCAGATATGAGGAGGATATTTCCATGTCGAATATATCATTGGACTTACTGTTTCCTATTTGGACAAAATCAATCAATAATAAATAGGTCAATTGAGGATAACTTATGGAATAGTTAATTCCCCTTCGTAATGCACTCACAATTGTCTATTTGTTGTGTAAAGGTCATTTGAGCTTATATCAAAAGAGACTTACATAGCTTCCCTAAATCATGCAGTGTTTAGATATTAATTCATGAATTGAACTTTGATCTTAGCCTGTTTGACAACTCACTGTTCGGCTTTACTATTGAGAAAAAAATTATACAGCAATGTGAATAAAATCATTACCACTTACGCAACTAAACTGAATGAATGGAGGGGATACCAGAATTATAAAGGTATGCGTTTTAATGAGAAAAATTGAAAAGAATCTTTAAAATCTGCTTACGCTTTTTCTTCCCTACAAATAATAATTACATCAATCATATGGTAGAATGAATTGTAAAAAATCTAACATTTATATCATGATTCAAACTTACAAGCGTTTCCTCAAGTTTAAATTTGTATTATAAGCACAATGAGAGTCAGTTATAGTTGAGCATAGTACTACTGAGATTAAGGTTATCTTTAACTCACTTTATGGCCAGGCTAACACGCAAAAATTCAGTTTAGCTCTTCTTCACTAGTTCATTATATGATTAATAATAATAATCTAGTAGTTATGGTATAATGAAAAGTCTCAGACGAAACGCTTATGCATCAGAATTAAGTTGAGTCTTATTTCAAATGCGAGATGAAGTATGACTTCTTCGCATCGTCAACTAATTAAAAATTATATCAAGTATATAAAAATTTAATAAAAATTACTCGATTGTTGCTTGAAGGTTCCTATGTTTATTCCTGAAAATGAATTTTAGAGTTAGCTAAATACTAAGAGCGATTTTTTGAAAAAATTTAGAAAAATCTATCAACTTTCTCACTCATGAATAGCCCTTGTTATATTTTATTCAGTTAAGTTCACTTTTGACAAGTCAAAATTTACAAGTAATCTCAAAAACATGTGAAAGAAAGCGAGAACCTACACTTTGTCTTCTCTGATGAGCACTAGGTTACAGATGCTTTATTTACTGACACTTACAATCTCATAGTGGCTTCACCGATTCTAGAAAATGCAACACATTTTCGCATTACTTCGCATAACTTACTGGTTGATTATTTCACGGCTAAAAGGACAAGTCTCATGAATATTTAGTGCTGTTATGAGTTTGTAAAAGTGTTTTATTTTGGCAATTAAAAGCATACTTTTGTCTTGTGATACTGAAAGAATATTGGGAGATAAAATTAGCTATTTGGAGTGCCTAATGTGACTAAGAACGAACAATTCAATTTCCGTTCTAGAGGGATTAAAGGTTGAAAGTAATTAATTTTTTTTTTCATTTTTTATATCGAAAACCATAATTATTCTGCTCACTTGTATGTCACAAATCTAAAGGGAAATAAAGTTGTATTGAGTTTGTTTAAAAACCTGGTTTGGAGATATACAAGAAATAATTTTTGATGTTTGACTCACTGTGCGTATTCATGTCGGCTTAAAAGAATAAATTTTAGCATTTAACCCTCTATATTTTTTGTACTAGTTCTATCTATTCGGGATAAAGAACTTACTTGCGAGACTCCATTATCATTTCTTCCAACAACGGCACAAAGGCATGGCAGCTAAATGGACAAAGAATTATTTCATTCCCGTTCTCTGTCATAATGACGATTGACTTACCAATGTGAATGGCTTTAGAATTTTCGACATAAAGAGGTTCTCATGCCTAAAAGCTTACCAATTCAATTGTCTAGATTTAATATCATCTTGAATTATCCAGACTTACGCAATATTTCGGTTCACACTAGACAACTCACGCATTAGAAAAATGTATCGCAAAACAGAAAGTTTGAATGATGATCTGAAAAAAAGGGAATGACTCACTTTGCATCTTCAGGTTCTATCCTATAGTTTGGGTAAAATGGTTTATTGCCTTCAATTTCCCTTTATATATTTTACTTGATATGTCTTGGATCACGGATCGTACTCACTCCTCTTGGTTATAGGTACTATGAAACAGATTTTGAATAATTAAAGTTGATTTACAAATATTCAAATACAGATAAAAAACTGTGTGCAATATACAACTCACTATTTACTAGAAAAATCAAGTTAGATTGGCACGTTTGAAGATTTGTTGAAAAGACCTACTTGTTTCTGTTTCTCAGAAGTACAATTCTGAAAAAAAGTTATTATTATTACAAGTATTAGAATTTTGCGTAGTATTCACGCACTCTTCCTCCATAGTGCTAAGTAAATTTCACAAATGAGATTTTCCAAATAAAACTTTGAAGAGATACTCATCAGTTTTATGATTAGTATTTTTATTAAATAGTCGAATAATTTATTAAGAATACAATTTTAGTAAAACTAGTAATCTTACCAATAGTGATTTCTGTAGATAGTAATAGACATCAAGGAAGCATTGGTAAAGAAAAATAATTCATCCATAGAGTTTTAATGAGAGGCTCACTTGATGCTAAAAGGAGAATAAAACTATAAATTTCATTAAACTCAGAACTGGATGTCTGATTTTAACATGAAATGGTGATTTACTCGAAAATATCACTGAAATGAAGAGTACATTCAAAAATATCATGCCAAGGAAAATACTGAGATTAGGCCTGTGGTTAATTTCCTGACTGAAAAAACAAATTTTGGAAGACTTAATTGAACTTTGAATAATTGAGACCTAATAATCTAAGATATCAAGAATTCGAAGGTAAGTAACTTTTTATCAAAATAATATGAGAAGAGCCAATCAACTCTCTTCCTTTTATGTTGAATTGCACGTAACAGGAGTCATGATTTTCTTTATTTTTTCTAATACAGTCAAACCATCGATTGAGCGGGAGGATTTTATCCCTTGCACATTTTTATGATTGACTAATCAGAACGCGAGAAAATTGAAATTCATCGTAATTACCTCAAACCTGGTATCAAAATATAGGTTATACAATTTCAAGAAGATTGAGCCATGTCTCACAAATGTAGGACAAAAAATGGAGATTTTGTAAGCCTCAATGTAATTTTTGTAAATTGAGAAATAATATAACACCTGGTGTGATAACTAGAGTTACAATCAAGCCCTTTTTCACACCTAAACTAAAACAGAAAATATTTGTTCAACGATAAAAAGTTAGCATCGAAAATAACTCTGAATCTGAATTGGTTTTTCACAGTTGAAATGAAGTTCATTACCTCTTTTTACCTCCTAATACAACAAGCCTGCTTCAACCAAAATAATTACATATTACTAATTTATAATAATTATTATTAATCATTGAAATAAACAAAATTAATAACGAAATTCACATATCCTCCGTATCTTGACTATTAAATGAATGTTATTAGTACTAATGCTTGAGATTACCTGGGTGCTTTTCATATGTTTAAACTGATAACTTACGTTTGCATCTCGTTTCTTAAAAAAATTTTTTTTTTCAATTTTCCTGACTAATCGTACTATAATCTTGTGAATACAAATACTGTTGAAAAAAATCTATTATAAGGGCAAATTACTATGATCAAGTCTCTTTAGATCAGACAACATTTCTTGGACGTCTGGATTTTTTCATTAATGACTTGGCCAATCCACGCTGTGCACTATACCATTTACAGATCCTTTTGGAAGCACTGCATTTCAGTGAGAAAATAGTGCAATTCGATTTGAAAGGGTGGGGTTAAATAGCCTTTCTCGTCTCCTAATGTATTTTTGGGCAGACATATAAAAGTCATATATTCATGGTATATTAGGTATTATGTATTACAAAGAAAAGGTGTTTTGTATTCTAACTTTTTGTTGAGTGGTGGGTTATAAACATAAGGCAATGTTTATTAAAGGTTATAGGAGTAGTTTTTCTGAGCACACAGATTTGGATTAAAGTGGTTAATGAAGAATTTTTCCTTCAGCCACAAATGCGTGCTGTCATCACCCGCATTTCTATACAAAATTGAGAAATTAGAAATTGAAGCTTCATTGTTCTCCTGTTTGATATGTCTGGTCACCACTGTATCCTTCTTGAGGTGATCGTCAGATCTAGTTGAGAATTTCCTAATAGTATGTCCGATATAAAAAGCTCGTACAGCAAATCCCAACAAGATCTACTATCTCATTACTCTGTAGTTCAAAACCATCATGTTCATCAATAAAAAATTTAATAACATCAAGAGTCTCCTCAATAGGTACATTTGGAAATAAGGAACTGACATCTAATGAAACCATTTCATTTGAACCAATATTTAAATCTTATCGACTTAATATTTTATCTTTTCCGTCACTCAAGCTAGTTGGGTTATCTATTGAATATCTGGGCTCTACTAAATAAAACTAACTAACAATCACACCCTAAGCATTCAAGTGTATATAGACATTGTTATTATTACATGTATACTGTGGAATTTTAAAATTAAATTCACAAGTATTCTGTATTTTCGCTGAAAGAAAAGATGATATTACTTTTGAGTTTGAAATTTAAACATTATAAATAGTATTATCAATAAAATTCACGTATTATCCGTATTTTGACTATGAAAAAAATAGTATTCCCTTCTGATGGTTCGCTCCTTTGTGTTTTTATCCATATTTCCGAATTGAAGACTTACTATTGCATTTCGTTTCTATAAAAATATACATTTTCGTCAAGTCTCTATCAGACAATAGACAATAAAAGTATTTTTATATAAACTATTTGTTCACTGCAAAATACATTTTGATAAGTCTGACACGTAAGAGTTTGGAGTATTGACGTTTTTGTATAAATACATACTTTTGTATATTGTTTCTTTTCAAAATACATGAAATTAACTTAATTCTATTTTGCATTTTCTCTTCTTTATTCATGAAGAGAACTTGAATGTTGGTAGAGTCTGAAGAGACCCGGCAATATAAAACGTTTATCAATATAATTAGTTAGTTTTCATAAAAATTCCATATGATTGTCTATAACGATGTTCGCTTGCTACCTGAATACGACATGTATTCGACATGTATTGTGTGAGTCCTAACTGTTTTTATCAGGGTAATCTAAATGTTTTTTATTCTAATCTTTATTTTAATTTTCCTTATATTATCAGAGTTATTACTCTAATAATTCTGATTATTGTAGCAATCACTATAATTTTATAATCCTTGCTCTTTAAGAAATACTACACCCTTTTCTCCTCTTTCTACAGACAGACAAATACAAGCCAGAAGACAACATAGTCAGGCAGCAAGCGAACAACGTTATAGACAATCTATGCCGAACAGCTCCCTGAAAAACTACTTGGTTCAAAATTAAAATTCCATATGATTTGATAATCAAATAATATCCTTGATGAAGTTCGGTTAAATCGCTCTAATGTAAAAAATGATTAAATCTTACTGAGTATGGATGGTATTACTAAATTAAGAGTATATGATGAAGAAGATTTTAGCATATCGATTCAGGGATAAAAATTACATTATACACTGTATAATATACAATTTTTATACAATGTAAATTTAATATAAAATGTATATATACCAATTGGTAATTAAAAGCAATTTCATAAATTGACTTGATAAAATGATAATTGATAAAGTAGATGTCTATTCTGAAGGCAAGTTCTTACTGATGGATATTTCTACTACAGGAAATATTAGGAATATAAATAGGATTTATATCTCCACGCATCAAGATTTGTCATTTAACTCAAATAATCTTACCGGTGGATTCTATGTCTAGTAAAATAGATAGAATCATCAAATTTTCATCAATAGATTCAAGAAAAATTTTGATATAATTTAAATTTCAATCTAGCTGTTTAGTCTTTCAAATCTAGTTAAGTCATAAATAGAAAGAGTTGCACGTACAATCATGTGAAATAGGTAACAATAAAAAATCGCATATCTATCAGTCAAAATGGTAAAAAGTTTGATTACTCACTCATTGGTGCCATAACTAAATTGCCAATTAGCTTTTTTGGTTTTATGCAAATATTACTTAAATAAAGTATTTAATTGAGATAAACTATCAAGATTACATCTGAAATATGGTAATCTTATCAATTCTGAAGTAGATTTATGAGTAAATTTATATTTTGTAAAATTAAAAAATTAATCTAACTCATGGACAGTTGGTCTAAATTTAGAGTAGTGATTCAGTAAAGAACTCTTGGCAAAATGATTATTCTGTTTTATTGCAATGAAAAGCTTACTGTGAATTGAAACTGTAAGCATGTTAATAGGTAGTAAAATTCAATAGGATTTTTAATGAAGCAGAATTATTTATAAAAGTTAGGCTTACTTAACCCTGCAAAAATAATTATGTTATAATATAATAAACGAATTTTAAGCTTTAACCATTCATATGACTCACTTTTTCTTGGTATTACTTGTAAATTGAAAGAAAATTACTTGATCTAAATTAATTATGCTTAGTTTTTGAGACAAAAATTGTCGATTAGTAAGAAATATAACTGATTGTAAAGTATAAAATATGAACTAACTTTTTTTGAATACTTAGTATTGAATAAAATCATAAGTTTAAATGAAATAAAAGAAATAAGTTTTATTTGTTTGACATATAGCTTAATTTACACTTTTTTAACTATTCTGGAATAAAAAGTTAATGAAAGAGTTTAAACTAAGACATAAATTTGATAATCTTACGTTATATGTTTTTTCCTGTATGATAGAAGTTATTTGGACTATTTAAAATCTATAAAACGTTACAATGATTCTTGTTCCCTTTAAACGATAAGAATAATTGAGGGATTATTATATACCAGAGATTCACGTAATTTTGTATATACGTCCGAAGATCCACTTATTTGCATTTAGAAATTATTTGAAGTATTAAAAAAACAAGAGTTTTATTTACACTGAATACGTATTTCTTAAAGCTTCATCAGCAGTGTTACTTTAAAAATGGAAATTATAAATATAATCATTGAAATAATAAAATTACAAATATAAGAATGAAAATAGT